>CP092871.1:14067858-14096596 GCA_030710605.1 Cordylochernes scorpioides | reverse complement strand
CACGGCTTCTTCCAAGGACCTCTCCTGGTACTCGCTCCTAGCATTCTCGGTCAGCAGCCGCTGGCAGAATGATCCAAGGGCAGTGCGTCCTCGTGGACACTCCTTGTCGTCCTGGTATTGAGCGGCGGATCAAGGCCCGCCATGTCTCGGACTCGCACTCCAGCCCACCTTGAGGGAGCTAGAAGTGGCGGAGTCGCCAGGAACCTGCAGGCGCCGACGAGGGGCAGGTTAAGTAGGGTGGGAGTGGGCATCACCCGGTGGTTCAGGCCCAGGATGGAGGAGGCCTGTTCCCAGAGTTCCAGCAGCCGACGACGACGGGGCAGCACCCAGGAACTCGAAGTCAAGTGGGCCATCCAGGTTACAGAGTTCGCCAGCCATGAGTAGGCGTTCTGACCTCCGGCTCTTCGAGCAGCCTGAACCCCCTTGAAGCAGGCGATCTGGAGTTGAGTGCTGATGTCCAATAACCCCTCTCCACCGACGGACACAGGACGTGCCAGAATGCTGCCGGGAAGCCACGCAGTGCGGTCAGGACCCCAAACAAACCGCGCAAGTCTTGCCAGCATTTTTGAGATGAAAGTCTCACTGGGCAGGTAGGCCTGAAGATGGTAGAAGATTGATGAGAGAACCAGACTATTGGCCGCTCTCGCCCGCCCCACAAGAGAGAGACTACGGACAAAGGGGGACCATCTAGCGATGGATCCTTCCAGTAGTTTACTAATGTGCTGATCTTGAACCGATGTTTCCTTAAATATTTTTGCTCAATTTTAAACAAATATTACTATTTATTGAGTCTATTAACACTATTTTATGTTTATAATTAAAACTTCTTCTACAGACCTTTTTTTTAATAACGATATGAGAATATTTTGTTGAAAGTATTGGCTTGGCTCATCAGAGGTGGGAACACTTAGCGGTTTCGCCAGCACAATCTCTAAACTGCTCTGGTATTGTATAAGAATGTTTAGCTCATTTTGGAACAGAATGTGCTGTCATTATGCACAAAGAGTTCTGTAAAATTAATTTTCAATTAGAAGCCTCGAGTATAATTCTTATTGAAACGGGATGGAAAATAACACTAATATTTATTATAATTGGAAAATTTTAAATGAAGTAAACAATATGAATACACTCAAGAACAAAACTTAGAAAAGGTGTGCCTTTTAGCATATATATCGAAATTCAGACAATAACTGGAGAGTATTTGTCCATATTGCAATGAACTGGCTAGAAGTGGTGACAAGAAAGCTACTAGAAGGTCACTAGATGAGATGAGAGTGATGGTCACAAATAGATCAAATTGGACAATATATCGTCCTTATTGTCACTTGATAGACGCTAAAACAATAGTTAAACAATAGTTGTATATTCCCAGACAACTCCATTGTTACCATAATTGATCTTAGCGAGATTGCGACGTAATCGAAATGGAGGTAATCCAAGTTTTGAGTCTTCTTTGGCAGTTTAGCGTGTTCCTAGTGACCGAGGTTGTACCTCTTGTGTGGAGTTGGGTTAGGCTTATTGTCCTAAATGTTGTGTTTGTGACACATGTTGTGTTGTATATATGTTATAACGTATTGGCTTTCGCACACATGTGCTTTGAAAATTTTTTATGGCTTGTTGGTCCTGCACTAACCTATGTAGACAGTGCTATTGTAGCCTTTGTTCTTTGGCTCGTTCCAAAGTGGTTGTTTTACCTGTTGGTGAACTGTAGTTTCATGTTTTGTCTCTACCTGTTTGTCAGGGTCTTTTAGAGTGTTTTTTAAATTCATTTTTAAGGATAGGGAAAGAAAATTCATTTTTTGAATTACCCCCATTCCGATTCACCAGGCCTTCG
Source organism: Cordylochernes scorpioides (assembly GCA_030710605.1). NCBI lineage: Eukaryota > Metazoa > Arthropoda > Arachnida > Pseudoscorpiones > Chernetidae > Cordylochernes > Cordylochernes scorpioides. Next base: position 14,094,762 of record CP092871.1, on the reverse strand, counting down.
CCTTTTGGCCTATAAGGTAATTGATGAGCTCTTTAAATTTCAACATGAAATCTCTTGATGTTCAATTATATTCCAAGAAAAATATGATCTGATATTAATGAAAATGAAAATCAAGTTTGATCAGAAAATATATTTAATTTATGCTATTCATCAATAGAAATAATTATTTCCTGATTGAAATAGAAATGAAAGAAGATGATAATGCTCTATTGATATCCAAATTACTTCGTACTCATATAAAATATTTTATAAAAGTTTTATAGAATTGGCATTTTTGAAATGCTTGATGAGTATTTAAATTTTGATTTAAATAAATGATGATTTTCAAATTTAAATTTGATTTTTCAGTTGATTCTTCATAGATAATACTGAAAGAGAAGTTTAATGAATTTGGGATTATGTTCAGAAGAATCTATAATACAATTTATAATAAAGAAAATATCTTTAGAAGAGAAAGATAGTTCACTAACTTAGACGTTGTGTACAGGGCCTTCCTTTGGCACCACGTGGGGGGATTCTGTCTGCGGCCATGTGGCCACTGTGCGGAGCTGATGATTTGCTGCGCCCTGTTTCTCTGGCGCTGCCGAAATGACGCGCCCACTGTCTATGGCGCTGATGATTTGCTCCGCCATGTCTTCTTGGCGCTGCTGAAATGACGCGCCCACTGTCCCTGGCGCTGATGATTTGCTCCGCCATCTCTTCTTGGCGCTGCTGTAATGACGCGCCCACTGTCTCTGGCGCTGATGATTTGCTCCGCCATGTCTTCTTGGCGCTGCTGAAATGACGCGCCCACTGTCCCTGGCGCTGATTATTTGCTCCGCCATCTCTTCTTGGCGCTGCTGAAATGATGCGCCCACTGTTTCTGGCGCTGATGATTTGCTTCGCCATGTCTTCTTGGCGCTGCTGAAATGACGCGCCCACTGTCCCTGGCGCTGATGATTTGCTCCGCCATCTCTTCTTGGCGCTGCTGTAATGACGCGCCCACTGTCTCTGGCGCTGATGATTTGCTCCGCCATGTCTTCTTGGCGCTGCTGAAATGACGCGCCCACTGTCCCTGGCGCTGATTATTTGCTCCGCCATCTCTTCTTGGCGCTGCTGAAATGATGCGCCCACTGTTTCTGGCGCTGATGATTTGCTTCGCCATGTCTTCTTGGCGCTGCTGAAATGACGCGCCCACTGTTCCTGGCGCTGATGATTTGCTCCGCCATCTCTTCTTGGTGCTGCTGTAATGACGCGCCCACTGTCTCTGGCGCTGATGATTTGCTCCGCCCTGTCTTCTTGGCGCTGCTGAAATGACGCTCCCACTGTCCCTGGCGCTGATGATTTGCTCCGCCATCTCTTCTTGGCGCTGCGGAAATGACGCGCCCACTGTTCCTGGCGCCGATGATTTGCTCCGCCCTGTCTTCTTGGCGCTGCGGAAATGACGCGCCCACTGTCTCTGGCGCCGATGATTTGCTCCGCCCTGTCTTCTTGGCACTGCTGAAATGACGCGCCCACTGTTCCTGGCGCCGATGATTTGCTCCGCCCTGTCTTCTTGGCGCTGCAGAATTGACGCGCCCACTGTTCCTGGCGCCGATGATTTGCTCCGCCCTGTCTTCTTGGCGCTGCGGAAATGACGCGCCCACTGTTCCTGGCGCCGATGATTTGCTCCGCCCTGTCTTCTTGGCGCTGCTGAAATGACGCGCCCACTGTCTCTGGCGCTGATGATTTGCTCCGCCCTGTCTTCTTGGCACTGCTGAAATGACGCGCCCACTGTTCCTGGCGCCGATGATTTGCTCCGCCCTGTCTTCTTGGCGCTGCGGAAATGACGCGCCCACTGTCTCTGGCGCCGATGATTTGCTCCGCCCTGTCTTCTTGGCACTGCTGAAATGACGCGCCCACTGTTCCTGGCGCTGATGATTTGCTCCGCCCTGTCTTCTTGGCGCTGCTGAAATGACGCGCCCTCTATCCCTGGCGCCGATGATTTGCTCCGCCCTGTCTTCTTGGCGCTGCTTAAATGACGCGTCCACTGTCTCTGGCGCTGATGATTTGCTCCGCCCTGTCTTCTTGGCTCTGCTGAAATGACGAGCCCACTGTCCCTGGCGCTGATGATTTGCTCCGCCCTGTCTTCTTGGCGCTGCTGAAATGACGCGCCCTCTATCCCTGGCGCCGATGATTTGCTCCGCCCTGTCTTCTTGGCGCTGCTTAAATGACGCGTCCACTGTCTCTGGCGCTGATGATTTGCTCCGCCCTGTCTTCTTGGCTCTGCTGAAATGACGAGCCCACTGTCCCTGGCGCTGATGATTTGCTCCGCCCTGTGTTCTTGGCGCTGCTGAAATGACGCGCCCACTGTCCCTGGCGCTGATGATTTGCTCCGCGATGTCTTCTTGGCGCTGCTGAAATGACGCGCCCACTGTCCCTGGCGCTGATGATTTTCTCTGCCATGTCTTCTTGGTGCCGTTGAGATGATGCGCCTCGTACCCCTGGTGCCAATGAAATAACGCCTTCTGTGTTCCTGGCGATGAAGATGTGTTACTCCTTGTATTCTATATCTTGACCCCCCACCATGCCCCTTGTACAGTCGATGAGTAACTGCTCCATTCAGTATAACGCAATCTCGCACTGTCGCAATCAACCTGTCACCATCGTTCCCAACTTGCCCATATGTGCCGCCCCTTTCACCTCATGGTATCCCTAGGAACCTCGAATTTCTCATGGCCCCATCCTAAGCATTGATCCATGGTCCTACATCTCAATAACCCAGTCCCATGTCCATCTCTCTCGCCCTGCGACCTTCCCATGACCCTGGCATTGTGTTACAACACCATTTTTGGAGAATTCATCTCGAGCTCAAATAAACCAATTTTTTTTATATATTATATTAATCAATTAAAACTACAAATTACACCCCCCTCCCTTTCTAACATAACCAATAAACAATAAAAGTTCTTTTTAGTGTTCATTAAGAATTAAAATTAATCATTACCATATTTAATATTTCACGACACCAATTTATGGCAACGACTACCTTCCGATTATATGGTGTCAAAATTTCATCCAGTTAGGTCAAGTATTGTGGAAACAAGGGTAACACAAACACCTACACAATTGTTCAAATCAACGCAAACATTTTTCGCTTCTATTTATTTAAAAGATGTGTAACCAAGTTTCTGGGTTTCATACAAAGATGGCGACACGTGTTGTTGTTACAGGGTTACTACTAATAATACTAAAAATTCTATAGAATTTACTGCGATGATATAAGTTATTGAATGAGAGGGCTTGGCTCATCAGTAGTGAACCATCAAAGTTGTTTCACGAAATTAATCTCTAGACTGCTATAGGTTCACTAAACATCCCTAAGCTACCTTCCATAGTAAATACAGGGTATATCCCAAAACCAATCCAATACAATAATAGAGCAGTCTAGAGATTTATTTGGCGAAACCGCTGAGAGGGTTCACTGCTGATGAGCCAAGCTCTATCATTCAATAACTTATATCATTGTAGTAAGGTCTGCAGAGATAATATTTGATGCTATTATAGAAAAGAAACACATTGCCAGTAAATTTATTTGTTACAAATTTTATCGATAGATGGCAATTAAATTTATAAATTTAATTTACTAAAAACTCTGTTAGTGTATTATCTATATAAATATGCATGTTGATATTGGAATCTGATTACTCTGAAATATAACAGAAATATTAAAATATTTTATATTTTTTCACTTATTGCGTGTAAAAAATAAAAATATGAAACACAAAATAATACAAACAATTATAATAAAGGTAATTAACAATCATTCGAAATTAATAGAATTCAAACGAACATGTTTTGAAAACAAAACAATTTGGTGATGATATTTAATGGCAAAAAAATCTTCGATTAGAAAATTAAATAAATTAAAACATAACTACTAATATTTGGAGAATAAAATAAGTGAGACACATGAAGTAAAAAATAACGAAAAGTTTAGTATATAGATCGTTATGTATAGTTCAGTATCTTTGGAGGAAATTACTAAAAACTTTACAACTGAAAACTCTGTTAGTGTTTTATCTATATAGATTTTTAAGCTCGGAGAATCTGTATAAGTCTAAAAGGTCTTAATGAAGTTTCTTGTTGTTCATTGTTGTTATATAGATTTTAAAAAATATTTATGTAAATTTGAAAGTTTATTTTGATTTGAATTTTAATTTCTGTAAAAAAATGTATATGTAAATGATTTTTATTATTTGAATATCATTATTTTCTCAACTTCATAGCTATGCTACCTGTAGAAGAATTATAGAAAAAAATCTCTGAAATTCCATTATACAAATAAAGAAATATATCACCCACATATTTTATTTTATGTTTTTCTCAAAATTTATAGCAATTTCAATTCTCTTTCAAATCAAAACAGTTTAATTCGTCTTTCAAGATACCAGAGTCCCGATTGGTTACGTGTTCTTACTGGTAGGATTGGATTTATACAAGAATTAAAGGTCAAACAGAAAAAAATGTTCAAAGCGGGATTCGATCCTCGGTCATGGTTAATGAAATCAACGGCGGGTTCTGTAGTACTATACCAACTCCCTACCAATTACCTAATAACGATACAATTTGTTAGCTTGTTGTAATTAGAATATTGGATTCTGTCTTCCCAAGAGAACAGCATTCTTTGATTTCCAGACTTAAGTCTGGTCATCTAAGGACAATGACTTTCCAGAATGGTTGCAAGGTTTTCCCACAATGTACTAAGTGTCAACCTGCAACCCCAAAACACAACAATGACAGTATTGACTTATCCATTGATAAGTTCTACTCACCACCAGCAGACAACATCGACAAGCTCTACAATCTTGATACCTTAATTTGATAAGAAAGAAGAAGAATATTAGACTCTTAAAGTACCTTGGCTCGAAAGCTTGAGTTTTTTTAAATGTCCAAAAGATATTTGCAGAAAGATAATTTAAAACCATAATAGACCTATTGTGTACTTAAGAGTCCAAGCAAATCACAATTATTGCTATAAGGAAGTAAAACGACCTTCAAGTAATAAACTAGCATTAAAATGTTGCTTATAAATATTTCTATTAAAAGAAATACATATTTTATAATAATATAATTTATTAAAACATATTTCAATGAGGTTATTCACTTATCTTTTTCTAGGAAATCGAATCTTTACTTCTCACACATCACGCAGATAATAAGCTTACAAGGAGTTTGATTTCCTAGAAGACGAGATAGGCGAACACCCTCGTCAAAATAAGTTTTTAATAAATAAGATTGATCAAAAAATGCATTTCTTTTAATATCCTTAAAATGGATTACTCAATTATGAACATTCTGAATATAGAGCAATCCATAATATATATATTTAAAAATGAGGCTTATTTTGGATTTTAATAAGATTATTTTTTAATCCAATATTTCGATGGACCAATCGTCCATCTTTTACGAGGGTGTTTGTAATGAAGCACGCAGCAGCTCGCTTGCTTCAGGTGAGCCACGGACGTCTTACAAGCTTGTTGAGAGATAAACCATCTAATATATACATTTTAATACGTATAAAATAATAAATGATTAATAAATAATCTCGAAATCCAAAATAAGCCTCATTTTTAAATTAAAATATGAACATATATTACTATTTATTAAGTCTATTAATTTTATATTTGTTTATAATTAAAACTGCTTCTACAGACCTCTTTTTTTTACTGCGATATGAGAACATTTTGTTGAAAGGATTTGCTTGGCTCATCAGTGGAGAGAACACTTAGCGGTTTCGGCGGCACAATCTCTAAACTGCTCTGGTATTGTATAAGAATGTTTTGCTAATTTTGGAACAGAATGTGTTCTCATTATATATATAAACAAATAGGTCTGTAGAGTTAATTTTCAATTAGAAGTCTCGAGAAAACAACACTAATTAACAAAAAATAAATGAAGTAACCAATATAAATACACTCATGGACAAAACTTAAAGAAAGCTGTCCTTTAAGCATATATATATAGGGATTCAGACAATAACTAGAGAATATTTGTCTTTATAGTCATCAAAAGTTGATTTAAAGGACACTAACAACATATATTGTTGCAATGAACTGGCTAGAAGAGGTCAAGAAAGCTACTAGAAAGAAGGTCATTAGATGAGCTGCGAGTGTTGATCACCAACAGATCAAATTGGACAATATTTGTCCATATAGCCACTAGAGGTCGACTTAATGGACACTAACAACATATATTGTTGCCATAAGCTGGATAGAAGTGGTGACAAGAAAGCTACTGGAAGGAAACTAAATGAGCTGAGAGTGATGATCACTAATAGATCAAATTGCACAATATTTGTCCATATAGCCACCAAAGTCGACTTGATGGACTCTAACAACATATATTGTTGCAATGAGCTGGATAGAAGTGGTGACAAGAAAGCTACAGGAAGGTCACTAGATGAGCTGAGAGTGATGGTCACTAATAGATGAGATTGGACAATATTTGTCCATGTAGTCACTTGATAGACGCTAAAACAATAGTTAAACAATAGTTGTATATTCCCAGACAACTCCATTGTTACCATAATTGATCTTAGCGAGATTGCGACATAATCGAAATGGAGGTAATCCAAGTTTTGAGTCTTCTTTGGCAGTTTAGCGTGTTCCTAGTGACCGAGGTTGTACCTCTTGTGTGGAGTTGGGTTAGGCTTATTGTCCTAAATGTTGTGTTTGTGACACATGTTGTGTTGTATATATGTTATAACGTATTGGCTTTCGCACACATGTGCTTTGTAAATTTTTTATGGCTTGTTGGTCCTGCACTAACCTATGTAGACAGTGCTATTGTAGCCTTTGTTCTTTGGCTCGTTCCAAAGTGGTTGTTCTACCTGTTGGTGAACTGTAGTTTCATGTTTTGTCTCTACCTGTTGGTCAGGGTCTTTTAGAGTGTTTTCTTCATTTTTAAGGATAGGGAAAGAAAATTCATTTTTTGAATTACCCCCATTCCGATTCACCAGGCCTGCGACTTTTGGCCTATAAGGTAATTGATGATCTCTTTAAAATTTTAATATGAAAAATCTCTTGATATTAAATTATATTCCAAGAAAAAATATGATCTGATATTAATCAAAATGAAAATCAAGTTCGATCAGAAAAAGAAAAAGATTTGATTTATGCTATTCATCAATAGAAATAATTATTTCCTGATATTGAAATAGAAATGAAAGATGATAATGTTCTTTTGATATCCAAATTACTTCGTACTCATATAAGATAAAATATTTTATGAAATATTTTTAGAATTGGCACATTTTTAATGCTTAATGAGTATTTAAATTTTGATCGAAATAAATAATGATTTTCAAACTTAAAATTGATTTTTTCGATGATTATTCATAGATGATACTGAAATAAAAGTTTAATGAATTGTGAATATATTAAAAAATATCTATAATACAATTTATAATGATGAAAATATCTCTGTAAGAGAAAGATTGTTCACTAACTTAGACGTTGTGTACAGGGCCTTCCTTTGGCACCACGTGGGGGGATTCTGTCTGCGGCCATGTGGCCACTGTGCGGCGCCGATGATTTGCTGCGCCTTGTTTCTCTGGCGCTGCCGAAATGACGCACCTCTGTCCCTGGCGCCGATGATTTGCTGCGCCCTGTCTTCTTGGCGCTGCCGAAATGACGCGCCCACTGTCCCTGGCGCCGATGATTTGCTGCGCCCTGTCTTCTTGGCGCTGCCGAAATGACGCGCCCACTGTCCCTGGCGCCGATGATTTGCTCCGCCCTGTGTTCTTGGCGCTGCTGAAATGACACGCCCACTGTCCCTGGCGCCGATGATTTGCTCCGCCCTGTCTTCTTGGCGCTGCCGAAATGACGCGCCAACTGTCCCTGGCGCCGATAATTTGCTCCGCCCTGTCTTCTTGGCGCTGCCGAAATGACGCGCCAACTGTCCCTGGCGCCGGTGATTTGCTACGCCCTGTCTTCTTGGCGCTGCCGAAATGACGTGCCAACTGTCCCTGGCGCCGATGATTTGCTCCGCCCTGTCTTCTTGGCGCTGCCGAAATGACGCGCCCACTGTCCCTGGCGCCGATGATTTGCTGCGCCCTATCTTCTTGGCGCTGCTGAAATGACGCGCCCAGTGTCCCTGGCGCCGATGATTTGCTGCGCCCTATCTTCTTGGCGCTGCTGAAATGACGCGCCCACTGTCCCTGGCGCCGATGATTTGCTTCGCCCTGTGTTCTTGGCGCTGCTGAAATGACGCGCCCACTGTCCCTGGCGCCGATGATTTGCTCCGCCCTGTCTTCTTGGCGCTGCCGAAATGACGCGCCAACTGTCCCTGGCGCCGATAATTTGCTCCGCCCTGTCTTCTTGGCGCTGCCGAAATGACGCGCCAACTGTCCCGGCGCCGATGATTTGCTCCGCCCTGTCTTCTTGGCGCTGCCGAAATGACGTGCCAACTGTCCCTGGCGCCGATGATTTGCTCCGCCCTGTCTTCTTGGCGCTGCCGAAATGACGCGCCAACTGTCCCTGGCGCCGATGATTTGCTCCGCCCTGTCTTCTTGGCGCTGCCGAAATGACGTGACAACTGTCCCTGGCGCCGATAATTTGCTCCGCCCTGTCTTCTTAGCGCTGCCGAAATGACGCGCCAACTGTCCCTGGCGCCGATGATTTGCTCCGCCCTGTCTTCTTGGCGCTGCCGAAATGACGCGCCAACTGTCCCTGGCGCCGATGATTTGCTCCGCCCTGTCTTCTTGGCGCTGCCGAAATGACGCGCCTCTGTCCGCGTTTTCCTGGCGATGAAGATGTGCTACTCCTTGTGTTCTATATCTTGACCCCCCACCATGCCCCTGGCACAGTCGATGAGTGACTGCTCCATTCAGTATAACGCAATCTCGCACTGTCGCAATCAACGTGGTGTCACCATCGTTCCCCACCTTGCCCATATGTATCTCCCCTTTCACCTCACGATATCCCTCGGAGACTCAAATATCTCATGACCCCATCCTACGAATTGATCCATGGTCCTAAGGAGCCCTGCATCTCAATAACCCAGTCCCATGTTCATCTTCCTGCCCCTGCGACCTTCCCATGACCTGAGTTGTAACTCCATTTTTGAAGGATTCATCTCGAGCTCAAATAAAAAAAACACATTTTTTAATATATATCTTTTTAAATTAAAACCACAAAACACACCCTCACCCTTTCTAACATAACCAATATATAATAAAAGTTATTTTTTAGTGTTCATTAAGAATTAAAATTAATCATTCCCATATTTAATATATCACGACACCAATTTATGGCAACGACTACCTCCTGATTATATGGTGTAAAAATTTCATCCAGTTAGGTCAAGATTTGAGCAAACATCGGGAAAAAACACCTCCACCAAGTTTCTGGATTTCACACAAAGATGGCGACACGTGTGTTGTTACAGGGTTGTGTGTGACATCTTCAAACATTAGCACACACTATACCTTCACATTTATCATTTTCATTACATTTCATTATAGTTTTCATTTAGAAAATTACCATTTATACTTTTTTTGCAACTCTCCGGTAAGAGAACACCTCTCCCTAAAGGACACTTTGACTCTACAATTAAGTGTCCTTTACAGGGAGGTTCTACCGTATAATTAAATGAAATAACCACTATAAATACACTCATAGACAAAACTTAAGGAAGTTGTACCTTTCAACATGTATATCGGAATTCAGACAATAACTCTGAAAGATATTTGATTCACAGTGATTTTTATTGAAGACATACGAGATAACCAAGTGTGAACAAAATTACTTTTTTTTCCAAAAAAAAAAATAAAATAATAATAATAGAGACGACCAGCGACCTTAAAGACTTTCCACTTCCTTAAAATTTGTCCATGAGTGTATATGGTAATTGGGACAAAGCCATCAATACCAATTATTCTAAAATACCAATTAACCAATGTACAATTTAACCGGATTCTATTTGCATAAAATAAAAATCAGCGCCACAAAAATAGTTTCAATTTTTTTAATGAAAGAGTACTTGGAATATAAAATAAACAAATATATTAATGATGTATGTTGGCTAGACAGAGAATAAACTCTATTGTTGAAGTGAAGTTGTTAACATTTTTACTTGGGAACTTTAAAATAATTGGATTTAAAAGAGCTGGAAGATTTGGACGGGAATCAAAGCCATTAGTCCTGGCAAAAAGCCCATCTTTCTGTGGGTCCAAGCTGCGAAACTGCCAAATGATTGTTCCCCATTGAGGGTTAGGAATTAAACAGCTTTATTTAGAGTTTAAAGTATTTTTTACTGAAATGTTGATTCGAGATTATTTTGATTCTGTCAGAAAATATTAATTATACCAAATATTTATAAATATTATGTGTAAATGTATAAATTATAAAAATACCAAATATTTCTTGAAAATAAAGATAAATCGGCCAGTAAATCTTTTTATTACCTCGACGTTTCGACAAAAATCTTTTGTCCTCGTCAGGAGCAACTAAAAATTAAAACATTTAGCAAGGCGTATTTTTATTTTTCCTTTTATCATTACTCTTCACAATTCATCCTTTCATACCTCATCCCTAAGGTTAGAAATAATCGTTATTTCTCCTTAAAATAAATTTTGATTTTTCGTTGAAAAGAAATACATGCGGGATAATTTACAAATGTCGTTTTACAATCACAAGCCGCATTATATTGTATTTAATTTTTGTTTGCTCCTGACGAGGACAAAAGATTTTTGTCGAAACGTCGAGGTAATAAAAAGATTTTACTATCCGAAGTATCTTTATTTTCAAGAAATATGAATGCCGGCCAGGCAGCCTCTTCTATTGAAGATATACCAAATATCACAGATTTTAAAGAGACTAATGGGGTGCGGTGGAAGGATGGTATAAACTGTTGGTTTTCGATTCTTGAAATTACATGCTACTCAATCCTAACTTGTTTATTATAACACTAAATAGAGTATAGTTAAACTTTATTTAGTTATGATGCATTAGCGCGTCATCTGTTATCAAAATTCAAAACTATTATAGACGCGTTTGATCATTGTTCCAATAAAAGACACAAATTGATGTTTGCGGAAGAGCGATTGTTCGAAGCATATTATATATTTATAATTATATGTAATTCTGCTGTATTCAAAGTTTAGGTACATAGTTCATCTAAAATACCCATTCTAAGAGTCTAACAACAGTATCACTATAAAAGGAAGTTCCAAAAATGCAATATAACAGCGGTATGGTAAATTAAACTGGTGAAACCGTTGGGAGGGTTCACCACTGATGAGCCAGGTCCTCCCATTCCATTGCAGTAAGGACAGTAGAAATTGATTTATTTTAAAAAGAATCATACGCGTCTATAATAGGTTTGAATTTTGATAACTTTATTCAGTGTTATGTTAAACAAGTAAGGCTTGAGCATCTTGTAATTTCAAGAGTCGAACACGCTTCTGGCATTTTTGAAATACTTACAAGAAAAGGGAGGCAATCGCTAACTGACCCTAATTTCATCTTGGTCTTTACAAAGTACAAACACGAGTATAGTTAAACTTGTGTAAGAATTGGAAGCTTATGAATTTTGATTTAGAAAAAAAAAAAGCCCAATGTGAGCCTCGACCTAGGGATGGTGGTTGGTGAAAAGTGAATGTTCATGCACTCAAGACCCCAAATAGGTGAAAAAAGACGTGAAGTCAATGATTGGTATGGACAGGGGTCATCAGGTTGTACTGTGTGTGGAGGGCGTGGAAGGAATGTTTCCCAAATGTAGTCCAGAATGGGCCAAGCGGGATGTGTGTCACTGATGTCCCCGGATTGAAGTCCACAGCTGAAAGGTCAGAGGCGGTTGCTATGGCGACGTCCGCTCCACAAACAGGTCGATGGTGAGGCTGCACAATCTGAGGTCATGGTAAATATTTCAGTGGGTACCTCGGGCGGTTCAGTCTGAGGGTGGCGGTACAGCTTGCCTCGGGCGGTACAGTCTGAGGTGGCGGTACAGCTTGCCCCGGGCGGTACAGTCTGAGGTGGCGGTACAGCTTGCCTCGGGCGATACATCCTACCTCGGGCGGTTCAGTCTGAGGGTGGCGGTAAACTTGCCTCGGGCGGTACAGTCTGAGGTCATGGTAAATATTTCAGTGGGTACCTCGGGCGGTTCAGTCTGAGGGTGGCGGTACACTTGCCTCGGGCGGTACAGTCTGAGGTGGCGGTACAGCTTGCCTCGGGCGGTACAGTCTGAGGTCATGGTAAATATTTCAGTGGGTACCTCGGGCGGTACAGTCTGAGGTCATGGTAAATATTTCAGTGGGTACCTCGGGCGGTACAGTCTGAGGTCATGGTAAATATTTCAGTGGGTACCTCGGGCGGTACAGTCTGAGGTCATGGTAAATATTTCAGTGGGTACCTCGGGCGGTACAGTCTGAGGTCATGGTAAATATTTCAGTGGGTACCTCGGGCGGTTCAGTCTGAGGGTGGCGGTACAGCTTGCCTCTGGTGGTACAGTCTGAGGTCATGGTAAATATTTCAGTGGGTACCTCGGGCGGTACAGTCTGATCTACATCTATTATTGCGAATGTTCAACCTTCACATTGGATTCGAAATTTATATCTCAAAGGCCAAATGTATTTCATTTCAATACTTTTTTCGTTTTTTTTCTCCTCGAAATTAACCATCTCACATGTCTTCTAATTGACACATAAAATTTAAGAATAAAAAGCCCTTCCTACTAAAGATAAACAATCACATTATAGAAATACCACTTTGTTTTCCAATATAAGATGACAGCGATATAGAGATGACTGGAGCGCATTGCGTCAATTGCTTGTCTGTTTAATCCAAACTTACGTCAAAGAGTTATAATCGCTGTGGCTTGCTAAGCTGAGCCAGTTGACCAGATAGTTCCATGCTGAGTTCGATCCTGCTAGGCCGTTCATTGTAAGATTGGGAGATCAGACCAAGCGGAAGGACCGTCTATGACTAGGGAAAGCTAAACAGCTGAAGAAGACGTGATCCAATCTCTATGGTTCTTCAAGCTATGATATCAGGTTGATTTTGTTTCAAATTGCCTGAAGTCAAGGCTTTACATGACATTACCGTGAGTATGGTAGTGGTGGCCTCTTCTTTACCTGATTTTTGTCATAAATCTCATGAGACGGCTTTGAGTGGATACAATTTTTTAAAGAAATATGACAAGATAGTTCTGGGTATATGTGTATGTTTTCTTGTAATTAGTCGGAGTCTGCGATATTGTGATAATAAATTATATTATTGGTTTAGAGGGATTATTTTCTAAGTGATCTCGCACTGCTAGCAAAACGATATTTACATACATGTACATCTTCAGGGTAAGAAATTATATACGTATTTATACTGAAGAGAGAGAGAGAGAGAGAGAATTGGCCATTCAAATATTTAATGATGTAACCAACTCTCCACGGTTATGGGTAAATAGTTTTTTAATATATAGTTCGGTAAAACTTTTCTCTGATATTCTAAAAACAATAGAATATTTTGAGTTATCAATATTTGTAAACATTTTACATATTATACTATATTACACATTATACTAGTTTTCTTCTATTTATTTTTTCCCAATCCTATAAAGGATTAGTAGATTTTGTAAATCCTTGTGAGTAGATTAATAACTTAGCAATTTCAATATCTTCTTTTTTCCTCACTATTTTTTATATCTCTCAAAAGAATATTTTGTAGATTTGGTAAAGTTGTTAGAGTCTTAATAAAGGCTATATGTGTTTAGGACGTTGGATCTTTACGAAGAGTCTGGCTTGACCTATATTTCGCCCCAAGCAGGGGCAACCATCCTTGCACTCTTCTTCCAATGCCAGTAGTTAGGACCCACAATCCTCCATCAGCCGCCGTATCGAACTGCCCCAGCACGCATGCGTGGCCTCATTTATCTCTTCTTTTTTTGGAAACGAGGATCCCCTAAATAGCGAAGTTTTCTAATTTGCCCAAGCTGATTGATTCCCTTAGAAACTGCTGGTGGTGCTTCCCATCGTTTCTCTTCTACTTCTTCTGTCAGGTCCAACCTATCTCCCGCTCCTCCTCTACTGCTTCTGTCAGGTCCAACCTATCCCCCGCTCCTCCTCTACTGCTTCTGTCAGTTCCAACCTATCCCCCGCTCCTCCTCTACTGCTTCTGTCAGGTCCAACCTATCCCCCGCTCCTCCTCTACTGCTTCTGTCAGGTCCAACCTATCCCCCCGCTCTTCCTCTACTGCTTCTGTCAGGTCCAACCTATCCCCCGCTCCTCCTCTACTGTTTCTGTCAGGTCCAACCTATCCCCCCGCTCCTCCTCTACGGCTTCTGTTAGGTCCAACCTATCCCCCGCTCCTCCTCTACTACTTCTGTCAGGTCCAACCTATCCCCCACCCCTCCTCTACTGTTTCTGTCAGGTCCAACCTATCCCCCCGCTCCTCCTCTACGGCTTCTGTTAGGTCCAACCTATCCCCCGCTCCTCCTCTACTACTTCTGTCAGGTCCAACCTATCCCCCGCTCCTCCTCTACTGCTTCTGTTAGGTCCAACCTATCCCCCGCTCCTCCTCTACTGCTTCTGTCAGGTCCAACCTATCTCCCGCTCCTCCTCTACTGCTTCTGTCAGGTCCAACCTATCCCCCGCTCCTCCTCTACTGCTTCTGTCAGGTCCAACCTATCCCCCGCTCCTCCTCTACTGCTTCTGTCAGGTCCAACCTATCCCCCCGCTCTTCCTCTACTGCTTCTGTCAGGTCCAACCTATCCACCGCTCCTCCTCTACTGCTTCTGTCAGGTCCAACTTATCCCCCGCTCCTCCTCTACGGCTTCTGTCAGGTCCAACCTATCCCCCGCTCCTCCTCTACTGCTTCTGTCAGGTCCAACCTATCCCCCGCTCCTCCTCTACTGCTTCTGTCAGGTCCAACCTATCCCCCGCTCCTCCTCTACTGCTTCTGTCAGGTCCAACCTATCCCCCGCTCCTCCTCTACTGCTTCTGTCAGGTCCAACCTATCCCCCGCTCCTCCTCTACTGCTTCTGTCAGGTCCAACCTATCCCCCGCTCCTCCTCTACTGTTTCTGTCAGGTCCAACCTATCCCCCGCTCCTCCTCTACTGCTTCTGTCAGGTCCAACCTATCCCCCGCTCCTCCTCTACTGCTTCTGTCAGGTCCAACCTAACTTCCGCTCCTCCTCTACGGCTTCTGGCAGGTCCAACCTATCCCCCGCTCCTCCTCTACTGCTTCTGTCAGGTCCAACTTATCCCCCGCTCCTCCTCTACTGCTTCTGTCAGGTCCAACCTATCCCCCGCTCCTCCTCTACTGCTTCTGTCAGGTCCAACTTATCCCCCGCTCCTCCTCTACTGTTTCTGTCAGGTCCAACCTATCCCCCGCTCCTCCTCTACGGCTTCTGTCAGGTCCAACCTATCCCCCGCTCCTCCTCTACTGCTTCTGTTAGGTCCAACCCATCCCCCGCTCCTCCTCTACTGCTTCTGTCAGGTCCAACCTATCCCCCGCTCCTCCTCTACCGCTTCTGTCAGGTCCAACCTAGAAAAACACGACGACGAAAAAAATTATTAACAACACACCGTAGCCGAATTAAGAAAAAAAATATAAAAAAATAAACAAACATAAAAACTAATAATCAATGAATATATCTACAAATTAATAAATCACAATAATAAAATAAAGAATAAGAATAAAATAACAATAATAATTTTAACCAAACAGCTCCAATTCGAAAAACAAAGCAGAAGACAGACTTTATTTTGTCATATTGATGGTACAAAACTGTTATAAAAGAAAAATGGCGAAGATTTCAATATATGTTATATAAAGTTTTCAATCAGTTCTGCATAATCTATATAATCACACAGTAATGGCATCTCCATAGTAACGTCGAGTGAATTGAAGCAAGTAGGCGGAGATCAAAGAACATATTTGTCGTTCCGCCCACGACAGTCAGATTGATCTTCTCTCTGAAACAGAACAATTTGAAATGAGATTTCGTGTCAGAAATCTGTTTTACTTAGAACACAATTTCAAATAGAGACTTAGATATATGTGTGTGGAATGGAATCATTAAATTTAACAATTTCCGCATTATGAATATAGTATAATTTCGATTTAACAATTCACTTCGATTTACCGATTGATTCTACACAAATTGCTTACTCAAATATATCTAATATAAAGGATGAATTTCATAACTGATTTGTAATCTGGAGTTTAAAACGATATTTAGAAAAATTCACATATCACAATTATAATAATAGATAAATCCATTTTATTCATGATCGAAGGTTGTGGCCCACTGTATGCATTACATCCCAAACACGACGCCAGCCATTTCTGTCTTGAGCTCAATGTACCATCTCGGTGACCGTTAAGCTAGTGAGTTCCTTTAATTGGTCCAATTATAATAATAGATAGAATATAAACGTCTGCAATAAATTTCCTTTAAAGGTGTAAACTGATGAGCTTTCGTATCTTTCGACTCTTTCTCAAGCCAATTACAAATATATTAATAAATAAAACGTCAAAATCTAGAGAGAGAACACAGTAAAAGAACTAAACAATAACAACTAATTATTAAAACGAAAAAAATTTCAAAATAAATGGCAGATTCAATTGCACTTATTATGAAGGATATATTATAAATTTGAAAGTTACAATCTATATATATATATATATATATTAATAAAATGCAAATTTCATAAGTGGTGTTCGCTAAAAACTTTCGTTACAATGCATCAATTTCGACCAAATTTTCAACATTTATGTAAAACGAGATGGAGCAGGTTTTGCTTAACATCAAAATATTTTTCCTAACTTTAACATGCGTAACTTCGCTGTTATCGATTAAATACAAAAAAAATCAACAGAGTTAATTTTATTTATATATAAATACAAAAAAAATTCAGCAATTCATTCAACTCAATCTAAAAAAATATTCAAAACAAGCAATTTTAAGTTAACACCATATGTAAAACAGTCGGCCAAGAAAACAACAACGATATTACATCTTTCTCACATATTCACACACAATCTTGATTAATAATTAAAACTAATCTTTAACATTGTTTATTATACTTCATAATATATAATATTCGTTAGGCAAACTTTCACTCGGATAAAACCCGGGCGAAGCCGGGTACACATCCGCTAGTATTATTTATATAAATAAAGTTTTCAGTATATTTCTTGTCAAAATGACATAACTTTTCAGACAAACCTAAGACTCATGTTGGCGCAGAAATCGTGTGATTAAAATAGAAACAAAGTACAGACCCAAATGTACTACAGTAGAACCTCCCTTTAGCGGACTCCCTGCTAGCGGACACCTCTCAACAAAGGACAGTTTTCATTTGCAAAATTGCCATTTTTATCAACTCTTCGGTAAACTAAAGGACACTTTGGCACTGCAATTAGGTGTCCTTTCCAGGGAGGAAGTTTTACTGTATCTGATATCGCGATTTCCTATATTGAGAAAACAATACAGCAACTACTTTTCTCTTCATTTTTTTCTATACTTCAAGGGAAAATAAAAAAATAGCAATATTTTATGTCCACATTACCGAAACAAGTCAAAATATTAAAAACTTCTCATTGAGTCATTCAACCATTAAATCTTTGTATATTTATAATAACAATTCTACTGATCGGCAAAAAAAAAAACAAAAAAAAAAAAAACGAGAATATCGTTAAGAAATTAAAAAGATGTCTGAAAATACGTAGTATTTGTTATGTAATGTTAAACCTTGTCTATAGCGCCCCCTCTTGGGACTCATCTAAATAGGGTGCTATAGACAGGTCACTTTTAATGTAAATCGCATCGTACTACGTATTTAAAATCGGGCGCTATAGAGAGGGGGCGCTATAGACGGGTTTAAATGTATCTCCAGAAAGAATGTATATAGCTGATTTCTTTTTCACCTGTTAACACATTCCACGATTCGTTTATTTTTAATTTTTTTACCTTTGAGCAACAAGTCTATATAAAGCACATTGTCTTAATAAAAGAGAGCCCTTTGTTATTATTTGAGTTAAAAGACAATACATTCCTCTGTAAATATATTTTGGATTTCATTAAGAAAAATGGTCTTTGATGTAACGATCTCATGGAAATATTGGACATATTATATGGTTGTAAACAATACATAGGTGTATGCGTGTATATGTGTGTATATATGTATATTTTTTAAATTTAATGATGTAAATGTAAATAAAATTCAAAGAATATCTCTATATGTAAATAATATTTATGAATCTTTCTAAGTTACTTTCTGTGTATCTTTCCATGTTCAATATTTTCTTTGTTATATTTGTATGTACATTTAGCGCAAGTGTCCCTAGGGGGACATAGCGTTTGAATTGAAATAAATAAATAAATAATTAAATAAAAAAGGGCATACCTATATCTGTGAAGGAATAACAGTTTTTTGAACGAAATTGACACTATTATAGACGCGTATGATTTTTTAAATTTAAACAATTTTATACTGCCCTTACTGCAATGTTAAATTAATAAATTGTCTTTCTCTAATTATTTCGAGAGGTTTCTTGGTCTTTATTAATATATTCGAGGAAAAAATGCTTTAATTGTGCAATAAATTGATAAAAAGGGACCCATTCTTCGAAATATTTTGAGGAATAATAGAAATTGTTTTTCTCTTTCATATATCCTAAAATGCTCTTTTTTAAATATTGAATTTGTTCATGATAAAATTGCGAAAAAGTTTTAAAATTACAAATATTTTCTCACAATGAGTATCTTTTTATTGAAAAAAAAAAACGCTAGCTTTCAAGCGTTAATTGCTCTTCAACGGGCTTACTAAAATATCGACTTTAGTGGGTTTTTTTTTCAATAAAAATATACTCATTGTGAGAAAATATTTGTAATTTTAAATATTGAATTTGTTATTGTATTGCCATCGCTGTGTGAAGAGCTAGGGTCAGTGTGAATTGTTAAAAAGATGACCATCATCAAGAAGTAAAGGCAGTACTTCGATAAACACGCACATTGAAGAATTACCGAGGAATACATCAGCGCCATCCCCGGCGGAAGTACTAAATATTGCAGGTTCGCTCCCTGTTGATTATTTATTGATAAGGATTACCTGGAAGTAATTTGGCTTTCGCGGTACCTATTTGCTATCAGCGAACACCATTACTATATTGATCGGAAGGAGAACGTGGAATAAACCGTGACGGCGATGGATACCTCATTGGAATAATAATCTTTAACATCTTTTGTGAAAATGAGAATGTTTGGAGAAACGAGCCGTTAAATGGTGAAATATAATACTAATAATAATAATACATAAAAATATATATAAATTTGTCTTGTTATATCATATTATTACAAAAAAAAGGTAGAAAAGAGAAATAATCCTAAAATTGAGTTGAGGAGTCTTTCTCATGACATATAAGCACCTAACAAAGACCAGAACAGCACAGAAATATCACCTACTCGAGGTTGTGAGTCATGACATACAAGGACTCCACAAAGAACTGAGATAACTCCCCCACATGTGACGCCATGACATACAAGGACTCCACAGAGATAACTCCCCCACATGTGACGCCATGACATACAAGGACTCCACAGAGATAACTCCCCCACATGTGACGCCATGACATACAAGGACTCCACAGAGATAACTCCCCCACATGTGACGCCATGACATACAAGGACTCCACAGAGATAACTCCCCCACATGTGACGCCATGACATACAAGGACTCCACAGAGAGCAGAGATAACTCCCCCACATGGGGCGCCATGACATACAAGGACTCCACAGAGATAACTCCCCCACATGTGACGCCATGACATACAAGGACTCCACAGAGAGCAGAGATAACTCCCCCACATGTGTGACGCCATGACATACAAGGACTCCACAGAGATAACTCCCCCACATGTGACGCCATGACATACAAGGACTCCACAGAGAGCAGAGATAACTCCCCCACATGTGACGCCATGACATACAAGGACTCCACAGAGATAACTCCCCCACATGTGACGCCATGACATACAAGGACTCCACAGAGAGCAGAGATAACTCCCCCACATGTGTGACGCCATGACATACAAGGACTCCACAGAGATAACTCCCCCACATGTGACGCCATGACATACAAGGACTCCACAAAGAACTGAGATAACTCCCCCACATGTGACGCCATGACATACAAGGACTCCACAGAGATAACTCCCCCACATGTGACGCCATGACATACAAGGACTCCACAGAGATAACTCCCCCACATGTGACGCCATGACATACAAGGACTCCACAAAGAACTGAGATAACTCCCCCACATGTGACGCCATGACATACAAGGACTCCACAGAGATAACTCCCCCACATGTGACGCCATGACATACAAGGATTCCACAGAGATAACTCCCCCACATGTGCGACACCATGACATACAAGGACTCCACAGAGATAACTCCCCCACATGTGACGCCATGACATACAAGGACTCCACAGAGATAACTCCCCCACATGGGGCGCCATGACATACAAGGACTCCACAGAGATAACTCCCCCACATGTGACGCCATGACATACAAGGACTCCACAGAGATAACTCCCCCACATGTGACGCCATGACATACAAGGACTCCACAGAGATAACTCCCCCACATGGGGCGCCATGACATACAAGGATTCCACAGAGATAACTCCCCCACATTTGCGACACCATGACATACAAGGACTCCACAGAGATAACTCCTCCACATGTGACGCCATGACATACAAGGACTCCACAGAGATAACTCCCCCACATGTGACGCCATGACATACAAGGACTCCACAGAGATAACTCCCCCACATGTGCGACGCCATGACATACAAGGACTCCACAGAGATAACTCCCCCACATGTGCGACGCCATGGCAACCAACGCTGACCCAGTTATCGACTACGACGGACCTTGACGAGATGCCCGTGGATCGATAGTCCATCCCCGCCGTCTGCCACTTTCTCTACCAACTTGAAGATTCAGAAATCACCGCAACGTTCCATTTCCTAACTTCCTTCTGAAACTCTTTATCACACTACTTGTTTTTAAATCTAAACCATTCTGATATCACTCTCCAAACTTTAAAACAATCCATAGTGTCCCTAAAGGAATCCTTTCAGTTCCTTAACTGTTTGAACTCACTTGCGAATCATTACATATTCACAATGTTTAATATTTTTATTAAAAAATCAATTCCTGGTTTTAGGTGCTCATTAAAAAAAAAAGACTACATAATCTCTACTTTATTTATTTACTTTATGACGTTTCGGCGACTCTTATTCTTCAGGCAGACCGCGAGAATCCTAACCAACGGGAAGTCACTAAATCAACCCCCATAGTCTATAGAGCCTTTGTTAACTGGCTAGCTGTATTTGAATAGAACTCTCTGCTGACACTTAGCGTGTTTTAAAGCTTAAACCTTGTTGAGAGAGTTTCAAAATACCCACGTAACCCAACTAGACAGTAGAATCACATATAAATATTTGCATCGAACCATGCTCTTCCGCAAACCTATTCCGCTATCCTAAAACCCTATGTGTCCATAGTTTGCTTGAATACTATTGCTGAGATTCCACCCTTCAGTGTAGCATATATAAGCAGAATCATCCAATACAGTGTAAGAGCTCTAAAAGAACCGGTCTGGTAGATTAAATTGGCGAAATCGCTGGGAGGGTTCACTACTGATGAGTCAAGCCCTTCAAATATTTTTTCATCGCAGTAAGGATAGTAGACGTTTGTTTTATTTGTAAAAGAAACATTCGTGTCTTAATATTTTTATTTAATGTATATAGATGGCTCATTATTGTTTTATATTAAAAAACCCTGTTTAAAGAGGAAAAAGTGTGTTTTAGAAAGGCTTGATTCATCAGAGATGAACCTTCGCAAACCTTTCGTCAATTCAACCTCTCAGCTGAAAACAATTATTGTGTTGTTGTAAAAGTTAATCGCTGAGAAGATGTATACAAAAAGTCTGTGGACGAGTGGGTAACACCCTCGATTCCCGACAGTCATGAACCGGGATCTAATCCTGCGTTAACATTTTGTTTAATATGTCCTTCACATATTATTCACTGCTTCAATTATCATAAACTAGTTTGCTCTTGTTGAGCGGTACCTAATAAAGTGATTTTGAACTGGCGGTGAGAAGATGTGCTGCGAGAAAATACAACGGTGAAAAATATATTTAATTCATAAATCGTGTCACTAGCTATCGAACCTTTTGTTCTTTTAACTGGTGTAAAAAATAATTTTACACATTTTGCATCAATTTAAATAAATACATTTAGCGCATTCAGAGAAAACAAAAATATCTAGTAGAGTCAAATTTTCTATTTGGGATGAAAGCTCGACTATCTCCTTTAGCATAGAGAGCTCACAGTATTAATTATTCTGTGATATATTTATTTAAAAAAAATGTCTTTTAATATTCCTAATAAAAACTAATAAATGTATTAATTAGAATTTTAGTCAATATGTGTTAAAATATTTTTAAAATGTTACTTTCCAATCATAATTATAAGAACTTGTGTGAAAAATCGTAGAGAAGCCAGAAAAATGAAGTTAACTGATTGTGTCAATGTACAGAATAGTCAGTTCTCTCTTTATCGCTTAAAGAATTTTGTCACAAATATTTGTAATTTCAGATTTATCCCGATTCTTTGAATACACATATAATTAAAACATAATAGAGGTCACACAAGTCATCCTTAAAACAAATAGGGCACAAATATCGAGAAATACCATTTTTTAAAGCAAAACTCTCTCTCTCTAATATCCAAAACTTTAACAAGTAAAAATACTCAATTTTTACTAATTAACTTTCAAGCTGAAAACTTGCTTTGCCTGACTTATTGCGCCATCTGTCCAGCAGTTTTAAAACTACTTGAAAAATCGCAAAGCGGTTTTAAATAAGTTTAAAGGATAAAATAAAAGCTTATTGAAATACTTTTAACTATTTTCGCTCAATTATGACAATATAAAAAAAGAACTACTTCAGCAAACTTTACTGAAATTAGATATAAAAATTAAATTATATGTATAGTTCATCAACACAATAGTGAGTCCTCTAAGCTGTTTGACATCAAAATAATCTCCAATATTGGAATGGCTTTCTAATAAATTGTACACATTTCCTAAGTATATTCGGATTATTTTTAATGATTTATTCATAAAAAGGTAATAATGTAAAAAAGAGTTTTAAAGTTATTCGATAGAGAGCATTTTATTAATCTAGCTAATTAAAAGAATTAGATCCCGCCCAGAATCCAACCTCTCCTCTACGTGGCGGGCGGGAGAAGCAGCACAAGTAAGGGACTGCCCTGTAGGGTGAAGTACGGTGTCGTGAGCCCCGAGCCGCTACGGTAACCGTTAACAGGGAACTCTGAAATGTGGCTGACTAACGGGGCAATGGCACTCCCCCCCCCCCCTTTCCATGAAGCAAAAAAATCCAAAAAGACACCACCACACATACACCTAAAGGACGACATCATTCAATTATTCCGCCATCGGCAGCAATAAAAGCTTCATACGCTGTCGACTGCAGGCAGTAATGAGATGGGTCTTGGGAATGTTTGTATCCACTATAGCAGCTCCGTGTTGTGAAAATGATTATTGGAGTTCCTCTCTACTATGCCTCACATGTAATAGTCCAGCGGATTGGCATTTGGAGGAACCAAACGTTAGGTGTGACATGGTCGTGAAGATTCTCGGCCATCCATTCTTGGGTTGTTCTGGCTGTAATGAGATGGTGCTGAGTCTTGTTGATAACATGGCAGCGTGTTAAGTGTTACTGTAACGATCCATTCCAATGGTGAATACAAATTAGACTCTCCAATCTTGATAGTTATACCATAAACACCTTAGAAACTATTTTGTATCTACATACATTTTGTGGATAGCTAGAAAATATATACATTCTTGGACAAAAATTGAGAAATTGGAAAGTCTTTGATATCACTGGTCGCTTATTTTTTTTTAAGGAAAGGGAGGCAATTTTTTCAACACTTGGTTATCTTGTGTGTCTTCAATAAAGGCCACTATGTATCAAATATCTTTCTGAGTTATGGTCTGAATCCCGATATACATGCTAAAAGGTAAAACTTCCTTAAGTTTTGTCCATGAGGGTATACAAAGGGTGGTTGATAAGTGTCCAAGTCGACTTTTGGTGTTATATGACAAATATTCTCCAATTTCATCTGTTAGTGACCATTACTCAAAACTCATCTAAGTGACCTTCTGGTAGCTTTCTTGACCTCTTTCAGGCAGCTCATTGGAGGTCTTTCTTCAATTTTTCCCAACATCTTTTCAAAACCATTTGCTCATTATGTGTCTGAAGTAAGTTAGTCTTTGTATCTTTGTAAATATATATGTAATAATATATTCCAATATACAGATTTTCATATGTATCATAATTATAAATAGTGTAACATACCCAAAATGTAGATACAATTTAGAGGGTCGGTGGAGGGATGGTCTGAACCATTGGTTTTTGACCGCTACGACCTGGGTTCGATTCCCGCATTGGGTAATTTTTTCTGATTAAAAAGAAAAAAATGCTCCAATGGCCCTGATTCTTGCAAAAGTCCAACCCCATCAGCCAGTGCAAGTAACCAAACGGGGCTCTGGCACATTTGTAAGTGCAATGTCGATGTGTTTTTCACATGTATAGACATGTGGTGCACTTACAGTGAGAGCAGTCGCCTTCTACTACCCACCATGATTTTAATGGCCTGTACCAGATGTACTAGAGATAAGCAAAAATATATATAATTTAACTTGCTAGCTTGGTGTGTCACATCATGTAATCACAAATAAAGCAAAAAAGTTTCATTGAGAGTCCGCCGTACCCAAGACAGGGCAAGGTCCAATTTCGTCAGGATTATTCATTTCCCACCAGGAAACTTGCAGTTTTACGACTGCCACCACTGACAAAGGGGCCGGACAACAACAGATCATTTAGACACAAGGTAATAAGACCAAATCCAAATAAATAAATAGTGTATGATGTTTCGGTAACAGCGTTGTTACCATCTTCAGACAAAAGTACAAAATGAGAAATTTTCCACAGCATGTTTTAAATAGTTACTGTTATCAAGTGTGTAAACAAGATAACAGATAAGAAGATCTTCTTCTTGTTGATATCAGTAACTATTTAAACCATTCTGTGGTAAAATTTCTCATTCAGTACTTTTGTCTGAAGATGGTAACAACGCTGTTACCGAAATGTCACACACTATTTATTTATTTGGATTTGGTCTTATTACCTTGTGTATATAGAAGAAACACAATTCGGAAAGAAGACAAGTACTGTAGAACGGCATCTTGTCTGAAAGTTTGTACAACCTTCCTCTTATAAAATAATTTCTTTTCCCTGACTTGTGTTTCTTCTTCGTTACCTAAGTAGATAAACAGAAATGTACTCAAACATGTCTTATGTCACAAATTTTTTCCACATACAGTAGAACCTCCTAACAACACACTTAGGTCAACACCTAATTGCAGATCCAAATGTCCTTTAGGAAGAGAGGTGTCCTCTTACCGGAGAATTGCTAAATTGTAAAAATGTTTTTTTTTTTGCTTATCCCAAGTACACGTGGTACAGGCCATGATAATCATGATGGGTAGTTAGCGACTGCTTTTACTGTAAGCGCACCACATGTCTACACATGTGAAAAGCAGTTCGACTTTGTACTTACAAATGTGCCAGAGCCCTGTTTGGTTACTTGCACTCGCTGGTGGGGTTGGACTTTGGCAAGAATCGGGGGCCATTGGAGCATTTTTTTTTTTTTTAAACAGAAAAAAAAAGTGTCCAATGCGGGAATTGAACCCGGGTCGTAGCGGTCGAAAACCAAACGGTTTAACCAGCCTTCCACCAACTCCCATAAAATGGTAATTTTGCAAATCAAAACTGTCCTTTGTGGAGAGGTGTCTGCTAGCGAGGTGTCCGCTAAAGGGAGTTCTACTGTATTGATTTAAATATTTAAAAATAAATAGGAATATAACATAAAAAAGTTGTGGTAGGATGATATTCATGTATTAAAAGAGGCACCTGTCCCTTTATTTAGGTATACAGAGTGGCTCTTTGTCTGAATTTGCCAAATCTGGTATTGTGGATGAATCATTATCATCATTAGTAGGGTGATGAACAAAATGCAATGCTGGTAAAACACAATTTAGATTATAGCTACAAGAAAATGAAACCAAATCCAAATAAATTAATAGTGTTCAATTATTATTATATACATAAACTCTGCCTTTGTCGGTCCCAAGCCCGGATGAAAAAGGAGAAGGGGGAGCAATAATAAGCTCACTAAAATACCTGGGCTCAGCTGGCTCGGCTGATAGTACCCTGTAAGGGCTCCTAATCCAGGGATACAGGATGAGCAGCGTTTGTACTCCATGTTAGGAGCGGCTGCACACATGGCATCTGTTCCTCATGTCAGAGGCGGCCATTTCTTTTGGAGCTAAGTCGGCCTGCCACTGAGTAGTGCTCCCAGTCTTAATGACTAAGGCAGATGAATTTTATTTTACAGATAAGAAAGAAGAAGAAGAGTATATACACTATTAATTTATTTGTGTGGATTAGGTCTCATTTTCTTGTATCTATAATGCATTGCTCTCTAACACATAATTGAAGGGATAAGTTATAGTGATTTGTTATAGGTAGGAATACAAGTTAAATTTAATTATTATTTTGTTGCTCATCCCTAGTACACATGGTACAGGCCATGATAATCATGGTGGAGAGACGAAGGCGACTGCTTTTACTCTAAGTGCGCCACATGTGAAAAGCAGTTCAACTTTGCACTTACAAATGTGCCAGAGCCCGTTTGGTTACTTGAACTTGCTGGTGGGGTTGGACTTTTGCAAGAATCGGGGGCCATTGAAGAATTTTTTTTTTTAATCAGAAAAAA
>CP092871.1:13932631-14061562 GCA_030710605.1 Cordylochernes scorpioides | reverse complement strand
CTTCACTTCGAACAGCCGCTGCTCGCGCTGTTGTGGCGCGTGATTTTTGAAAATTGACAGGTCTCCAAGCCAAAAGCGACGCTTGCGTTTGCCACAAACCGGGAGAAAATATATTGAGTTTTCAGGATTTTATGAGCAAAGTGTCTAAAATATTTCATCAGAGTAGTATTACTAACATTTTATTTTGTATTTTCTCAAAGTTTGAAGCAATTTTAATTCTATTTCAAATCACAAAACATCTAATTCTACTTTCTACAAAGCCCAGCACCGTGTGGTTACTTGTATTTACTGGTAGGGATGTATTTATACAAGAATTAAAGGCCAAGCAGAAAAAAATGCTCAAAGCGGGATTCGATCCTCGTTCGTAGTTGCTGAAATCAACGGTGTGTTCTGTAGTACTATACCAACTCCCTGCCAATTACCTAATAACGATACAATTCGCTAGCCTGTTGTAATTAGATAATTGGATTCTGTCCTCCCAAAAGAACAAAAGTCTTTTATTTCCAGACTTAAGTCTGGTTATCTAAGGACAATGACTTTACAGAATGGCTACAAGGTATTTCCACTATGTACTAAGTGTCAACCTGCAACCCCAAAACACATCAATGACTGTATTGACTTATCCATTGATGAGTTCTACTCACCCCCAGCAGACACGATCGACAAGCTCTACAATCTTGATACCTTAATTTGATAAGAAAGAAGAATATTGGACTGTTAAAGAGCCTTGGCTCGAGAGCTAGGGGTTTTTAAATGACTAAAAGATCCTTGCAGATAGATAATTTTTAAACATAATGGACCTATTGTGTACTTAGAGTCCAAGCAAATCATAATTATTGCTATTTGGTAGTAAAACGACCTTTAAGTAATAAACCAGCATTAAAATGTTGCTTATAAATATTTATATTAAAAGAAATACATATTTTATAATAATTTAATTTATTAAAACATATTTCGAAGAATCTATTCGCTATCTTCTTCTAGGAATTTGAATCTTCCACTTCTCATGCATCACGCGGATAAAAAGCTTACAAGGAGTTTGAATTCTTAGAAAAAAATAGGCGAAAAGCCTCGTCGAAATAGGTTTTTAATAAACAAGCTTGGTCTAAAATATGCATTTCTTTTAATATTCTTAAAATGGATTGCTCAATTTTGAACATATACACATATTTATTGAGTATATTAATATATTATTTTGTTTATAATTAAAACTTTTTCAACAGACCTTTTTTTACTGCGATATGAGAGTATTTTGTTGAAAGGATTTGCTTGGCTCATCAGTGGTGGCAACTCTTAGCGGTTTCGCCAGCAAATCTCTAACCAGCTCTGATATTGTATAAGAATGTTTAGCTCATTTTGGAACAGAAAGTGTTCTCATTTTTTTTATGCAAATAGGTCTGTAGAGTTAATTTTCAATTAGAAGTCGAGTATAACCTTTATTGAATCGGGATTGAAAATGACACCAATTAGCAAAAATATATAATCAATGAAGTAACCAATATGAATTCACTCATGGACAAAACTTAGAAAATGTGTGCCTTTTAGCATATTTATATCGAGATTCAGACAGAAACTGGAGAATATTTGTCTATATAGTCATCAAAGTTTGACTTAAAGGACACTAAAAACATAAATTGTTGCAATGAACTGGCTAGAATAGGCCAAAAAAGCTACTAGAATGCCACTAGATGAGCTAAGAGTGGTAGTCACTAACAGATCAAATTGGACAATATCTGTTAATGTAGTCACCAAAGTCGACTTGGTGGACACTGAAAACATAAAGTGTCGCAATAAGCTGGATAGAAGTGGTGACAAGAAAGTACAGGAAGGACATTAGATGAGCTGAGTCACTAATAGATGAGATTGGACAATATTTCTCCATATTGTCACTTGATAGACGCTAAAACAATAGTTAAACAATAGATCTATATTCCCAGACAACTCCATTGTTACCATAATTGATCTTAGCGAGATTGCGACGTAATCGAAATGGAGGTAATCCAAGTTTTGAGTCTTCTTTGGCAGTTTAGCGTGTTCCTAGTGACCGAGGTTGTACCTCTTGTGTGGAGTTGGGTTAGGCTTATTGTCCTAAATGTTGTGTTTGTGACACATGTTGTGTTGTATATATGTTATAACGTATTGGCTTTCGCACACATGTGCTTTGTAAATTTTTTATGGCTTGTTGGTCCTGCACTAACCTATGTAGACAGTGCTATTGTAGCCTTTGTTCTTTGGCTCGTTCCAAAGTGGTTGTTTTACCTGTTGGTGAACTGTAGTTTCATGTTTTGTCTCTACCTGTTTATCAGGGTCTTTTAGAGTGTTTTTTTTTTTTCATTTTTAAGGATAGGGTTAGAAAATTCAATTTTTGAATTACCCCCATTCCGATTCACCAGGCCTTCGCCTTTTGGCCTATAAGGTAATCGATTAGTTCTTCAAAATTCAACATGAAATCTCTTGATATTAAATTATATTCCAAGAAAAAATATGATCTGATATGAATGAAAATGAAAATCAAGTTCGATTAGAAAAAGAAAAAGATTTTATTTATGCTATTCATCAATAGAAAATAATTATTTCCTGATTGATATAGAAATGAAAGATGATAATGCTCTATTGATATCCAAATAACTTCGTACCCATATAGATTTATAGAATTGGCATTTTTCAAATGCTTAATGAGTATTTAAATTTTGATCGAAATAAATAATGATTTTCAAATTTAAAATTGATTTCAGTTGATTCTTCATAGATAATACTGAGAGAGAAGTTTAACGAATTTGGGATTATGTTCAGAAGAATCTATAATACAATTTATAATAATGAAAATATCTCTATAAGAGAAAGATGGTTCACTAACTTAGACGTTGTGTACAGGGCCTTCCTTTGGCACCACGTGGGGGGATTCTGTCTGCGGCCATGTGGCCACTGTGCGGCGCTGATGATTTGCTGCGCCCTGTTTCTCTGGCGCTGCTGAAATGACGCGCCAGCTGTCTCTGGCGCTGATGAATTGCTCCGCCATGTCTACTTGGCGCTGCTGAAATGACGCGCCCACTGTCCCTGGCGCTGATGATTTGCTCCGCCCTGTCTTCTTAGCGCTGCTAGAATGACGCGCCCGCTGTCCCTGGCGCCAATGATTTGCTCCGCCCTGTATTCTTAGCGCTGCTGAAATGACGCGCCCACTGTCCCTGGCGCTGATGATTTGCTCCGCCCTGTTTCTCTGGCGTTGCTGAAATGACGCGCCTACTGTCCCTGGCGCTGAAGAATTGCTCCGCCATGTCTTCTTGGCGCTGCTGAAATGACGCGCCTCTGTCCCTGGCACTGATATAATTTCCTTCACTCTGTGTTCTTGGCGCTGCTGAAATGACGCGCCTCTGTCCCTGGCGCTGATGATTTTCTCCGCCCTGTCTTCTTGGCGCTGCCGAAATGACGCGCCTCTGTCCCTGGCGCTGATGATATTGTCCGCTCTGTGTTCTTGGCTCTTCCGAAATGACGCGCCTCTGTCCCTGGCGGTGATGATTTGCTCCGCCCTGTTTCTCTGGCGCTGCTGAAATGACGCGCCTCTGTCCCTGGCGCTGATGATTTGCTCCGCCCTGTCTTCTTGGCGCTGCCGAAATGACGCGCCTCTGTCCCTGGCGCTGATGATATTGTCCGCTCTGTGTTCTTGGCTCTGCCGAAATGACGCGCCTCTGTCCCTGGCGGTGATGATTTGCTCCGCCCTGTTTATCTGGCGCTGCCGAAATGACGCGCCCACTGTCCCTGGCGCTGATAAAATGCTGCGCCCTGTTTCTCTGGCGTTGCCGAAATGACGCGCCCACTGTCCCTGGCGCTGATGATTTGCTCCGCCCTGTGTTCTTGGCGTTGCCGAAATGACTCGCCCACTTTCTCTGGCTCCGATGAAATGACGCGCCCTGTGTCCTTGGCGCTGAAGATGAGTTAGTCCTTGTATTCTATATCTCTATCCTCCCCCCCCCCCCCCACCTTGCCCCTGGCACAGTCGATGAGTAACTGCTCCATTCAGTATAACGCAATCTCGCACTGTCGCAATCAACGTGGTGTCACCATCCTTCCCCACCTTGCCCATGTGTGCTGCCCCTTTCACCTCACGATATCCCTCCGAGACTCAAATATATCATGGCCCCATCCTACGTATTGATCAATGGTTCTAAGGATCCCTACATCTCAATAGCCCAGTCCCATGTTCATTTTCCTGGCCCTGCGACTTCCCATGACCCTGACATTGTGTTGCAACTTCATTTTTGAAGAATTCATCTCGAGCTCTAATAAAGAACCACATTTTAAATATATTATCATTATCAATTAAAACCACAAAACACACCTTCACCCTTTCTAACGTAACCAATAAACAATAAAAGTTATTTTTATTATTTATTAAGAATTAAAATGAATCATTTACATATTAATATATTTACACAATTAAATTTACTGGCAATGCGTTTCTTTTAAATATCATCAAATATTATCTCTACAGACCTTACTGCAATGATATGAGTTATTGAATGAGAGGGCTTGGCTCATCAGTAGTGAACCCTCTCATTTAATTGTGTAAAATATTTAACGATAGATGGCAATAAAATTTAATTTACTAATATTTATTATATCATGACACCAATTTATGACAACGACTACCTCCTGACTGAATGGTGTCGACATTACATCCAGTTAGGTCAAGTATTGTTGAAACATGGGAAACACAAACACCGGTACAAACGATAAAATAAACGCAAACATTTCCACCTTTGTTTATTTACAAGAAGTTTTAACCAAGTTTCTGGGTTTCACATAAAGATGGCGATACGTGTTGTTGTTTTTACAGAGTTGTTTGTGACATCTTCAAACAATAGTATACACAATACCTCATCACATTTATCATTTTCATTACATTTCATTACAGTTTTCATTTTCAAAATTACCATTTATACTTTTTTTGCAACTCTCCTGCAAGAGAACACCTCTCCCTAAAGGACACTTTGACTCTACAATTAAGTGTCCTTTACAAGGGGGTTCTACCGTATAATTAAATGAAATAGCCAATATATATACACTCATAGACAAACCTTAAGGAAGTTGTACCTTCTAGTATGTATATCGAGATTTAGACAATAACTCTGAAAGATACACTCATGGACAAAACTTAAGGAAGTTGTACCTTTTAGCATGTATATCGGGATTCAGACAATAACTCTTAAAGATTCACTCATGGAGACAAAACTTAAGGAAGTTGTACCTTTTAGCATGTATATTGGGATTCAGACAATAACTCTGAAAGATACACTCATGGACAGAACTTAAGGAAGTTGTACCTTTTAGCATTTATATTGGGATTCAGACAATAACTCTGAAAGATACACTCATGGACAAAACTTAAGGAAGTTGTGCCTTTTAGTATGTATATCGGGATTTAGACAATAACTCTGAAAGATACACCCATGAACAAAACTTAAGGAAGTTGTACCTATTAGCATGTATATCGGGATTCAGACAATAACTCTAAAAGATACACCCATGAACAAAACTTAAGGAAGTTGTACCTATTAGCATGTATATCGGGATTCAGACAATAACTCTGAAAGATACACTCATGAACAAACTTAAGGAAGTTGTACCTTTTAGCATATATATCGGGATTCAGACAATAACCCCGAAAGATATTTGATACACAACGATTTTTATTGAAGACAAATGAGATAACCAAGTGTCAACAAAATTATCACCGTTCCCTTAAAAAAAAAAAATTGGCCTCCGACGACGTAAAAGACTTTCCACTTTCTTAAGTTTTTTTTCCATGAATGAATATGGTTATTGGGACATAGCCATCAATATCAAATATTCTAAAATACCAATTAACCAACGTATAAATTACTCTGATTTTATTGTATAAAAGAAAAATCACCGCCACAAAAATACAGTAGTTTCAATTTTATTAATGAAAGTACTTGTAATAATACACAAATATATTAATGATGTTGGCTAGACAGAGAATAAACTCTATTGTTGAAGTGAAGTTGTTAACATTTTTACTTGGGAACTTTAAAATAATTGGATTTAAAAGAGCTGGAAGATTTGGACGGGAATCAAAGCCATTAGTCCTGGCAAAAAGCCCATCTTTCTGTGGGTCCAAGCTGCTAACTGCCAAATGATTTTGTTCCCCATTGAGGGTTAGGAATTAAACAGCTTTATTTAGAGTTTAAAAGGATTTTTTACCGAAATGTGGATTCGAGATTATTTTGACTAACGGTCAGAAAATATTAATTATACTAAATATTCATAAATATTATGTATAAATTATAAAAATACCAAATATTTATTGAAAATAAAGATACTTCGGCCAGTAAATGTTTTTATTACCTCGACGTTTCGACAAAAATATTTTGTCCTCGTCAGGAGTGACTAAAAATTAAAACATTTAGCAAGGCGTATTTTTATTTTTCCTTTTATCATTACTCTTCACAATTCATCCTTTCATACCTCATCCCTAAGGTTAGAAATAATCGTTATTTCTCCTTAAAATAAATTTTGATTTTTCGTTGAAAAGAAACACATGCGGGATAATTTTCAAATGTCGTTTTACAATCACAAGCCGCATTATATTATATTGTATTTAATTTTTGTTTGCTCCTGACGAGAACAAAATATTTTTGTCGAAACGTCGAGGTAATAAAAAGATTTACTGGCTGAAGTATCTTTATTTTCAAGAAATATGAATGCCGGCCAGGCAGCCTCTTCTATTGAAGATATACCAAATATAACAGATTTTAAAGAGACTAATGGGGTTCGGTGGAAGGATGGTATGAACCGTTGGTTATCGATTCTTGAAATTACATGCTACTCAAGCCTAACTTGTTTAATATAACACTAAATAGAGTATAGTTAAACTTTTATTAGTTATGATGCATTAGCGCGTCATCTGTTATCAAAATTCAAAACTATTATAGACGCGTATGATTATTGTTCCAATAAAAGACACAAATTGATGTTTGCGGAAGAGCGATTGTTCGAAGCATATTATATATTTATAATTATATGTAATTCTGCTGTATTCAAAGTTTATGTACATAGTTCATCTATAATACCCATTCAAAGAGTCTAGCAAAATATCCCTATAAAAGGAAGTTCCAAAAATGCAATATAACAGCGGAATGGTAGATTAAACTGGCGAAACCGCTGGGAGGGTTTACCACTGATGAGCCAGGTCTTCCCATTAATTTTTCCATTGCAGTAAGGACAGTAGAAATTGATTTATTTTGAAAAGAATCATACGCGTCTATAATAGGTTTGAATTTTGATAACTTTATTTAGTGTTATGTTAAACAAGTAAGGCTTGAGCATCTTGTAATTTCAAGAGTCGAACACGCTTCTGGCATTTTTGAAATACTTACAAGAAAAGGGAGGCAGTCACTAACTGACCCTAATCTTCATCTTGGTCTTTACAAAGCACAAACACGATTATAGTTAAACTTGTGTAAAAATTGGAAGCTAATGAATTTTGATTTAGAAAAAAAAAAAAAAAAAAAAAGTGAGCCTCGATCCTGGGATCGTGGTTGGTGAAAAGTGAATGTTCATACACTCAATACCCCAAATAGATGAAAAAAGACGTGAAGTCAATGGTTGGTATGGACAGGGGTCATCAGGTTGTACTGTGTGTGGAGGGCGTGGAAGGAATGTTTCCCAAATGTAGTCCAGAATGGGCCAAGCGGGATGTGTGTCACTGATGTCCCCGGATTGAAGTCCACAGCTGAAAGGTCAGAGGCGGTTGCTATGGCGACGTCCGCTCCACAAACAGGTCGATGGTGAGGCTGCACAGTCTGAGGTCATGGTAAATATTTCAGTGGGTACCTCGGGCGGTTCAGTCTGAGGGTGGCGGTACAGCTTGCCTCGGGCGGTACAGTCTGAGGTGGCGGTACAGCTTGCCTCGGGCGATACATCCTACCTCGGGCGGTTCAGTCTGAGGGTGGCGGTACACTTGCCTCGGGCGGTAGTCTGAGGTGGCGGTACAGCTTGCCTCGGGCGGTACAGTCTGAGGTCATGGTAAATATTTAAGTGGGTACCTCGGGCGGTACAGTCTGAGGTCATGGTAAATATTTCAGTGGGTGCCTCGGGCGGTACAGTCTGAGGGTGGCGGTACAGCTTGCCTCGGGCGGTACAGTCTGATCTACATCTATTATTGCGAATGTTCAACCTTCACATTGGATTCGAAATTTATATCTCAAAGGCCAAATATATTTCATTTCAATACTTTTTTCGTTTTTTTTTCTCCTCGAAATTAACCATCTCACATGTCTTCTAATTCACACATAAAATTTGAGAATAAAAAGCCCTTCCTACTAAAAATAAACAATCACATTATAGAAAGATCACTTTGTTTTCCAATATAAGATGACAGCGAGATGACTGGAGCGCATTGCGTCAATTGCTTGTCTGTTTAATCCAAACTTACGTCAAGGAGTTCTAATCTCTGTGGCTTGCTGAACCGAGCCAGTTGACCAGATAGTTCCATGCTGAGTTCGATCCTGCTAGGCCGTCCATTGTAAGATTGGGAGATCAGATTAGGCGGAAGGACCGTCTATGACTAGGGAAAGCTGAACAGCTAAAGAAGACGTGATCCAGTCTCTATGGTTCTTCAAGCTATGATTTCAGGTTGATTCTGTTTCAAATTGCCTGAAGTCACGGCTTTACAGAACATTACCGTGACTATGGTAGTGGTGGCCTCTTCTTACCTGATTTTGTCATAAACCTCATGAGACGGCTTTGAGTGGATACAATTCCTTTAAGAAATATGACAAGGTAGTTCTGGGTATATGTGCATGTTTTCTTGTAATTAGTCGAAGTCTGGGATACTGTGATAATAAATTATATTATTGGTTTAAAGGGATTATTTACTAAGTGATCTCGCACTGCTAGCAAAACGACATTTACATACATGTACATTTTCAGGGTAAGAAATTATATACGTATTTATACTCAAGAATTGGCCATTCAAATATTTTATGATGTAACCAACTATCCACGATTATATGTAAATAGTTTTTAAATATAGTTCGGGTAAATCTTTTCTCTGATATTCTCAAAGCAATAGAAAATATTGAGTTATCATTATTTTTTAACATTTTCTTTTCACTTTCTCCAATTATACTAGTTTTCTTCTATTTATTTTTTCTCAATCCTAAAAAGGATTAGTAGATTTTGTAAATCCTTGTGAGTATATTGACAACTTGGAAATTTCAATATCTTCTTCTTTCCTCCACTATTTTTTTATATCTCTCAAAATAATATTTTGTAGAGTTGGTAAAGTTGTTAGAGTCTTAATAAAGGCTAAATGTGTTTAGGAGGTTGAATCTTTACGAAGAGTCTGGCTCGACCTATATTTCGCCCCAAGCAGGGGCAACCATCCTTGCACTCTTCTTCCAATGCCAGTAGTTAGGACCCACAATCCTCCATCAGCCGCCGTATCGAACTGTCCCAGCACGCATGCGTGGCCTCATTTATCTCTTCTTTTTTTGGAAACGAGGATCCCCTAAATAGCGAAGTTTTCTAATTTGCCCAGGCTGATTGATTCCCTTAGAAACTGCTGGTGGTGCTTCCCATCGTTTCTCTTCTACTGCTTCTGCCAGGTCCAACCTATCCCCCGCTCCTCCTCTACTGCTTCTGTCAGGTCCAACCTATCCCCCGCTCCTCCTCTACTGCTTCTGTCAGGTCCAACCTATCCCCCGCTCCTCCTCTACTGCTTCTGTCAGGTCCAACCTATCCCCCGCTCCTCCTCTACTGCTTCTGTCAGGTCCAACCTATCCCCCGCTCCTCCTCTACTGCTTCTGTCAGGTCCAACCTATCCATCGCTCCTCCTCTACTGCTTCTGTTAGGTCCAACCTATCCCCCGCTCCTCCTCTACTGCTTCTGTCAGGTCCAACCTATCCCCCGCTCCTCCTCTACTGCTTCTGTCAGGTCCAACCTATCCCCCGCTCCTCCTCTACTGCTTCTGTCAGGTCCAACCTATCCCCCGCTCCTCCTCTACTGCTTCTGTCAGGTCCAACCTATCCCCCGCTCCTCCTCTACTGCTTCTGTCAGGTCCAACCTATCCCCCGCTCCTCCTCTACTGCTTCTGTCAGGTCCAACCTATCCCCCGCTCCTCCTCTACTGCTTCTGTCAGGTCCAACCTATCCCCCGCTCCTCCTCTACTGCTTCTGTCAGGTCCAACCTATCCCCCGCTCCTCCTCTACTGCTTCTGTCAGGTCCAACCTATCCCCCGCTCCTCCTCTACTGCTTCTGTCAGGTCCAACCTATCCCCACGCTCCTCCTCTACTGCTTCTGTCAGGTCCAACCTATCCCCCGCTCCTCCTCTACTGCTTCTGTCAGGTCCAACCTATCCCCCGCTCCTCCTCTACTGCTTCTGTCAGGTCCAACCTATCCCCACGCTCCTCCTCTACTGCGCGCTTCTGTCAAACATAAAAACTAATAATCAATGAATATATCTACAAATTAATAAAGCACAAAATAACAATAAAGAATAAGAATAAATAACAATAATAATAATGCTTTTAACCAAACAACTCCAATTCGAAAAACTAAGTAGTCAACAGACTTTATTTTGTCATAGCGATGGTACAAAACTGATATGAAATAAAAATGGCGAAGAATCCAATATATGTTCTATAAAGCTTTCCATCAGTTCTGTATAGTATTGAT
Source organism: Cordylochernes scorpioides (assembly GCA_030710605.1). Lineage (NCBI taxonomy): Eukaryota > Metazoa > Arthropoda > Arachnida > Pseudoscorpiones > Chernetidae > Cordylochernes > Cordylochernes scorpioides. The sequence goes on along the minus strand of CP092871.1, from coordinate 14,050,864 downwards.
GATGTAATGATGAAGTAATGATTTTAACCAAACAGCCCTAATTCGAAAAACAAAGCAGACGACAGGCTTTATTTTTGTCATAGTGATGGTATATGAAGCAAGAATGTGAATATTCTTTGAGTGTGAAAGCTTGTAAAAATAGGAACTTACCCTCTATGATTATTATTATTATTTATTTTTTTGCTTTGTCGTCTGTTTTGCACAAGTTGAATCTGGTTAGAACGATGTATGAAAATTAGATGATTCTTTTGTTGCCTTAAATACGAGGTAATTAACTCGTTTCGATATATATTTTTTAATGTTTAAAGTTTAATAAATTAATTTTATAAATCTGAGAGTTGTCTTCAAAAACGATCCAACAGTATAAAACTGATATAAAATAAAAATGGCGAAGGAGATTTCAATATATGTGTTCTATAAAGTTTTCAATCAGTTCTGTATAGTCTATATAATGAGACAGTAATAACATCTCCATAGTAACGTCGAGTGAATTGAAGCAAGTAGGCGGAGATCAAAGAACATATTTGTCGTGCCGCCCACGGCAGTTTTGTCAGATTGATCTTCTCTCTGAAACAGAACAATTTGAAATGAGATTTCGTGTTGAAATTTACTTTAGACACAATTTCAAATAGAGACTTAGAGATATGTGTGTGCAATGGAATCATTGAATTTAACAATTCCCGCATTATGAATACAGTATAATTTCGATTTAACAATTCACTTCGATTTACCGATTGATTCTACACAAATTGCTTACTCAAATATATCTAATATAAAGAATGAATTTCATAACTGATTTGGAATATGGGGTTTAAAATGATATTTTGAAATTCACATTCACAATTATAATAATAGATAAATCCATTTTATTCGCGATCGAACGTTGTAGCCCACTGTATGTATTACATCCCAAACATGATGTGACACCAGACATCTCTGTCTTGATCTCGATGTACCATCTTGGCGACCATTAAGTCAGTGAGTTCCTTTAATTGGTCCAATTATAATAATAGATAGAATATAATCGTCTGCAATACATTTCCTTTAAAGGTGTAAACTGATGAGCTTTCGTGTCTTTCGACTCTTTCTCAAGTTAATTACAATTATATTACGATGCACTAGCGCGCCATCTGTTATCAAATTACGAAACTATTTTAAACGCGTAATATTGTTTTCAAAATAAAACAATTTCTACTGCCCTTACTGCAATGGAAAAATTAAAGGGAGGGCCTGGCTCATCAGTGGTGAACTCTCCCAGCGGTTTCGCCAGTTTAATCTACACACATCTACAGTAGATTAAACTGGCGAAACCGCTGGGAGGGTTCACCACTGATGAGCCAGGCCCTCCCTTTAATTTTTCCATTGCAGTAAGGGCAGTAGAAATTGTTTTATTTTAAAGAGAATATTACGCGCCTAAAATAGTTTCGTAATTTAATTACAATTATATTAATAAATAAAACTTCAAAATCTAAAGAGAGAACACAGTAAAAGAACTAAACAATAACAACTAATTAATAAAACGAAAAATTTATAAAATGAATGTGGCAAATTTATTTGCACTTATTATGAAGGATATATTATAAATTTGAAAGTTACAATTATATTTATTTGAATAAAGTTTTCAGTATATTTCTTGTCAATTACAGAACTTTTCAGACAAACCTTAGACTCATGTTGGCGCAGAAATCGTGTGATTAAAATAGAAACAAAGTACAGACCCAAATGTACTACAGTAGAACCTCCCTTTAGCGGACTCCCTGCTAGTGGACACCTCTCAACAAAGGACAGTTTTCTCATTTGCAAAATTGCCATTTTTAGCAACTCTTCGGTAAACTAAAGGACACTTTGGCACTGCAATTAGGTGTCCTTTACAGGGAGGAATTTTTACCGTATCTGATATCACAATTTCCTATATTGAGAAAACAATATAGCAACCACTTTTCTCTTCATTTTTTTTCTCTATACTTGAGAGGTAAATGGCAATATTTTATGCCTATTACTGAAACAAGTCAAAATATTAAAAACTTCTCATTGAGTCATTCAACGATTAAATCTTTGTATATTTCTAATAACAATTCTACTGATCGGCAAAAAAAAAAAAGTCGAGAATATCGTTAAGAAATGAAAAAGATGTCTGAAAATACGTAGTATTTGTTATGTAAAGTTTAACCTTGTCTATAGCGCCCCCTCTTGGGACTCACCAAAATAGGGTGCTATAGAGAGGGGGTGCTATAGACAGGTCACTTTTAATGTAAATCGCATCGTACTACGTATTTAAAATCGGGCGCTATAGAGAGGAAGGCGCTATTTAGAGGGGGCGCTATAGACGGGTTTAACTGTATCTTCAGAAAGAATGTATATAACTGATTTCTTGTTAACTTGATAATACATTCCACAATTAGTTTATTTTTAATTTTTTTTACCTTCGAGCAACAAGTCTATATAAGACGCAATCTACTTTTATAATTGCCTTATTCTGTCTGTGTGAAGTTCACTGTGTGAAGTTCACGGATAGATTTTGGTCAGAATGGATAAAATAAAAAAAGTGTCAAGGGATGGGAATCGAACCCACGACCTTCCGCTTACCGCGCAGATGCCATGACCACTAGGCCACATGACCACAATTTATAATTGTAACAAATAGTATTTGAATCAAAACATTCAATCGGGTAAAACACGGGCGTTGCCCGGGCCATTCGGCTAGTGTCTTAATAAAAGAGAGATCGTTGTTATTATTTGAGTTAAAAGACAATACTTTGAGTATAATAAAATAAAAAGAGAATACCTATATCTGTGTAAGAAGAACTGTTTTTTTTTTTTTGTAATAAATTGAAACTATTTTAGACGCATATGATTTTTTAAAAATTTAAACAATTTTCTACTGCCCTTACTGTAATGTTAAACTAATAAATTGTCTTTCTCTAATTATTTCGAGGAGTTTCTTGGTCTTTATTAATATATTCGGGGGGAAAATGCTATAATTATGCAATAAATTGATAAAAAGGGGCCCATTCCTCGAAATATTTTGAGGAATAAAAGAAATTGTTTTTCTCTTTCATATATTCTGATATGCTCTTTTTTAAATATTGAATTTGTTCATGATGAAATTGCGAAAAAGTTTTAAAATTACAAATATTTTCTTACAATGAGTATCTTTTTATTGAAAAAAACGCTAGCTTTCAAGCGTTAATCGCTCATCAACGGGCTTACTAAAATATCGACTTTAGCGGGTTTTTTTTTTCAATAAAAATATACTCATTGTGAGAAAATATTTGTAATTTTAAATATTGAATTTGTTATTGTATTGCCATCGCTGAAGAGCAAGGGTCAGTGTGAATTGTTAGAAGGATCCCCACCATCAAGAAGTGAAGGTAGTTCTTCGATAAACACGCACATTGAAGAATTACCGTGGAATACATCAGCGCCATCCCCGGCGGAAGTACTAAATATTGCAGGTTCGCTCCCTGTTGATTATTTATTGATAAGGATTACCTGGAAGCAATTTGGCTTTCGCGGTACCTATTTGCTATCAGCGAACACCATTACTATATTGATCGGAAGGAGAACGTGGAATAAACCGTGACGGCGATGGATACCTCATTGGTATAATAATCTTTGACCTCTTTTGTGGAAATGAGAATGTTTGGAGAAACGAGCCGTTAAATGGTGAAATATAATACTACTAATAATAATACATAAATATATATATATAAATTTGTCTTGTTATATCATATTATTACAAAAAAAAAGGTAGAAAAGAGAAATAATCCTAAAATTGAGTTGAGGAGTCTTTCTCATGACATATAAGCACCTAACAAAGAACAGAACAGCACAGAAATATCACCTACACGAGGTTGTGAGTCATGACATACAAGGACTCCACAAAGAACTGAGATAACTCCCCCACATGTGACACCATGACATACAAGGACTCCACAAAAAAAAAAAAAAAAAAAAAACAGAGATAACTCCCCCACATGTGACGCCATGACATGCAAGAACTTCACAAAGAACTGAGATAACTCCCCCACATGTGCAGCGCCATGAAATACAAAGACTCCACAGAGATAACTCCCCCACATGTGACGCCATGACATACAAGGACTCCACAGAGATAACTCCCCCACATGTGCCGCCATGACATACAAGGACTCCCTCAGAGAAAACTCCCCCACATGTGACGCCATGACATACAAGGACTCCACAGAGAACAGAGATAACTCCCCCACATGTGACGCCATGACATACAAGGATTCCACAGAGATAACTCCCCCACATGTGACGCCATGACATACAAGGATTCCACAGAGATAACTCCCCCACATGTGCGACACCATGACATACAAGGACTCCCTCAGAGAAAACTCCCCCACATGTGACGCCATGACATACAAGGACTACACAGAGATAACTCCCCCACATGTGCGACGCCATGACATACAAGGACTCCACAGAGATAACTCCCCCACATGTGACGCCATGACATACAAGGACTCCACAGAGATAACTCCCCCACATGTGACGCCATGACATACAAGGACTCCACAGAGATAACTCCCCCACATGTGACGCCATGACATACAAGGACTCCACAGAGATAACTCCCCCACATGTGACGTCATGACATACAAGGACTCCACAGAGATAACTCCCCCACATGTGACGTCATGACATACAAGGACTCCACAGAGATAACTCCCCCACATGTGACGTCATGACATACAAGGACTCCACAGAGATAACTCCCCCACATGTGACGTCATGACATACAAGGACTCCACAGAGATAACTCCCCCACATGTGACGTCATGACATACAAGGACTCCACAGAGATAACTCCCCCACATGTGACGCCATGACATACAAGGACTCCACAGAGATAACTCCCCCACATGTGACGCCATGACATACAAGGACTCCACAGAGATAACTCCCCCACATGTGACGTCATGACATACAAGGACTCCACAGAGATAACTCCCCCACATGTGACGCCATGACATACAAGGACTCCACAGAGATAACTCCCCCACATGTGACGCCATGACATACAAGGACTCCACAGAGATAACTCCCCCACATGTGACGCCATGACATACAAGGACTCCACAGAGATAACTCCCCCACATGTGACGTCATGACATACAAGGACTCCACAGAGATAACTCCCCCACATGTGACGCCATGACATACAAGGACTCCACAGAGATAACTCCCCCACATGTGACGCCATGACATACAAGGACTCCACAGAGATAACTCCCCCACATGTGACGCCATGACATACAAGGACTCCACAGAGATAACTCCCCCACATGTGCGACGCCATGGCAACCAACGCTGACCCAGTTATCGACTACGACGGACCTTGACGAGATGCCCGTGGATCGATAGTCCATCCCCGCCGTCTGCCACTTTCTCTACCAACTTGAAGATTCAGAAATCACCGCAACGTTCCATTTCCTAACTTCCTTCTGAAACTCTTTATCACACTACTTGTTCTTAAATCTAAACCATTCTGATATCACTCTCCAAACTTTAGAACAATCCATAGTGTCCCTAAAGGAATCCTTTCAGTTCCTTAACTGTTTGAACTCACTTGCGAATCATTACATATTCACAATGTTTAATATTTCTATTAAAAAATCAATTCCTGGTTTTAAGTGCTCATTAAAAAAAAAAGACTACATAATCTCTACTTTATTTATTTACTTTATGACGTTTCGGCGACTCTTATTCTTCAGGCAGACCGCGAGAATCCTAACCAACGGGAAGTCACTAAATCAACCCCCATAGTCTATATAGCCTTTGTTAACTGGCTAGCTGTATTTGAATAGAACTCTCTTTTGCACTTAGCGTGTTTTATAGCTTAAACCTTGTTGAGAGAGTTTCAAAATACCCACGTAACCCAATTAGGCAGTAGAATAACATATAAATATTTGCATCGAGCAATGCTCTTCCGCAAACCTATTCTGCTATCCTAAAAGTCTATATGTCTATAGTTTGCTTGAATACTATTTCAGATATTCCACACTTCAGTGTAGCATATATAAGCAGAATCTTCCAATACAGTATTAGAGCTCTAAAAAGCGGTCTGGTAGATTAAATTGGCGAAACTGCTGGGAGGATTCACTACTGATGAGCCAAGCCCTCTCAATATTTTTTAATCGCAGTAAGGACAGTATAATTACAAATAAAACAAACATTCGTGTCTTAATATTTTTATTTCATGTAAATAGATGGCGCATTATTGATTTATATTAAAAACCCTGTTCAAAGAGGAAAAAATGTGTTTTAGAAAGGCTTGATTCATCAGAGATGAACCTTCGCAAACCTTTCGTCAATTCAACCTCTCAGCTGAATACAATTATTGTGTTGTTGTAAAAGTTAATCGCTGAGAAGATGTATACAAAACGTCAGTGGACGAGTGGGTAACACCCTCGATTCCCGACAGTCATGAACCGGGATCTAATCCTGCGTTAACATTTTGTTTAATATGTGTCCTTCACATATTATTCACTGCTTCAATTATCATAAACTAGTTTGCTCTTGTTGAGCGGTACCTAATAAAGTGATTTTGAACTGGCGGTGAGAAGATGTGCTGCGAGAAAATACAACGGTGAAAAAAAATCTTTATTCATAAATCGTGTCACTAGCTATAGAACCTTTTGTTCTTTTAACTGGTGTAAAAAAATTTACACATTATGCCTCAATTTAAATAAATACATCTAGCGCGCGCGCGCCTTCAGAAAACAAAAATATCTAGTAGTCAAATTTTCTATTTGGGATGAAAGCTCGACTATCTCCTTTAGCATAGAGAGCTCACCTATTAATTATTCTGTGATATATTTATTTAAAAAAGGTCCTTTAATATTCCTAATAAAAACGAATAAATGTATTAATTAGAATTTTAGTCAATATAAATTAGAATATTTTGAAATGTTACCTCCCAATCTTAATTATAAGAACTTGTTTGAAAAAGTCGTAGAGAAGCCAGAAAAATGAAGTTAACTGATTGTGTCAATGTACAGAGTAGTTAGTTCTCTTTTTATCGCTTAAAGATTTTTTTTCACAAATATTTGTAATTTCAGATTTATCCCGATTCTTTGAATACACATATAATTAAAACATAATAGAGGTCACACAAGTCATCCTTAAAACAAATAGGGCACAAATATCGAGAAATACAATTTTTAAAGGCAAAACTAAGATCCAAAACTTTAACAAGTAAAAATACTCAATTTTTACTAATTAACTTTCAAGCTGAAAACTTGCTTTGCCTGACTTATTGCGCCATCTGTCCAACAGTTTTAAAACTAATCAAAAAGTCGCAAAATGGTTTAAATAAGTTTAACGGATAAAATAAAAGCTTATTTAAATACTTTTAACTATTTTTCGCTCAATTATGACAATATAAAAAGAACTACTTCAGCAAACTTTACTGAAATTATATATAAAAATTAGATTATATGTATAGTTCATCAATAGTTAGTCCTCTTAGCTGTTTGACATCAAATTAATCTCCCATATTGGAATGACTTTCTAATAAATTGTACACATTTCCTAAAGATATTTGGATTATTTTTTATGATTTTTTCATAAAAAGGTAGTAATGTAAAAAAAAGTTTTAAATTTATTCGATAGAGAGCATTTTATTAATCTAGCTAATTATAAGAATTAGATCCCGCCCAGAATCCAACCTCTCCTATACGTGGCGGGCGGGAGAAGCAGCACAAGTAAGGGACTGCCCTGTAGGGTGAAGTACGGTGTCGTGAGCCCCGAGCCGCTACGGTAACCGTTAACAGGGAACTCTGAAATGTGGCTGACTAACGGGGCAATGGCACTCCCCCCCACACCCCCTTTTCCATGGAGCAACAAAATCCAAAAAGACCACCACCACCACACATACACCAAAAGGACGACATCAATGAATCCGCCATCGGCAGCAATAACAGCTTCTAGACACTGTCGACAGCAGGGAGTCTTCGGAATGTTTGCCATTGTATCCACTATAGCAGCTCTGTGTTGTGGGAATGACTATTGGAGTCCCTCTCAACTACGCCCCACATGTAATAGTCCAGCGGATTGACATCTGGTGAGCTGGGGGGGGCAGAAGTTAGGTGTGACATGGTCGTAAAGATTCTCGACCATCCATTCTTGGGTTGTTCTGGCTCTGTATGAAATGGTGCTGAGTCTTATTGAAAACATACGGTGTGCTTCTGTAGCGATCTATTCCAATGGTGAATACAAATGACTCTCCAATTTTGATAGTTACACCATAAACACCTTAGAAACCATTTTGTATTTACATACATTTTGTGGATAGCTAAAAAATAAATGGACTCTTTCATGGACAAAAATTGAGAAATTGGAGTCTTTAATATAAGTCGTTTATTTTTTTTTTTTTAAAGGAAACTGAGGCAATTTTTTTTCAACACTTGTTTATCTTGTATGTCTTCAATAAAGGCCACTATGTATCAATATCTTTCTGAGTTATGGTCTCAATCCCGATATACATGCTAAAAGGTAAAATTTCCTTAAATTTTGTCCATGAGTGTATATAAAGTGTTGTTGATAAGTGTTCAAGTCAACTTTTAGTGACTATATGGACATATATTGTCCAATTTGATCTGTTAGTGACCATCACTCGCAACTTATCTAGTGACCTTCTGGTAGCTTTCTTGACCTCTTTCAGGCAGCTCATTGGAGTTCTTTCTTCAATTTTTCCCAACATCTTTTCAAAACCATTTGCTTATTATGTGTCTGAAGTAGGTTAGTCTTTATATCTTTGGGAATATATATGTAATGATATATTACAATATACAGATTTTCATATGTATCATAATTATAAATAGTGTAACAGTCCCAAAATGTAGATACAATTTAGAGGGTTGGTGGAAGGATTGTCTGAACCATTGGTTTTTGACCGCTACGACCTGGGTTCGATTCCCGCATTGGGTAATTTTTTCTGATTAAAAAGAAAAAAATGCTCCAATGGCCCTGATTCTTGCAAAAGTCCAACCTCATCAGCCAGTGCAAGTAACCAAACGGGGCTCTGGCACATTTGTAAGTGCAATGTCGATGTGTTTTTCACATGTATAGAGATGTGATGTACTTACAGTGAGAGCAGTCGCCTTCTTCTACCCACTATGATTATCATGGCCTGTACCACATGTACTAGGGATAAGCAAAAATATATATATATTGTCAGGTCTTGACCCTTCCGGTTCTTAGCGACTACGCCGCTTCTTCCTTCGTGGATCACCTACCTGGGCTCCCGTTGCTCTCCCTCTGCAGAGCACCCAAGGACGTCCGAGAACCACCACTCAGGTGGAACTCCTTTCCTCTGGCAGTATCTCTCGGCCTTACCACTGGTGGGGGGACACGAGAGACTTACCAGAAGAGTAGCAGCAGCGATGGCGAGAGTAACAACAGCAACTGGCACCGAGACTTCTAACACTCCTTTTTTATTGTCATTTCTACTACACATTACCTGTAACTAAAATAACACTCAACAGGTATTCACATTTATTTACACCCCAGAGCCAATATAAACATATATTTACAACTATTTGCCCTAGGAAACAGGACCACAGCAGACGGCGATATCTGCACAAGGCCCAAACGGAAAATAGGTGAAAACGCCATCTATTGGTGGAGGTTGTAGATGTTCTCAGGCCTTATACACGACAATATAATTTAACTTGCCAGCTTGGTGTGTTACATCATGTATTCAAAAATAAAGTTTTATTGAGAGTCCGCCGTACTCAAGACAGGGCAAGGTCCAATTTTGTCAAGATTATTCATGTCCTAACATGAAACTTGCAGTTTTATGACTGCCACCACTGACAAAGGAGCCGGACAACAACAGATCTGTGCTGGGAACATTGTATGTTTTCCCACGTGACGCGGCGGAGCGTGACTGGGCCTGCACAGGTGAGTAGTTGTTGTTTTGAACTCTGTATGGATGGACATTAAAACATGGTGGCAGCGGTAACTGGATAAAATACGAACCCGTATATTGCAAAATATCGATTTTTGTGTACCTTGGAAGATAATTCAACATGGCTCAGATTCAACCTCCAAAAACTTTCGACTTCTCGACTCCCAACGAATGGCCCAAATGGAGGAAGAAACACAATTCGGGGAGTAGACAAGTACTGTAGAACGGCATCTTGTCTGAAAGCTTGTACGACCGTCCACTTATAAAAGAAGCTCTGCTCCCTCACTTCTATTTTTCTTCGTTACCTAAGTAGATAAACAGAAATGTACTCAAAAACCTGTCTTATATCCCTAATATTTTCCACATACACTAGAACTTTCCTGTAAAGGACACCTAATTGCAGATCCAAATGTCCTTTAGGGAGTGGTGTCCTCTTACCGGAGAGTTGCTAAATAGTAAAAATGGTAATTTTGCAAATGAAAACTGTCCTTTGTGGAGAGGTATCCGCTAGCGAGGTGTCCGCTAAAGGGAGGTTCTACTGTATTTATTTAAATATTTTAAAATATATAGGAATATAATATAAAAAAGTTGAGGTAGGATGATATTCATGTATTAAAAGAGGCACCTTTCCCTTTAATTAGGTACAGAGTGGCTCTTTGTCTGAATTTGCCAAATCTGGTATTGTGGCTCAGTCATTATCATAATTAGTAGGGTGATGAATGCATTGCTGATAAAACACAATTTGGATTATAGCTACAAGAAAATAAAACCTAATCCAAATAAATTAATAGTGTGTAATTATTATTATATACATAAACTCCGCCTTTGCCAGTCCCAAGCCCAAATGAAAAAGGAGAAGGGGGAGCAATAACAAGCTCACTAAAATACCTGGGCTCAGCTGGCCCGGCTGATAGTACCCTGTAAGGGCTCCTAATCTAGGGATACAGGATAAGCAGCGTTTGTACTCCAAGTTAGGAGCGGCTGCATATGGAATCTGGTCATGTCAGAGGCGGCCATTTCTTTTGGAGCTAAGTCGGCCTGCCACTGAGTAGTGCTCCCAGTCTTAATGACTAAGGCAGATGAATTTTATTTTACAGATAAGAAAGAAGAAGAGGATTATATACACTATTAATTTATTTGTGTGGATTAGGTCTCATTTTCTTGTATCTATAATGAATTGCTCTCTAACACATAATTAAAGGGATAAGTTATAATGATAAAGCGATAAAGCACAATTTGGATTATAGATTATAATAAAAGAAAATAAGACCTAATCCAAATAATTTATTAGTGTGTGACATTTCGGCAACAACATTGTCACCATCATCAGACAAAAGAATAAATGAGAAAAAATATTACAGCAAGTTCTTATATAGTACTGTTATCAAGTGTTTATACAAGATACCAGATAAGGAAAATAGTTTTTTTAAGTCAACTTGAAATATTCTTCTTAGAATTAAAAGTGGACTTTTTTTTTAAAAATATAATTAAAGGCATATCTGTAAATATCATTTATATTTCCCCTTTCTTCCATTCTATTAATTGAAGCACATGTCTTTTGGATGAAAAAGGCTTCTTTGAACTGTCTTTTGTAGTAATTTTTTTCATAATCCAGTGTTCTTGGGTTTTCTAAATTGAATTTATTTTGGGATAAGTTATAGTGATTTGATATAGGTAGGAATACAAGTTAAATTTAATTATTATTTTGTTGCTTATCCCTAGTACACGTGATACAGGCCATGATAATCATGGTGGGTAGAAGTAGGTGACTGCTTTTACTGTAAGTGCACCATATGTCTACATATGTGAAAAGCATTTCAACTTTGCACTTACAAATATGCCAGAGCCTCATTTGGTTACTTGCACTCGCTGGTAGGGTTGGAATTTTTCAAGAATTGGGGGTCATTGGAGCTTTTTTTTAATCAGACAAAGTGCCCAATGTAGGAATCGAACCCGGGTTGTAGAAGTCAAAAATCAACAGTTTAGACGATCCTTCTACCAACCGCCTAAATCTGGGTGATGCATGTGAAGTGAGGTTTTAGATAAAGCTGGTTGGTATTGTCCAATTATTTGTGATGAATAATTATTTCTTTAGATATAATGTATTGGTGGTGATGTCTTGTCCATGGAGCAGATCAGATCGGCCGGTGCACCCTGATCACAATACTGGCCAACTGAGGTGGTGGTGGTGTCTTGTCCATGGAGCAGATCAGATTGTTCCGTGCACCCTGATCACAATACTGGCCAACTGAGGTGGTGGTGGTGTCTTGTCCATGGAGCAGATCAGATCGGTCTGTGCACCCTGATCACAATACTGGCCAACTGAGGTGGTGGTGTCTTGTCCATGGAGCAGGTCAGATCGGTCCATGATTCCTGATCACAATACCGGCCAAATGAGGTGCCGTATGGATGACCTCTTCTGGATTGATGTCTGCCATATAGAGGGCTGCAAGGATGGCAGGGCAACTGTATATGTGGTCCAGAGTGAGTTGGGTGATATAATGTATTAATAACATTATACACTCATATGGACAAAACTTAATGAAGTGGAAATTCTTTGATGTCGCCGGCCGAAAGAGACAGAGGCAATTTTGTTCACACTTGGTTATCTCATGTCTTCTATAAAGATCACTATGTTTATATCAAATATCTTTCACTAGCCGAATGACCCGGGCAACGCCCGTGTTTTACCCGATTGAATGTTTTGATTCAAATACTATTTGTAACAAGTAGTATTTGAATCAAAACATTCAATCGGGTAAAACACGGGCGTTGCCCGGGTCATTCGGCTAGTGAAAGATATTATAAATTAATTATAAATTGTAGTCATGTGGCCTAGTGGTCATGGCATCTGCCCGGCAGTGTTGGGCAAATATTAATTAAAATGATTTATTAAAGATTAACAATTGAATAATTGTTAATTGTAATTTTCACAATTAACAATTAATCAATTGGTAATTGTATTTTTACAATTAACAATTAATTAATTGTTAATTGTATTCATACAATTAACAATTAATTAATTGTTAATTGCACTTTTCTAATTAACAATTAATTAATTGTTAATTGCACTTCAATTTAATTGAAAAATAATTTTTTAATGCCCAACACTGCATTTCAGTACCACTCTCTTCTCGAACATGCTGTCCGACAATTTGTGACTCTTTGGCAGATTTGTCATTGTCGCAAAAGAAAAAAGGCGTTCAACTGCAGCTGACGATGGTAAAGGTGTGTTGTATTTAATAAAACCACTTTTTATCTCAGGCAGTGTTGGGCAAATATTAATTAAAATTATTTATTAAAGATTAACAATTGATTAATTGTTAATTGTAATTTTCACAATTAACAATTAATCAAATGTTAATTGTATTTTTATAATTAACAATTAATTAATTGTTAATTAAATTCATACAATTAACAATTAATTAATTGTTAATTGCACTTTTCTAATTAACAATTAATTAATTGTTAATTGCACTTCAATTTAATTGAAAAATAATTTTTTAATGCCCAACACTGCTGCCCGGTAAGCGGAAGGTCGTGGGCTCGATTCCCATCCCTTGACACTTTTTTTATTTTATCCATTCTGACCAAAATCTATCCGTGAACTTCACACAGACAGAATAAGGCAATTATATAAGTAGATTATTGTCTGAATACCATCAAGTTTTGTCTATGAGTGTATTATAATTGAGTTTTATTGAATCTATTTTAGTGTTCTCTAGATGACTTGAGACAATCCTGCAGATTTATCCTGTCATTGCTGTGTAAATGTTTAAATTTTCAATATCTATTATATGTCCTTGTTTGATTGTGTGGTCAATCAGTAGTGACAATGAATTTTGAAGGCTGCCTTGTGTCAACTTGCTTTTTTGATTATTCAGGGGGGGGAGGGAGGATGGTCTAAACCATTGGTTTTCGACCTGGGTTAAATTCCCACTTTGAAAACTTTTTTCTGATAAAAAAAAAGTTCCAATGGCCTCTGATTCTTGCAAAAGTCCAACCCCACCAGATAAGGGAAAGTAACCAAACGATGCTCTGGCATATTTGTAAGAGTAAAGTCAAACTACTTTTTACATGTGTAGACATGCGGTGTACTTACAATAAAATCAGTCGCCTACTTCTACCCACCATGATTATCATGGCCTGTACCACGTGTACTAAGAATAAGCAAAAAAAAAGATTATTCAATTTTATCAATATAGTAATGGATGAGGTTAGATTGGGTTTTAAGTGTTATAATGACAGAGAAATTTAAGAATAAAAGGCATCTCCTTATCGTGCAACTGAAGCTATCAGAAAATTTCAGCTGCATGATAAAGAGGTACCTTTTTTTCTTAATTTATGCACCTTATCCCAGTACAATATCACATTTGTTCTATTTTTTTCACAGAAAATATTAAGTTTGGAATCCAATTTTGATATGGTACATTTAAAGAGAAGAGTTCTGCCTATTCCTTCAATTCGATAACTTGGGGTAATTGTTGTATTGCAATTCTTTAGATAATTTTTTTTTCTTTTTCAATGTATTCTATATACAGTACAAACTCTCTGTAAAGGACACCTAATCTCAGAGCCAAAGTGTCCTTTAGAGAGAGGTGTCTGCTAAAGGGGGGGTTCTACTGTATTTGAGTGGGTGAGATTCCTTTATGATAATGTTTTTATTACAGGTATTTTATGGGGTTAAATCACTTGAAGTATATTCTTGATTTTTTAAATTACATCACCAATTTATATTACTTTAGTGAAGAAAAATACTGCTTATTTAAGAGGAGGCAAAAGCTAGGTAGCTGATTGTAAAGTGGTACAAAGACTTCCAAGATTAAGAATGCACAGGGGTATTTTGTCACAACCCTTGAAATAATAAAATTCATTAATTGGCACATTATATGAAAAAGAGTGTATCTAGATCTGTCAAAAAAAAAAAAAAAATGATTTTTTTTCTCTTACTGATCATGGTATGCCTTTTTTATATAATTATTTATGATGGATCACCTTTTAACTAAAAAAAATCAAAATTTGATAATTAAATAAAATATACAGTAGAACCTTCATGTGAGGACACTCATGCTAGAGAACTCTACAAAGGACAGTTTTCATTTGCGTAATTAGCATGTTTTTTTTTTACTATTCAACAACTCTCCGGTAAGAGGACATCTCTCCCTAAAGTACACTAAGGCTCTGCAATCAGGTGTTGTCCTTTACAGGGAGGTACTACTGTACATACATAGAGATAACTATATACAGTAAAACCTCCCTCCCTGTAAAGGACATGTAATTGCAGAGCCAAAGTGTCCTTTAGGGAGAGGTGTTCTCTTACCAGAGAGTTGCTAAATAGTAAAAATGGTAATTTTGAAAATGAAAACTGTCCTTTGTAGAGAGGTGTCCTCTAGCGGGGTGTTGCTAAAGGGAAGTTCTACTGTATTTATATATAAAAAAACTTCATTTAAAAAAGAGCTCTAAATTTCACAAGAGACAGCAAATTTTATAATATTTCCTTCTCAACCTAGTTCAGCAAGTTTCATAAATAGCATATCAATATGAAGAGAAACTATGATAAGGTACAAAATGGATTATGCAGCTCCAAAACACATTTGGCTTGCATTAGATGCACTAAACAGGACCTTTGGGAGAGGCAGCTGCTTATTATAAAACAGCTCAAGGAGCATGAACTCATGGAATTGGTGTAATCTTTACACAAGGGGATAAGAAACAACAACAATTTGGATTATAGATTAGAAATAAAAGTTAATAAGGCCAAATTCAAATAAATAGTGTCTTCTTCTTTCTTATCTCAAAGCCATGATAATCATGGTGGGTAGTTAGTGACTGCTTTTACTGTAAGCGCACCACATGTCTACACATCTGAAAAGCAGTTTGACTTTGCACTTACAAATGTGCCGGAGCCCCGTTTGGTTACTTGCACTTGCTGGCGGAGGTTGGACTTTTGCAAGAATTGGGGGCCATTGGAGCATTTTTTTTTTAACAGAAAAAAAGTGTCCAATGCGGGAATTGAACCCGGGTCGTAGTGGTAGAAAACCAAATGGTTTAACCAGCCTTCCACCGACCCTCCATAAATAGTGTGACAGGTAACACAACGCTGTTTCCAAAACATCACACTATTTGGTCTTATTACCTTTTATACCTGCTTTCACATGTGTAGACATGTGGTGCGCTTACAGTAAAAAGCAGTCGCTAACTACCCACCATGATTATCATGGCCTGTACCACATGTACTAGGGATAAGCAAAAAAAAAAACCTTTTATTTCTAAAGAGAAACTGTAAGACAACAACTTACATAGAAAGGGTGATTACATGATAAATAGGAAGAGATAAAACAAGCAAACAATGGGATGGTTCAGTCCAATATTGATAACAGAGGCAGCAATGCTTGTCCCATCCTTTTGTTGTGTGCATGTTGTTGTTTCTTATCCCCTTGTGTAAAGATTACACAAATTCCATGAGTTTATTTTTTTATTTCCTCTCAAATTTACAGTGTACCATTCGAGCATAAAGCTCACGAGTCACTTTGTCGTGGATGTTAGGCATCAAGAATTTCTAAAAAATGGCCTTCAGAACTGACTGGAAGGTCACAGTTCAGGTAGAGTGAAGTCCATGAGTTTATGCTCCTCGAGCTGTTTTATCTTCTTCTTTCTTATCTCAAAGCCATGATAATCATGGTGGGTAGTAAGCGCTGTAAGCGCACCACATGTTTTAACATTACAAATGTGCCAGAGCCCCGTTTGGTTACTTGCACTCGCTGGTGGGGTTGGACTTTTGCAAGAATCGGGGGCCATTGGAGCATTTTTTTTTTTTAAACAGAAAAAGTGTCCAATGCGGGAATCGAACCTGGGTCATAGTGGTCGAAAACCAAATGGTTTAACCAGCCTTCCACCAACCCCCGAGCTGTTTTATGATAAGCAGCAGCCTCTCCCAAAGTAATGTTTAGTGCATCTAATGCAAGCCAAAATGTGTTCTGGAGCTGCAGGTGCCAAGTTGTGTCCATTGAGTTGGTAACTACAGAGGGTGTTACATTTTAAAAAGAAAGATTTTTCAATGCTGTAGCTATTGAAAGAAGAGAGTGATTTGATTGGTGTTTTTTTTTTTTATTTGAAAGAACAAGCAATGATTTATACTTCATGAAAAAATTATTTTTAAATATTTGAAATGCTTAAAAATATAAGTGTGATTTTGTAAAAAGTTAAGGTTTTCAGACTTTCCAAGAGGAAATACTCGTTTACCCAAATTATTGATATAATGAAAGAAATGAATATTGATATTATAGTAGAACCTCCCTGTAAAGGACAACACCCAATTGCAGAGCCAAAGTTTCCTTTAGGAAGAGGTGTCCTCTTACCGGAGAGTTGCTAAATTGTAAAAATAGTAATTTTGTAAATAAAAATATCTCCTTTGTGGAGAGGTGTCTGTTAAAGGGAGGTTCTAATGTACTAAGTGCACAATGAGTCAAATAATTAAATTTAAAAGGAAAATTTTGATATCTAAGAAATTAAGCATACATTTTCTTATA
Source organism: Cordylochernes scorpioides (assembly GCA_030710605.1). Classification (NCBI taxonomy): domain Eukaryota; kingdom Metazoa; phylum Arthropoda; class Arachnida; order Pseudoscorpiones; family Chernetidae; genus Cordylochernes; species Cordylochernes scorpioides. The sequence continues at coordinate 14,033,392 of CP092871.1, read as the reverse complement.
AAAAGGGTGCCTGAAGAAACCTTTCACTCCCAACGAAAAAATATAAAGGAAATGGTTCGTCAGAGACAATCCACCTTCTCAAAGGAACATTTCCACAATAACAAACGGATCACTTTCTATCACTAACAGTATCATCAGGAAAAAAATTGGCTTAAAAATGTAAAAAGGCTAAAGTTCATGTTCTCAAGCTGCACCATATCAAGGAACGCAAGACCTGCAGCAAGGTCCTTTATGAAAAGTACCTGGCAGGTGAAAAATGGAAGAATGTTGTTACATTGGACAAGGCATGGGTTTACCTCAACGATAGCAACCAACCCCATGTCATTTACTATGCTAACTCTCAAATAAACACCTTTCACAACTGGGTCAAGCAATGCAAGGAAAGGTTCTCAAAGGGCTTCATGATTGTTACAGCTTCCTATAGAGAAGGAGGACCCAAATGTGAAGATAAATTCGAAAATCTACCAAAGACTTGTCTTAGACCCATTATTCAACAATGAAATCCCGTTTTTGTATCCAAGTGATTCAAGATCCGTGTGACTGCATCAAGATAAATTCACGAGTCATACCTCATATTTAACATGTCAATACCTGGACGAAAAGAGTGATGAAACCGGCATTTCATACATCCTTTTTAAGTACATCTCTGCGTTCAACTGACCCAGTTGATGGACCTCAGCAATGGTCCCACTCCAGGGATATGGAAGAGCTGCGTATGTACTCATGTTAGAGTCGGCAGCAAAGGCTTCCATGTTAGGAACTGCCTCAAATTACAGGCAAAGTCAGACTTTCACCAAAGTGTGCCTGGATCATGGTGCCATGATCAAAGAAAGCTGCCCCATTATACCCCATTCCATGAGATCATGAACTCATGGAATTTGTGTAATCTTTACACAAAGGGATAAGAAACAACAAACACATCTCTGCCCAATCCTTAGACTTGGCCCATATAGATTTGTGTGTTTTTGGCTTGCTGAAACTGCTCTTAGATCTAGAAAACCAAATACGGTAGATGGTCTCTGGAGAAAGTTGTTGAGAACACTATTGGAATGGTCTTGATCAAAATATTCTAAGACAAAGCCTTATTTCTTGGAAATAATGATGCAGGGCTGTTGCTTAATGTCAAAGGTTACACATTGATAATATTTGGTTGTAGAAGTACAGTCTGCACTACACTGATGAAGGCCAATAGCCCGACACATGTTTATGGTTGACTTTTCTTGATTTATCAAGAAATTGGGTTGGCCAAATATTACAGAACAGGTTAAATAAACACTTATTTAATTTTTGTTCCACTAGATGATGCTCTGCCATCTAGAAATGCTCATATAAGCATGGTCAAGATATGCCTTTTTAAATTTTTAATAGAAAACAATACACACTACTTATCCATAGGTGTCTTAGATGAAGACTGGTTGGATACCCATGTTTTCAATGGGGAAAAAAACAAGAGATCCATTAAAACTGATGGGTTTTTGGAGCTTATTGTTTGATGCTAGTGAAATTGGAGGATTGATGAGCCAAGCCCTTGAACCATTGCATAGATAGAGTACTTTGATATGTTTATTTATTACAGTTTGTCTTTATTACAGTCAAGATCACACCTCTTGTTAGCTTCTTTTGTGTGGTAAATGATAGGTTTTAAATTGTGTAAAATTGGCTTTAAAACAACTTTTACCCTTCTATATGTGAGAGTTCCAACAAAATGATGATTTTAGATTCTAGATAAGAATCACCTAGAAGTGGAAAGATCCAATTAAAGTAAATAATACATGATCTCACAGTAACAGAGCATGGTTACACCATCTTCAGACAAAAGTGCTAAATGAGAAAAAACATCGCGTCATGTTATTGGTACTGTTATCAGTTGAGTAAACATGAATAGAAAAATTCATTGGAAAACATTTTGTCTTCTTTCTTATCTCCACTCAATCATATTAGGGTATCAAGTTGTGACCCTTGATGGTGTCTGTTTGACAACCATAATGACTGGGTGAAGTAGAATGCATCTGCCTTTGTCATTAAGACTGGGAGCACTACTCAGTGGCAGGCCGACTTAGCTCCAAAAGAAATGGCCGCCTCTGACATAAGGAACAGACGCCATGTGCAGCCGCTCCTAACATGGAGTACAAACGCATTTTGTTCATTTTATCAGTACTTTTAAAATATCATCATTAGCTCTCAACGCCATCTCTATTGCTCAAAATTATAAACATTTGTTTTAAAATATATACAGTAGAACCTCCCTTTAGCCGACACCTCTATAGAAAGGACATTTTTCATTTGCAAAATTACCACTTTTACAATTTAGTAACTCTCCTGTCTCTGCAATTAGGTGTCCTTTACAAGGAGGTTCTACTATATAAATTAAAATTTATTTCTACAGCTTTTTTTCTTCAATGAATAAAAAATTGAAAGAGGGAGGGCTGTGTTGAAATTAATTTTAATTTAAATATATTTATTTAGGTAACCGAGGTTCCTGGAGAGTTTTCAGAAGTTGCCAACTACCCAGAATCATATTTTAGAGATAAATAACATTGAAAAAAAAAGTTTATAATTATCAATACAGTAGAACCTTCCTGTAATGGACAACACCTTGCAGAACCAAAGCGTACTTTAGGGAGAGGTGTCCTATTATTGGAGAGTTTTAGCATATCTCAAATTGTAAAAATGGTAATTTTGCAAATGAAAACTGTCTTTTATGGAGAAGATGTCTGCTAAAGGGAGGTTCTACTGTACTTCTTTTTTCCTAGGCTTGTATCTACTCAACTGGTAATAGAGCCAACTATTTAAGACCCTGCAGTGATATTGTTTTCTCATTCAAACAAGAGCTCCAATGTAAGACCTGTATGCTGTGAGATGAAAATGTTTTATATTCAGTAGGACTCCTGTCTGAAGACATGTACCAATAGTGTTACTTCACTACCTTGTGATGGGTGGTGTGTCTAGCTAGGATGATCCAGCTAAGGGAAGAATTTACAAAAGAACATAAGATTGTTATTATTATTATTAGAGTAATAAACAAGAAGTAAAAAACAAAACTAGCTGCTCTCCATCACCATGGTGTTGTTGGGAGAAATTTTGGGGCTCCTTATGGGGTGAGAAGGAGTCAAAAATCTGCAGCACAGCCTCAGCATTAGTCATACAGTGTCTGGGGAGCCTTCAGCCTGGTGTACCTGGTGCCCTCACTGGTTTGCATAATGCCTCTCTCTCAAGGAAGGGATAGAAGTAAGAAGGCTGCTGGCTTCCCTCTATGGAATCTGGATCACACCATACAGTCAATACAATAGTAAACAGAAGTGTTCTAATCTTTCAAACATTTTGGATAACATCCATTTACAGGTTTTTTTTTGCTCATCCCTAGTACACGTGGTAAAGGCCATGATAATCATGGTGGGTAGAAGTAGGCGATTGCTTTTACTGTAAGTGCACCACATGTCTACACATGTGAAAAGCAGTTCGACTTTGCACTTACAAATGTGCCAGAGCCCCATTGATTACTTGCCCTCGCTGGTGGGGTTGGGCTTTTGCAAGAATCAGCGCCATTGGAGCACTTTTTAATTAGAAAAAAGTGCCCAATGCGGGAATCAAACCCGGGTCGTAGCGGTCGAAAAACCAACGGTTTAGACCATCCTTCCATCGACCCCCTTCATATACAGTAGAGCCTCTATGAGAAGATACTCTCGCTAGAGGACACCTCTTTATAAAGGATAGTTTTTAATCATCAAAATTACCATTCTTACCATTACCAGTTGGCCCGCCACTGAGTAATGCTCCTAGTCTTAATGACAAAGGCATTCTACTTCACCCAGTCATGATCTCAAACTCTACAAGCTTGATACCTTAATATGATTGAGTGGAGATAAGAAAGAAAGAAAGAAGAAGACCATTCTTACTAATTAGCAAATCTCTATCTAAAGGACATTTTGCCACTGCAAATATGTAACCATTAACTAAGTATCAAGAAAGGTTCTACTGCACAATGGAATCTTATTATAGCAACCTTTTTTTTATAACAGCAACTTGGTAATAAACATGATTTTCAGGTTATAAGTTTCAAGTCCCAATTGTGGTTATAAGAGCGATGTGGTTATAGCAAAATAACATCTTGAGTGATGATGTTATAGCCAGGGTCAACTATATATTTTGGTGGAAAGATGAAAGAAGCTGCAAAGTTGTCATGCTGAATAGAATAGTATAACCTTTCAGTACAATTTTATTAATTTTGGTGTTATTACTGTGCTCTAAAAATTCTTTAAATATTACAGGTAAATTTCAACACCCATAATTACATAACCTGTTGTGTAAAGATTACACAAATTCCATGAGTTCATGCTCCTCGAGCTGTTTTATAATGAGCAGCGGCCTCTCCCAAAGGTCCTGTTTAGTGCATCTAATGCAAGCCAAAATGTGTTCTGGAGCTGCAAGTACCAAACTACATTTTGGGCAAGTGGGGTAGATTAGTGGGATAGACCTCAGCAAGGGTCCCACTCCAGGGATACGGAGGAGCTGCGTCTGTACTCATGTTAGAGTCAGCAGCAAAGGTGTCTGCTTCCATGTTAGGAACAGCCTCAAACTACAGGCAAAGTCAGACTTTCACCAAAGTGTGCCTGGATCATGGTGCCATGATCAACGAAAGCTGCACCCCTACACCCCATTCCATGAGATCAGATTATATAACCTGATAACTTAAACAAAAGCGTAACACTGTGGGTTTGATTCCCATCCCTGGATACTTTTATTTTTCCCGTTTATCATTACTCTTCACAAATCATTCTTTCATACTTCATCTCTAAGGTTAGAAAAGTATAAATTTTAAAAATAATAAAATGCGCGCGCAGTACAAGATACTTAATGGGGGAATTTCAACTAGAGTAAAACCTCCATTCATTACCAGCTCTCTGGTAAGAGAACAACTCTAAAGACCTGCGACTAGGTGTTTAGAGAGAGGTTCTACTGTATCTGAGACATGCAGCAGGATACAAATTTTATTTATTTAGGAAAAAAAAAAAGAATTTGATAGAGAACCTTTATTTCTAAGACAAACACTTTTTAAGTAATTAAAAGAAGTAAATGCAATAAAATGTAAACTAGTCGTGAAACAATATTTTTAATAAGAAATTCCCACAATGCATCATCTGCAGGACCAAAGAGGCCTCACCAGACCACTTCTTAGAATGTATGGGAGCCTCAAGACAGGACCTATATTCCAACCCTACCAAGATTGTGAATTTGATCTATGAATATAGTCTCCATGACCTTGAATAATTATACAATGGGATGGGGGTCGGTGGAAGGATAGTCTAAACCGGTGGTTTTTGGCCGCTACGACCTGGGTTAGATTCCCGCACTGGGTACTTTTTTCTGATTAAAAAAAAAATGCTCCAATGGTCCCTGATTCTTGCAAAAGTCCAAATCCACTAGCGAGTGCAAGTTACCAAACAGGGCTTTGGCATATTTGTAAGTACATAATCAAACTGCTTTTCACATGTGTAGATATGTGGTGCACTTACAGTAAAAGCAGTCTCCTACTTCTACCCACTAGGATTATCATGGCCTGTACCACGTGTACTAGGGATAAGCAAAAAAATATAAATACAATGGGATAAAAAAAAAGTACAGTTGGTGTCCACACACACACACTATATATAAGGTCAGTTCCTCACTTTGAACTCCATTCCTGTTGTCTGTGGTGTACTTGTAGGGGAAGCCCGGGGGAGGCAGCTGTTGTTGGGGGAAGGCTTGGTTCCAGGACTTGGGGGGCTCCTCCAGGTGGAGTTGCTGAAGTTTGAGAAGGGAGTCTGGGTGGTGAGTGCGGGGGCCTGCAGGGGGCAGCCAAGTGGTGGGGGCTACAGGGTGGCTCTCTTGTTGCTGGCCCACTCGGAATACACTTTCTGTGGGGCATACTGCGGGGGAGTTAGGCAGGCACCACACCAGCTAGCTAGAGTAGTACACTCAGAAATGGAAAAATTAAGTTTGCTAAGCGGATTTAAAAATATTTTCCTGTACAGAGCCAGTGCACAATATAAAATGAATCCAGTCTTCCATGAGAGAGCATCTAAAAAACATGGCCAATCTTATATCAGACTCATGTCAGGCCTAACATCTAACACAACCACTGATGGGAGAGAATGATGAGATAGGTTGGGTAAATACCTTTGGAACGGGGTAGCATCTGAGGCACAGTAGGCCCAAAGCTGATCTTGATGTTGGGCAGCATTTTCCGCAGCTCCTCCTGCTGTCTGGCTTGGGACATAAGATGGACTGGAGTGGAGAACTGGTGGGGCCGAGGTGAGGATACCGGTTGGTGGTAGTGGTCTTTGAACACTGGGGGCCGGTCAGTACTGGGGGGAGGGGAGGCAGGGGACCAGGGCTTACAGGAGGAGGAGTGGATCAGACCATTCATGGGGGCGGTGGTGAAGCCAGGGGGAGGGTTGGGCAGAGGTCTCTGAGGCCCATTTTCTGTGGGGGCACTGTACAGAAGGGAATTGTCCATGGAGCCCACCATGGAGTTGATGTAGGGCCCATTCCTCTGAATCTCCTGCTTCATTGCCGCCTCCTTCTCCATAATTTCCTGCAGGGCCCTGGTGGACTCCTCACAGGGGTCAAAGCCTGCAAAGTGGCCGTAGGTGAGCCTAAGGTGCTGGATTCCCTCACAGACACACCTACCTAACTCATCTTCCTTTTCTAGCTGGGAGGGGGGTAATAGAGAGGACAGGAAGTGGTTCTCTGTGGAGCCAAAGGACCATTCTGTCACACACACAACTCCTCAACATACAGTTAACAATAAACAGATGTACAGTATAATCATGAGTTCAACTGACTGGGTACTTCAGGAATACGGAGGAGCTTTGTACTTATGTTAGAGTCGGCAGCAAAGGCTTCCTAGGAACGGCCTCAAACTACAGGCAAAGTCAGACTTTCACCAAAGTGTGCCTGGATCATGGTGCCATGATCAACGAAAGCTGCACCCCTATACCCCCATTCCATGAGATCATGGAATTCGTGTAATCTTTACACAAGGGGATAAGAAACAACAACAGTATAATCATTTCAACAGGAATCATCTTTCTGATGGGGTATTGAATTATAGACTGTATTTTCCAAATTAACAAGTCATGGTGAGTTTGCAACTGCTTATACTCAAAGTATCACTGTCTACACCGGAATCAGGCCATGATAATCATGGTGGATCAAATGTTGGGATTACTTGGAAACCCCATGTGGAAAGCAGCTAGACATTTTATTTAAATCATAAAGACACATAGTAAAACAGACCAACTTTGTGCAGTGAATGTTGCTAAGAATTGAAATCATCTTAACAGACAATAATTCAACAGGAAACAAAGAAGTTGACCTATTGTATTCTACATAGTATAAGAGTTCCACCATAGATGAGTGTAGCTAGGACTTACGGTGGTTGGTGTGAGGGGGAGTAGAGGAAGGAAACAGAGAGGGAGGGGTGACAGGCCGATCTGTCAAACTGCCGATGGGAGTGAGGAACGGGGACCCTGAGGAAGGAGAGGACTCCTGGCTGCGATGTTCCACGGGGTCTGTGCTGGGAGGTCGCTCAGTCTCTGTTACCACAGGCTTACAGCTGGACTCCCGGGGTGGCTTCTCTCTGCTCTTGGCCCGCTCTAGCGGCTCTGTGGACCTGGGTTCTTTCTTCACCTTCCGCTTGTAGTTGGTCTTCCTCTCTGTGCCCGTACTGCTGCTGGTGGTGCCATTGCCTTTGGCTTGCTTCTGCGTAGCGGTGGGGGGAGTAGAAGAAGAAGAGGAAGAGGAAGTGGGGGTCTTGTGAGAAGGGAAGCCTTCTGTGGAGAGGTTGTTGATGAGGGGCTGGTCTGAGGCGGGGGGCTGGTCCCTGCATCATCCACAGTCACCCCATCTGTACCATCTGCTGGCTGGCTGGCTACTCACATGTTGGCTTTCTCATTCTGAAGCATCTGCTCATGGAGCCTCTTCTCATACTCTAAATGCTTCCTGCACAAAAGAGGCGTGGTCTCTCAGATATGAAGGCTTTTGATAAAAGTCAAATAGACATTACCCTTGCTGCATTTCTTCTTTGGTAAAGCTGGCTGCTTCATCTCCTATCTCATGTAAATACATACAATCCTAGACACCACACGACTGTGTTTGACATCTTATTAGAGAGAGAGAATATATTTTCATGTGAAGTAACCTCCTAAGACTCACACCCAAAGACATGGATACTCCTGGAGGTGATCTTTCATGAGGTAGAAATTGCATTAGCCCAGATCAAGTCATTTTCAATTTTATAAAGTGATTGCTTATCAGATAGATTGCCCATGGGAGATTTTATTGAAAAAGAAGGATCAAATCTACTTCACCTATTTGGTTATGATGGTAGTAAAAGTTCCTACTAGTACTGCCCATCTAATGAGCAATCACCATTTTAAAATCTAAGATAATCCATCTGACCTTAGTCTATAATGAGAAACCAGAAAAATATTGTGCTCTGGGAGGATAAGGATCTATATAGCCCACCCTGAACTGACGAGGGCCATTAGCCAGAAACCATGGTCTCCAGGTCATCCTTCTCAGTTTGTCAAAGCTGGTGTTGTGGCTTTGTTACCGACCTGAATCTGCTAGTTTGTGGAGACTGTCAATTGATGGCGTCTATATTTTGATGGAAGAGGTGATCTATATTTTTTATATGATTATTATGTGATAAATGGAAATAAATCGGAATAATTGATAAGGCACAATTTGGATTATAGATTAATACAGTTATCAGTGTCATAATCAATTCTTTCTTAATCAATTCTGTCACCGTTTGCTTTGTGAATGGAATAAATACCCAAATATGGCCATTTCTCATAACCATCGGTGGTTCAGTGGTAGAATGCTCGCCTGCCACGGGTTCGATTTCCGGCCGATGCATTTTTTTTTTTTTTACAATTTTTAAAACTCATTTATATATTATACAAGAATGACATCCACGGCGCCAATTTATAATTGTAACGAATAGTATTTGAATAAAAGCATTTAATCGGGTAAAACTCGGGCGTTGCCCGGGTCATTCGGCTAGTAGATTATAAACACAAGGTAATAAGACCAAATCCAAATAAATAAATAGTGTGTGACATTTCGGTAACAGCGTTGTTACCATTTTCAGACAAAAGTACTGAATGAGAAATTCTTCTTCTTATCTGTTAACTTGTTTACACACTTGATAACAGGAACTATTTAAAAACATGCTGTGGTAAAATTTCTCATTCAGTACTTTTGTCTGAAGATGGTAACAATGCTGTTACCGAAACGTCACACACTATTTATTTATTTGGATTTGGTCTTATTACCTTGTGTTTAAAATCGGAATAATATGAAATATAGAACATTGCATTGTATTTTCAAAATGAAGAAATAGCATATTTATGACTTTTTATTATTATAACATTTAACTGGTAATGACAGACATTTTGAAAACATCAGGGATTTCTTAATTTGCATCTCTTACCATTGCAATCCAATTAGTAGAAGAGAGGTGAGGTACAATTTGAATTATAGACACAAGGGGTAATAGGACAAAATACAAATAAATTGTGTGTGACATTTCAGTAACAACATAGAAACATAAACAACATAAGAATGAATGAATGAAGGTAGGAGGCAACTTACTGTTTTGAGACATTGATGGTGTTTTAGGTAGAAACTGCAGTATTTGGTTGTTCCCAAGGAGGCTTTTAGAGTTCTACCGTCCACCACCAAGTTATTTACATGCTGGATCGCCCGTAGTGCATCTTCTGGCCTAAGATAGGTGACGTAGGCACTGGAACTAGGACCCTGTCACATCACATACAGGAAACTCAGCAGAGAGCTTTATAAGTTGAATAATCATCCGGAGCAGTTTATTATCAAAAGAAGAACAAAATCGCGAGGCAAAGAGTTTCTTTGTGGAGTTTTTCATTTAATCGAGCTTTCAAGCATTTCTACCTTTCTCATTTTTACTCCCGTAGAGGGGGTCGGTGGAAGGCTGGTTAAACCGTTTGGTTTTCGACCACTACGACCCGGGTTCGATTCCCGCATTGGACACTTTTTATGTTTAAAAAAAAAAAAAATGCTCCAATGGCCCCCGATTCTTGCAAAAGTCCAACCCCACCAGCGAGTGCAAGTAACCAAACGGGGCTCTGGCACATTTGTAAGTGCAAAGTCGAACTGCTTTTCACATGTGTAGACATGTGGTGCGCTTACAGTAAAAAAGCAGTTGCTAACTACCCACCATGATTATCATGGCCTGTACCACAAGTACTAGGGATAAGCAAAAAAAAAAAAAAACTCCCGTAGAAAGGCAGAAATACTCGAAAGCTTGGCTAAATGAAAAACCTTACAAAGAACTCTTCACCTTACAATTTTTTTATTTTGATAAAAGAGAGCTTTATTTCAAGTATCAAGATTGATCTCTGGGCTAAATGAAATAAAACATTCTTTACAGCCAAACCTCATTATAAGAGCATCACTTGGGATCAAGATTTTGTTATTAGAACCAGGGTTTGAACAAATGGAACTTGGGGCTTTAAGATGTAATAACCAAGTTGCAGTTGCAACGATTTTCTACTGGATATTAATTTACATTTGTTGAATACCTGAGAGGTAGTGACCAACCCTCTTTTAAACTGATGACAGGATTCCTCCATTGCTGATTAGACAAGCCCTCATAATATTCTTTCATTTTCAGTTTAGCGATTGACCAAATTTGTTTTCAAAATTTAGTATTACTTTTAAAAAAATCATTCTAAATTTTATTTTCATCAATTTAAAATAAAATATGGTTGAACCCTGTGTCTATGATGACCACTGTGGAATTCCACAGCCAATGGTTGGATGATGACTTGAAGATGTTCTTTGTATATCAAATGGAAGATTGATCAGAGGGAAAACAAAAGTAAAAATTTGGATAAGAGAAAATGATATAGGGAGATGCCAGAGCAAGAGATTAAATTATCTGTGAAGTTTGCCTCACACAGCTTTTATCTTTGGATCCATTTCTTCTGTTGGAGAAATTAGTAAAGAACCATTTGGTTGAAGGAGCTACCTCTTTAAACTCAGGAACTTTCCTCTCAAGTCTATAATTGGAAGTCAGGGAGTCTTCTTCTTTCTTATCTCCACTCAATCATATTAGGGTATCAAGTTGTGACCTTGATGGTGTCTGTTTGACAACCATCATGAAAGGGTGAAGTCAGGAAGTGGTTTGTGCTATCAAAAGTTCTTGTTAAAACACATCTAATTTTAAATTTGAAACTATTATAGACGCGTATGATTCTTTTAAAAATTAAACAATTTCTACTGTCCTTACTGCAATGGAAAAATTAATGGGAGAGCCTGGCACATCAGTGGTGAACCCTCCCAGCGGTTTTGCCAATTTAATCTACCATACCGCTGTTATATTGTATTTTTCAATTTTCCTTTTATAGTGACACTGATGCTAGACTTTTCGAACAGGCATTTTAAATGAACTATGGACATAAGCTTTGAGGATATGGTAGTGGAACGGTAGATTAAATCGGCAAAACCACTCAGAGGGTTGTTGTTGTTGTTTCTTATCCCCTTGTGTAAAGATTACACAAATTCCATGAGTTCATGCTCCTCGAGCTGATCTCATGGAATGGGGTGTAGGGGTGCAGCTTTCGTTGATCATGGCACCATGATCCAGGCACACTTTGGTGAAAGTCTGACTTTGCCTGTAGTTTGAGGCCGTTCCTAACATGGAAGCAGACGCCTTTGCTGCCGACTCTAACATGAGTACAGACGCAGCTCCTTCGTATCCCTGGAGTGGGACCCTTGCTGAGATCTATCAACTGGGTCAGTTGAAGTCAGGATTTTTAAAGAGGTCTACTCCTCTTTTCTAACAATGCTGCTGTTGGTCCGCGACTGCTTATTGGTCAGTTATTCTGCTTGTTTCACAGCTGGCCTTCATATCTGAAGGTCGTTCCCCTATCCGCCACCTGGAGACGCGCCCTATAGCAGTCAGCTCTGCCAAGGAACTCAGAGGGTTCACCACTGATGAGCCAGGCCCTTCCATTAATATATCATTGCAGTAAGGGCAGTAGAAAATTGTTTAATTTTTAAAAGAAACATACATGTCTATAAGCTTCAAATTCTCATAACAGATGGCACACTAATGTATCCTATTATATCTAATTTTATTTTAAATGCTAAAAGGCTCTATAGTGTAAAAGTATCAGAGAGAAAAAGAAAACAACAACAAAATCAGGATGTTAGGTAGTGTCTGCATCAGTGAAAATGACAATAAGCATGAATCCTGAAAGTGGCATACACCATTGGAGCAAATAGAATATTTCTACTTCATTTCTACTACGCATTCTACTTCACCCAGTCATGATGGTTGTCAAACAGACACCATCACGTGTCACAACTTAATATCCTAATATGATTGAGTGGAGATAAGAAAGAAGATAAGAATATTGTAGCAGCTAATAACCAACATCATACCCTAGCCAATTTTATCTTATATTTTACCAATAGGAGCTAGAAAAAAACAAACAAACTTATTTCAGTCTAATATAGAAATTTAAACTATCTTTGATGCGTAGGATTCTTTTTAGAATAAAATAATTTTTTACTACTCTTGCTGTAATGATAAATTAATAGGAGGGCCTGACTCATCAATGGCAAACCCTCCCAGCGAGTGGTTCACCAGGGATGATCCAGGCCCTTCCATTTATTTTATCATTGCAATAAAGGTAGTAGAAAAATATTTATTTTAAAAAGAAACATACGCGTCAAAAAAATAGTTTAAATGTCTCATAAAATATGGTATGCTAATGCATTCAATCTGATAGCTTAAGTGTAATATTTCCTGGAGAAAAATGAGGAATGATCCAATTCAAACACAAGTTTATGATAGAGCACAATTTGGATTATAGATTATAGCTACCAGAAAATATGACCTAATCCAAATAAATTAACAATGTGTGACATTTCAGTAGATATTTTAATATTCTTTTGTTGATGATAGTAACAATGCTGTTACGGAAACATCATACACTATTAATTTATTTGGATTAGGTGTGTGTTTTCTTGTAAACCCAAGTTTATAAATGAATGTCACCCACACAACAACAATAGTGATTGTAAATATAGAGGTTGCCTGGCCAGCTTTCATAGTTCTTCAAATTAAAGATACTTCGGGCAGTAAATCTTTTTTTTTTTTTTGTTTCGACATTTTTAACGCTTTGCCATATGTTTTAATTTTTGTTTGCTCCTGACGAGGACAAAAGATTTTCGTCGAAACATCGAGACAATAAAAAAAGATTTAGTGGCCGAAGTATCTTTAAATTGAAGAACAAGTGCAATTCTCAGCCTGCAACCCCAAGACATATTATTGACTGTATTGACTCATCCATTGATGAGCTCTACTCTTCCCCGGCAGACAACATCAACAAGCTTTACAAGCTTGGTACCTTAGTGTGATTGAGTGGAGATAAGAAAGAAGAAGAGAAGAACAATAGTGATGATAAAGTAGCCAAGTACCTGGGAGCCAGCGTAGGTTGTACTGCTGTTGACCGCCACTTTGTGAATTTTGCCATATTTCCCAAAGTATTCGTTCTTCTTCAGAGTCTCTGGTTCTGCCAGGCGGGAGGGTAGCCCCACCACAAACACTAGGTTCTTCTGGACTACCCTGTAGTCACACACAGAGTGTCACAGCTGTACTACAGCTACCTGGTGTGTGTGTATGACACCTACCTCAGACTTTGTAGATGCTTCCTGCTTTCTGACAGTTTCTGTTTCTTCTGAATTTCTTTCTGCCGTTTGTTATTCTTAATTTGTTGGAATCTGCACCCCACACAACTCCTCAACATACGGGGGGACAACATATAGATTTACAGTATAATCAATTCAACAGGAATCATCTTTCTCTCTCATGAGGTATTGAATTATAGAGGTTGGACTATATTATCCAAATGGTACAAGTCATGGTGCCAAGAAATCTCTACTTACTCTTCAATAGAAAGTGCTTTGAACCCCGCTGGATTCTCAGGATATGGCTGGAAGCAAGCACAAGTCATGCGAGTCATCCAACTAGACATTTGGATAATGGCAAAAAAATCATTGAAACAAAAAGTTTAAATACACTCATGGACAAAACTTAAGGAAGTGGAAAGGGTCTAATTTTTTTGAAGGAGATAGAGACAATTTTGTTCACACTTGGTTATCTGTCTTCAATAAAGGTCACTGTGTATCAAATATCTTTCAGAGTTATGGTCTGAAATCTGATACACATGCTAAAAGTGCAACTTCCTTAAGTTTTGTCCATGAGTGTAATCAATTTTAAAAATAAAAAAAAATTTCAGAAAGCAAATATTTGGAGAAGTCTTTAGAGAAAAGTCAAGTATTTACCTGAGGACTATGACAAACTCTATACAGTAAAATCGCTCAATTAGCCTTCAATGTAGGACAGAGATTTCAGATAAACCTTAAATAGAAGATCATATCTTTAACAACACCAACAAAGTGGGACTTGAATATCAACACATGCTGTATCAGATGGGTTAAAACTTTGTACTTCTGGTGATGGGAATCTATCAAAGGAATTTTAAGGTGCCTGGAAACCACAAATCTACTTATATAATTGCCTTATTCTGTCTGTGTGAAGTTCACTGTGTGAAGTTCACGGATAGATTTTGGTCAGAATGAATAAAATAAAAAAAGTGTCAAGGGATGGGAATCGAACCCATGAACTTCCGCTTACCGGGCAGATGCCATGACCACTAGGCTATATATTATATATAAATTAAATATTAAAACTATATATTCAAATTATTCTACTTAGCTCACGAACAGCGCCCTCTATCAAGGTTATAAATACGTTTAAAATCGAAATCTTTTCAAAATTTTATTAATAATAGTGTTCGCTTAATAATTAGAATACTTGATCTAAATCGAAATATTTATAGACGCTCGCTCGATTTGAAGATTTATATCGTAACTAATCTGACTGTAAAGTTTGGAGCGGGACGTTTCACAAGAGTGACATCCACGGCGCCAATTTATAATTGTAACGAATAGTGTTTGAATAAAACATTTAATCGGGTAAACCCGGGCGTTGCCCGGGTCATTCGTCTAGTATATAATATTTATTTAGAGGGACTATGATTATGTACAATTTGGATTAAAGCTTAGGGGCTTATCTTATGATTAGAGACACTGAAAGAGGTTAAAATCTGAAAAGGAGAAAATATAACAAAGAGAGAGATAATGATAGCTAAATCTGACCATATCTAAAAGGATTCAGGGAGTTGTTATCTAAAGAGGGGAATGACTTCAGTGTTGGTAGTGGGGTACATGGAAATAACATTCCAAACTTCTAGGACCATAGCACTCTATGTTGTATAGAGGAAGTGAAAAAAAAAAATTGGCTTTCATTAAATGCACTAAACAGGACCTTTGAGAGAGGCCACTGCTTTCCATAAAACAGCTCGAGGAGCATGAACTTATGGAATTCGTGCAATCTTTACACAAGGGGATAAGAAACAAGAAGAAAAACCAAAACAAATAGAGACCAGGAAATGTTGTATAATGGAACGCCATAACCAGGTTGTTCCTAGGATGTTAGGTAACTAGAGGAAACCACAATGAGGCCCATTCCACAAACATTTGTTAAGGATGTTAGCTAGTCCTATAACCTTACAAGATTAAAGGATATATATTACAAGTTTTTCAAAGCTGTCTTCTAATGGACCAGCTATTTTACAAGAAATGAAGCTATTTAGCACTTTTTTTTCTTCTTCTTCTTCAAAATGATACAGTTTCCTACAGTCCCCTTAATGCAAAGAAAACAATATTGAAATATCAAAGTTAATTTTTTTTGGTTTTATAAGCCTGGAAAACATATACAGGGCACTTTTCTAGGAAGGCAGTTTTTATCACCAACATGATAATTTTTACCAATTTGGTTAGGTACTCTTTACAGAGAAGGTCCTACTGTACTACTACAAAATCCAAAGATACTGAGCCACAACCCCGAGTTGGCTTCTTGGTAGAAAAATTGAAGCTAATAACAAATATGGTTATTTTTGGGTTACAACTTCAAGGTGAGGTTTGGGCATGAAACCTGAAATTTTGGATTTCATAATCCACAAGGACATACAAAAGGGCTCTGAAATTAAAAGTTGAAATTGGATTATATACACAGTAAAATGCCTCTATAGCGAACCTCAATGGGACTGAACTTGTAGTTAACTATATTATAAAATAAAAATAGAGATTATTTCAGGTTCATCATAAGGAAAGGTTCACTATATCCCAGGTTCATTTTAGCAGGGTTTTACTGTATGTATAAATTCTATCCCTAGAGGGAAGAGTTTCTTGCAAATAAATAAAATCTAATTGACTTGAGCCTTGGAGCCCTTTTCTACAAGAGTGTAAGGTTAATTATAATTAGTATTAAATTTAATTTTACTCCTACTAGATCCTACAGGAACTGCAACACCCAACTCACTCCGGACCATATATACCTGGCCATCCTTGCAGCCCTCTATATGGCAGACATCAATCTAGAAGAGGACATCCATATGGACAAGGCATCTCGGTTGGCCGGTATTGTGATCAGGGTGCACGGACCGATCTGATCTGCTCCATGGACAAGGTACCTTGGTTGGCTGGTATCGTGATCAGGGTACATGGACCGATCTTATCTGCTCCATGGACAAGACACCTTGGTTGGCTGGTATCGTGATCAGGGTACATGGACCGATCTTATCTGCTCCATGGACAAGACACCACCAATCTTACTCCTGTAGAAGGGCTCCAAGGCCCGAAACCTCGAGTCAATTAGATTTTATTTTTTGAGAGACACTCTTCCCTGGATGGAATTCTTCCTCTCAAGTGATATTATACAAGGAATTATTATTTGTGGAATATATATATATATTAAACAGAAGTTTACATAATGGATAATTTCTTTGAAAACCAGATGCAAATACCAATAAAAATATAAGGATAGGCAAAATTTACCTTTCTACAGGCTGGACAGAGGCCGTTCTCATCTGTCCGGATTCTGTGCCAACAAAAGAGACAGATCTGAAACAACATACAGTTTAGCTATAGCATCTCAATATTTTTCATCACATATAACCTCTTTAATTCAATTGACTATAATTCAACAACCATCCTTTAAATTTCCATCATTATTTTATATTTATTTGACAACTGCGCGATATCCCAGCTTGGAATACTTGCACCTGAATACATTTTAGCAGCTCAATTTAATGAACAA
This sequence comes from Cordylochernes scorpioides, assembly GCA_030710605.1. NCBI lineage: Eukaryota > Metazoa > Arthropoda > Arachnida > Pseudoscorpiones > Chernetidae > Cordylochernes > Cordylochernes scorpioides. The sequence continues at coordinate 14,016,132 of CP092871.1, read as the reverse complement.
AACTAAAAACTATAAGAGGTTGATTTTCTCAAACAGAAGAAAAAATCTAAAATGATTTTACAAAAATTATTGAATTTTTACATAGGTGTCTTTGCTATATACAAATTCGCACATTTCTTCGATGGAAAAAAAGAAGATTATTTCTGTAGCCGTGAAAGATTGGGTATTCTATCAATAAATGTATTGATAGTATATTTCTTTCATCAATTCAACAGATTTTCGGTCTGTTTTTCACATGTGTAGATAGTAAAAGAAGTCACCTACTTTTTTTTGCTTATCCCTAGTACACGTGGTACAGGCCATGATAATCATGGTGGGTAGAAGAAGGCACCTCATGTCTACACATGTGAAAAGCAGTTCGACTTTGCACTTACAAATGTGCCAGCTTCTACTTCTAACCCACCATGATTATCATGGCCTGTACCACATGTACTAGGAATAAGCAAAAAAAAAAGATTTTCACTATATTTCTCTCTGGTAAAATTCAAAAGAGATTTTAAAATCCCAATTGGCCTATATTTTCTTTAATTCAACTTTTCCCTAAGTGTTGACAACAAAATGTCCACTAGCAGTAGTGAATGTTGAACTGAGTTGATAATCATCTTGGCCAATTCAACACTGACCAAACATTGTATTAAAGAAGTTGGACTTCAATATTTTAAAGTGGAGCAGCGGTGGAAGTGACACAGCTGACAGGTTTGTGTTGCAATGTTCAGGAAGACATTTCTCTCAGTATACAAGCTAGTCAAACTAGATCAACACAAATAATCGGGGAACACCTTTTAGCAGCTGACATTGTACTGAGTGAAGTAGAAAAAGACGATACCTTTCACAATTGTGAAAACAGTCAAAATTTTCAACATCCCAATGAATCAGAATCTTCAGTTGAATTAGATAAAATAGCCTTAAACACCAGGTAATAAGACCAAATCCAAATAAATAGTGTGTGATGTTTCAGTAACAGCGTATAATTTCTCATTCAGTACTTTTATCTGAAGATGTTAACAATGCTGTTACCGAAATGTCACACATTATTTATTTGCTCTTATTACCTTGTGTTTATAATCTATATTCCAAATAGTGCCTTATTAGAAAAAAAGCCTTATTGAAATCTGAAAAAAAAAAAGGTTGAATTAAAGAGGTTTATAGTGTATCTTCTATATTATCAAAAACTGATAATAAAAAAAAAATTAAAAACAATATAAAATATACAAATAGAAGATTATACTTAATAAATCAGCTTTACACAGAGAAGATATTTGTCATTGACTTATTGCAGCAACACCATTGTTCCTTAGCTGTTTGGAGGTTATTTTTATTGACCTTGTCTCCACCAACCAACCAGCTAAATGATGCTATTTTCTCAGTGTCAGCATAACGATGGAACAAGTATTTTAACAATTCTAAAAATTTTCTAATCTTTTTGGTTATTAAGTTTTACCATCTGGAATCTTTCCAAAAAAAGAGCTTCAATCTATATTCCAAAGCACATACATTTAAAAAAATTCTTTGTCATTAGAGAGAGTTTTGCGTTCACCAGCCGAACCATTCAGGCTACGAGACTCAGCTGTCTGGGCAAACAGCTGTCAAGTTGGGCTAACAATGCTACCGCTGCCGCATCAGATAAATTTGTTCTCTAGTCAACATCCATCCTACTTTGGTTTCTAAACTTCTTCACTATGTGTCTACTCTCTTCACTTACTTTCAATGGATAATAGCCACTATTTACTCTTTCACCTGTGCCAATTTCAAGCTTAAATAGTTAATATACATACAAGGTAATAAGACCAAATCCAAAATAAATGAATAGTGTGTGACATTTCTGTAACAGCGTTGTTACCATCTTTAGACAAAAGTACCGAAACTATCAGTACTTCAGTATTATCATTCAGTACTTTTGTTTGAAGATGGTAACAATGCTGTTACCGAAATGTCACACACTATTTATTTGGTCTTATTAACTTATATTTATAATCTAAAATGTGCTTTATCCTAGTTGATATACAGTAGAGTCTACCGTGAGGAGGCCATTTCTTGAAAACATAGTTAAACAAGATTTCTACTGGAGGTGGTCTCTTATCAGAGTCAGGTCAGTCTTGAGGAGCCTTTCAACCCAACGAGCCTCTGAAGAAGAGATTATACTGTAGCATTATAAGGTTGGCCCAAAAGGTTGTGTGTTTCTTATTACTTGTCAAATAGTATTATTACGGTGAATACATAATATAATACATAATACAATTACTTTATACATAATTCAAAGACATTATACATAACGGTGAATATAATATTGGTATTTCAATTTTTTGCAAGTGTTTACGAACTTTTGGGACCAGCCTTGTATTTTGAACATAGCATGTTTCATAATTTTAACATTGTTTTATTAAATTTTGGTTACCTCAACTGCTAAACCTAGCCTTACTTGAAGGGTATATGTTTGTAGAAGTGAGAACTTATAGGCTTTGGTTTATCACGGCCAGTTAATGGGGAGGATACCTGTCATTTAAACAAGTGAATAAACCAAAGAGCTAGGCACCTTTCAGATTGACCATCAACCAACTCCCATGGCAGGAAATAATGGCAAGAAATCAATCAATCAGGGGACCACCTGAAGAGAGCTAACAAAACAAAGTTCCAGGTGGTAGACAACATTTGATAGATGGTTACAAAAAAATAAAACTGATAATGAAACCTGTTATCAAAGAGGCTTGTTGTCATGATCAGGTGACCCCTCAATATTTCACCTGTGTGTTGTATATATTTCCTAGTGGTTTTGTGCTTATCCCTAGTACACGTGGTACAGGGCATGATAAAATCAGGGTGGATAGGTGTAGGCAACTGCTTTTACTGTAAGTGCACCACATGTCTACACATGTGAAAAGCAGTTCGACTTTGCACTTACAAATGTGCCAGAGCCCTGTTGTATATATATATTAAAACCTGTCTCTTGGGAGAGTGTGAGTTTCCAATTTAATTATATATTTTAAAAGAAAAGAGTAGCATTGATATAAAAAATAAATAAAATAAAATTCACTGATAGTTGTCACAAGACAGGTTGAGTAAAATTTATTACAATAAACCTCAAACTATTCTTTCTCAAGCAAAAATTCAATGATGCTCTTAATATAGGATGATCAAACAAATTTAGCCATTAGTGGTTAACAAATTTGGAAGTAAATGAGTTTGACAGTGTCAGATAGGCCTAAGAAAACTGACTTATGGACAACAATTTTTCCTATAAACAGTTCTCACTAAAAATATCCACTTTTTAGGACAAGAAAATTTCCATGACAGCTTCTACTGTATATTTATATATCTACAGTAAAACCTTCCTGTAAAGGAAACCTAATTGTAGAGCCAAAGTTGTCCTTTATGGAGGTGTCTTCTTATACTGGAGAGTTGTTAAATAGTAAAAATGATAATTTTGTAAATGAAAACTGTCATTTATAGAGAGGTGTCCTCTAGTGCAAGTGTCCTCTCATGGAGGTTCTACTGTAAATATATATTAGGAGCACATATGTTAAACATGCAAATTTAGAGTCCACCATTTCTAAAAAGGGTTGAAACTTCCTCTTGGACCATTTTCCTTATTAAGAAAGAGTTGGGAGGAAGTCTTACCTGATAACCACAAGTGCAGGGATAGAAGAAGAGGTCGTCCACTTCCAGATTTTCCATACAGAGAGGGCACTGCACACAACCCATTGGTTAACAACAACAACAACAGTATGTAGGTCACACTTGTTGACCTTGGCTGCAGTGTAAATAAACAAGGTCCCTTGCTTGCTAACCAACTTCTTTACACAACCGGTGAGAAATTTGTGGTGACAGCAGCTATCTATAAATAATTGAACTTCACTCTAGAGAACAAGTCTTTGATTTCCAGACTTAAGTCTGGTCATCTACTAACAATGACTTTCCAGAATGGTTGCAGGGTTTTCCCACTATGTACTAAGTGCAATTCTCAGCCTGCAACCCCAAGACATATTATTGACTGTATTGACTCATCCATTGATGAGCTCTACTCTTCCCCGGCAGACACCATCAAAAATCTCAAGCTTTACAAGCTTGATACCTTAGTGTGATTGAGTGGAGATAAGAAAGAAGAAGACTCTATATACCTCAAAGTTTCTTCCTACCTTATTTTGATTCCTTACAGACTATAGAGGTGGGGTCAGTTCTTTATCAGATCTCTTCACAGAAATTTCACAGAACTTTTCAAAATAGAAATTATAATTCTGGAATGTACAAGGTAATGAGACCAAATTCAAAAATATTAATAGCAAGTGGCATTTTGGTAACAGCCTTGTTACCATCATCAGACAAAAGTACTGAATTTAGTCTTTTATTATCTGATGATGGTAAGAACACTTTTACCAAAATGTCACAAAGTATTAATTTATTGGGATTTGGTCTTATTACATTGTAGTCCCAATCTATAATCCAAATTGTGTCAATTCAACTAGACCACAACCCAACTAGACGAACGAGACCTCTTCTGTACCATCAAGACCCAATGCCAGCAAGAAGGGAAATCTGCTGCTGCATAGACTGGTACATAGCAGGAGGGATTAGCACCAATTGTGTCCAACCAAGGAAACAGCAGTCCTTGATTTCCAGAATTAAGTCTGGTCATCTACAGACAATGCCTTTCCAGAATGGTTGCGAGGTTTTCCCACTATGTGCTTAGTGCAATTCTCAACCTACAACCCCAAACCACATCATTGACTGTATTGACTCATCCATTGATGAGATCTATTAATACCAAACAGACACCATCTCAAGCTCTACAAGCTTGATACACTAATATGATTGAGTGGAAATAAAAAAAGAATAATTTTGTAATGTGTACCGGGACTGTGCTTAGGTGTGGGAAGGTATGAAAACTCTTTAGGCAAACTAATCTGATGAATATTCAAGTTGGTATCTGCAGAACATGTTCATCTGAAAGATCATTGTCCATAAGAGAGCCATTTGCTGAGAGGAGGTAACAAGGGAAGACCCTCTCCCACCCACACCATTAATCTGTCTTAATTTAGCTTCATTAATTTTATTGGCCCCGTTTTCCATCCTTTCACCAAAATTGTCATCTAATATACTAAAAGTTTTTTTTGTTTGTTCTTAACATGGAAATATACAAGAGGAGAAACAAGACTAAATATATATTTTTAACTCCTTAACATAATATAATCATGTAGTGTCATCTTTCCTACAGAGGTCATTTAAAGAGGAATGTCATCAAGTTCTGAGGTAGCCTTTTTATTTCTTCCACATCTCTGTCTCTACACTCGTTGACAAAACTAAAGAAAATTCTACCTTTTAGCATGTATATCGGGATTCAGACAATAACTCTGAAAGATATTACAGTGACCTTTATTGAAGACACACGAGATAACCAAGTGTGCATACACTCATGGACAAAGCTTAAGGAAGTTGTACCTTTTAGCATATATATCAGGATTCAGACAATAACTCTGAGATATTACAGTGACCTTTATTGAAGATACACGAGATAACCAAGTGTGAACAAAATTGCCTCTGTCTACTTGAAAAAAAACAACATACAACTGGCAACATCAAAGACTTTCTACTTCCTTAAGTTTGTCTATGAGTGTAAATGGACAATTATTTTGAGATTACTTCACACAGGGTGGTCAATCTCTTATTTCATTCTTCAAGCTGTAGCTCTCCACAAACACATAATGGCCTAAAATGTAGCTTGGCACCTGCAGCTCCAGAACATATTTTGGCCTTGCATTAGATGCACTAAACAGGACTTTTCAGAGAGGCTGCTGTTTATCATAAAACAGCTCAAGGAGCATGGACTCATGAAATTAGTGTAATCTTTACACAAGGGGATAAGAAGCAACAACACATAACAGAATTTATATCGGATTAGGTCTTATTTTCTTGTATTATAATCTATAATCCAAATTGTCCTTTATCATTTTTGATAGACTTCAATGGATTTAAGAAGTTATTCTTTTTATTATTTTTGATTCTTTTGTTTAATGATTGTAACAATGCTGTTGCCGAAATGTCACACACTAATAAATGATTTGGATTAGGTTTTATTTTCTTGTATCAGAATTAATATCTAAAACTATAAATTGGAAATTTTGAATAAAAAAAAAAAAAGAGGTGAAATTCTGGGGGGAAAACTACAAGGACAACTAGAGCTATCAACCTTGCTAGGGAGGTAGAAAAGACTTGTCATTCCTTTTTTTTATTGTCAAACAACTACCTCTAAATTGACATTAGCTTGAGTCACATATATATTGAACATTACAAATTTCAAACAGGACTCCAAAAAGAATCAGATTGCAACAATATCAGCTCTTGGATGTCTGTGAAGTCACAACTACTAAAGATTATATAATTTGACTTCTTTATATCAGAAATGATATAAGGCACAATTTAGATCAAATATCAGAACTACAGGGTAATAAGACCAAATCCAATTAAATTAATAGTGTGTGACATTTTAGTAACAACGCTGTTACCGAAACGTTATACACTTAATTTCTTTTATTTGATTTTATTACCTTATAGTAGTTATAACCGAAAAAATTTTTTTTTTTTTTTTGAAAGGGACACGGACACAAACAGATGGCAACATAAGTAATTGTAAAAATATCTAAAAACCTTACTCAATAAATTTCTTTTTCTATTTTCTATAGAATTGTGTCATTTCTTTTTATTTTTTTTATCCCTAGTACACGTGGTACAGGCCATGATAATCATGGCGAATAGAAGTTGGTGACTGCTTATACTGTAAGTGCATCGTGAAAAGCAGTTCATTTTTGCCCTTACAAATGTGCCAGAGTTCCGTTGGTTACTTGCAATTGCTGGCAGGGTTGGACTTTGGAAGAATCGGGGAACCATTGGAGCATTTTTTGTGTGTCATTTCTAGTTGTCATTGTCATTTCTAGTGACCTTGAATCAGGTGACAACATGTCCCCCCACATTGCTGGATTTGAAGATCCTCAGTTAAGGGAGGAGCATCTTCCAGGAGTTTTGAGACATTTTAATCCTGTTACACCGCTGATGGATAACAAATATGACACACCTTTCCTCCAATACTTACAGGTTAGCCAACCATTCCTCATGGATTATCTCTTACTTTCTATTTCTTGTGTAATCTCCTCCGTTTTGGAAGGATTTAGCTTTCGTTTCAAATTTTCCTTCAGACATAGGCTATTGTTCTTTCTTCATTCATATTTTTTATTTTCCATTTTGATTTCCTATTAGTTTTCAATTTCTAAATAGGAATATTGGTTTATTTACACTTCTCCTTTTGATAAAAGCACCCCATTTCTTTGCCTAGACTATATCTTGATAGGATGTCCAAATGGAGTGAGTGATTGTTAACTCACTGTGATACAAGGTAATAAGACCTAATCCAAATAATTTAAATAGTGTGTGATGTTTCGGCAACAGCATTGTCACCATCATCAGACAAAATAATAAATTTTAAAAAATGGATTCATTCTTTTGTCTGATGATGGTGACAATGCTGTTGCCGAAATGTCACACACTATTATATTATTTGGATTAGGTCTTATTTTCTTGTATTATAATCTATAATCCAAATTGTGCTTTATCAACTCACGGTGATGATAACCAGATATCAATCACATGCTGAGATTTCCACATTACAATCCTTCTTTGGATGCCTTCACACTTACCATGTGAATCTCATCTTTTAATTATCCAAATAAATTCATTAAAATAGATGAGAAGCTGCTTGTATGATTTATTATTGTTGCTGAAGCAAAATGTGTTGCAAAAGCTGAGACAATGGAACCTAATGGAGATCGTTTGAATGACTTGAGGAATAAGCAACAGCCTGTATGAATTAATTGGAAGATTTGAGAGAAAGAAACACCAAGATTTACTTCCATCACTACTTTGAGCTTAGTTAGGGTTAGCTCTTTGTGGCATATTGATTTTTTTCCCTGGAAACAAAGAATTAGAGATAGAATTCCAAACTGGGGGCAGTAGAACTACAATAGTATAGTGCTTCAATGATATCCATCTTACACAAGTTCAGCTGTTAGTACAAGTGACTGGGTTAAGTTCTGTGTTTCTACATGCAGCATATGCCATGTACTTTTACATTACAGTCTCTGCCCACCACCATATGTACTTGGGACACCTACCTCCTGTGCAGGATCTTCTTCTGAGGCCGTCATTTTGTTCGACATGATAAGTTACCAACCAGTAGATGCTGCACACCCCATGTTAGATATCACACACTAGAGATACATTTGCAATCTATATAGATAATACCGTAACAGAGTTTTCCATTGTAAAGTCCTGAGCTATCTCCTCCGAAGATTCTGAACTACACATAACAATCTATATACCAAAATTTTCGTTATTTTTTTCTTCGTGTCATAGGCCTGTTTTTATTTTCCTAATGTTAACAGTTATTTTTATTTTTTAATTTAATCTATTTTACAATCGTAGATTTTTTGCATTTATCATCATCAATTCTTTTGTTTACAATTGCGTAACTTTTATAGAGAGAAATAAAGAAATACATAATTGATTAGATACAAAAGTGTGAACCAGAAAGTCGATTTTTAAAAATGTTATTATTTAATATAAACTTATTTTAATTTAATTTTGAAATGAAAAGGTAGTGTAAAAGTGTATATGAGGTTAGATTCAAATAGGTTTAATTATGTTAGTTTAATCGCTAAATAAGGTTAGTTTTAGATAAGTTGAATTAGGTTAGTTTCAGATAATTAAAAAAAAATAATGTTCGTTTTTAGAAAAATAATTCGCAATAGTAAGTATATATATTAATATAAAAGATCGAAATGTAAAAATCACTATGTCCAAAATCTTCGCTTTAACTCGTGTAAAACGGCTCGAAGGTACGGCGGTGTCAACGTACAGCGCCGCCTACCAAAGTTACCCTTTTCTGGGAACTCACCAGGTTATATTATTTTTCGAATTGTAGATTGAATTATTACTTTTATTCTATCTTTTATAAGTGTTTGTTATAGTTTTTCATTTGAATTTAGCACAATTTTTGTATCTGGTTATCTTTTTTGGCATCTTTTTTTTTTCTCATTAATAAGACCTAATCCAAATAATTTAATAGTGTGTGACTTTTTTTTAAATTAAATTATTTGGATTAGGTCTTATTTTCTTTTATTAATTTGTTATAGTTTTTCATTTGAATTTAGCTCCATTTTTGTGTCTGTCTTATTTTTTCTTCTCATAAATAGGCTGATGCTGTATTTGTGTACTCAATTGTTGCTTTTTTTTTTATTAAATTATTTGGATTAGGTCTTATTTTCTTTTATTAATTTGTTATAGTTTTTCATTTGAATTTAGCTCCATTTTTGTGTCTGTCTTTTTTTTTCATCTCATAAATAGGCTGATGCTGTATTTGTGTACTCAATTGTTGCTTTTTGTGTCTGGTTTCTTTTTTGCAGTATTTTTTTTGAATCCTTTTTTTTTTCATCAATTGTTTCCTCACATGCTTGGAATTTTCTTTTTATGCCTGTCCTGGCTTTCAGTTTTATAGATTTCCTCTGCTTGGTTCTTATTTTACCTTTTTTTTTTTGAGCGTCTTCTGTCATGCCTCGGAAAGGCCGTAGAAGACTCACTCCCCTGACCGCTAGGCTATTTCTCTTGTTTACTTTTTTACCAATGCCTATAATTTTTCACCTGAAAGATTTTTTTTTATTTGTTATTCAATAAACTATTATCACTTATTTTTGGTCTTCTTTTTATTTACTTATTTTACTGGGGGTTGGTGGAAGGATGGTCTAAGCCGTTGGTTCGGCTCGAAGGTACGGCGGTGTCAACGTACAGCGCCGCCTACCAAAGTTACCCTTTTCTGGGAACTCACCAGGTTATATTATTTTTCGAATTGTAGATTGAATTATTACTTTTATTCTATCTTTTATAAGTGTTTGTTATAGTTTTTCATTTTAATTTAGCACAATTTTTGTATCTGGTTATCTTTTTTGGCATCTTTTTTTCTCATTAATAAGACCTAATCCAAATAATTTAATAGTGTGTGACTTTTTTTTAAATTAAATTATTTGGATTAGGTCTTATTTTCTTTTATTAATTTGTTATAGTTTTTCATTTGAATTTAGCTCCATTTTTGTGTCTGTCTTATTTTTTCTTCTCATAAATAGGCTGATGCTGTATTTGTGTACTCAATTGTTGCTTTTTTTTTAATTAAATTATTTGGATTAGGTCTTATTTTCTTTTATTAATTTGTTATAGTTTTTCATTTGAATTTAGCTCCATTTTTGTGTCTGTCTTTTTTTTTTCATCTCATAAATAGGCTGATGCTGTATTTGTGTACTCAATTGTTGCTTTTTGTGTCTGGTTTCTTTTTTGCAGTATTTTTTTTGAATCCTTTTTTTTTTCATCAATTGTTTCCTCACATGCTTGGAATTTTCTTTTTATGCCTGTCCTGGCTTTCAGTTTTATAGATTTCCTCTGCTTGGTTCTTATTTTACCTTTTTTTTTTTGAGCGTCTTCTGTCATGCCTCGGAAAGGCCGTGGAAGACTCACTCCCCTGACCGCTAGGCTATTTCTCTTGTTTACTTTTTTACCAATGCCTATAATTTTTCACCTGAAAGATTTTTTTTTATTTGTTATTCAATAAACTATTATCACTTATTTTTGGTCTTCTTTTTATTTACTTATTTTACTGGGGGTTGGTGGAAGGATGGTCTAAGCCGTTGGTTCGGCTCGAAGGTACGGCGGTGTCAACGTACAGCGCCGCCTACCAAAGTTAACCTTTTCTGGGAACTCACCAGGTTATATTATTTTTCGAATTGTAGATTGAATTATTACTTTTATTCTATCTTTTATAAGTGTTTGTTATAGTTTTTCATTTGAATTTAGCACAATTTTTGTATCTGGTTATCTTTTTTGGCATCTTTTTTTTCTCATTAATAAGACCTAATCCAAATAATTTAATAGTGTGTGACTTTTTTTTTTTATTAATTTATTTGGATTAGGTCTTATTTTCTTTTATTAATTTGTTATAGTTTTTCATTTGAATTTAGCTCCATTTTTGTGTCTGTCTTTTTTTTTCTTCTCATAAATAGGCTGATGCTGTATTTGTGTACTCAATTGTTGCTTTTTTTTTATTAAATTATTTGGATTAGGTCTTATTTTCTTTTATTAATTTGTTATAGTTTTTCATTTGAATTTAGCTCCATTTTTGTGTCTGTCTTTTTTTTTTCATCTCATAAATAGGCTGATGCTGTATTTGTGTACTCAATTGTTGCTTTTTGTGTCTGGTTTCTTTTTTGCAGTATTTTTTTTTAATCCTTTTTTTTTTCATCAATTGTTTCCTCACATGCTTGGAATTTTCTTTTTATGCCTGTCCTGGCTTTCAGTTTTATAGATTTCCTCTGCTTGGTTCTTATTTTACCTTTTTTTTTTTTGAGCGTCTTCTGTCATGCCTCGGAAAGGCCGTGGAAGACTCACTCCCCTGACCGCTAGGCTATTTCTCTTGTTTACTTTTTTACCAATGCCTATAATTTTTCACCTGAAAGATTTTTTTTTATTTGTTATTCAATAAACTATTATCACTTATTTTTGGTCTTCTTTTTATTTACTTATTTTACTGGGGGTTGGTGGAAGGATGGTCTAAGCCGTTGGTTTTCGACCGCTACGACCCGGGTTCGATTCCCGCATTGGGCACTTTTTTCTGAAAAAATAAAAAAAAAGCTCCAATGGCTTCTGATTCTTGCAAAAGTCCAACCCCACCAGCAAGCGCAAGTAATCAAACGGGGCTCTGGCACACTTGTACATGCAAAGTCGAACTGCTTTTCATACGTGTACCATTTTCAAAGACCCTGCTTAGGATTAAAACTTCTCAGAAGCATAACAATAGTACCAACCTAGAGGTTAACTGGTGTGGATGCATTCCTCTGGGAGTAAGACTATTGAGAAATTCAGTAGGGAGTTATTTTGCTTCTCCGCATTCTAACACTCCAACTGTTAACACTGTGGAAACACTGACTCATGTTTGGTAAGCAATTTCAGGGAAGAAACTATAGACATTGGATTAAATAAATTATTAATTAAATTGCATTAAATAAAAATTATTAGATTTAAATAAATATTATTCGAGTGAAAAAAAAAAGAAAAAATTAACAAATTAGAAAATAAAATTTCGAAAAATACAACTATATTGCAGATAAGATAAGAGGACCTTATTAAAAATAAATAAACAAACTGTAATTCGACACTATCGATAATTCGACACTTTCGATAATTCGACCATTTTAAAAATCAAATTTACAAGGTTGATTGTTGTTTAAATACAACTTTGATTTTGCATGCATAAACACAGGCTCTTGTAGCAAGAACCCAACTTTAGTGAAAACTGATGCCTCTTCAGAATGAATGGAAGACTGAAATCTGAAGGAGCAGAAGATATGGGTCATCTTTACATGTATGCTATCCAATGTTCGCACACTTGAAAAAGCTACATATAAAGTTGTCCGTGCGTAAACACAGGCTCTTGTAGCCAAGGTTTGGCCTTGAGCCTTATTTATAGTCATAGCAAAAGCCAACCTTAGTGAAAACTAACGCCTCTCTAGAATGAAGCGAAGGTTGGTATCCGAAGGGGCCAAAGATATTTCAGACACTATACAGTGTGTTCAACTTTGGGCACTGTCAGTATATGTGCTTCAAGGACATGAGAGCACATGCGCTGAAACACCATACGTGTTCCATCGCAAAGATCCTAAAGGCATTGGTGAAAGTATAAATAAATATTTTGGAAATGAAAAAAAAATACATATATATATAAGAAAATAAATTGGAATAAAAATTTACAAACTATATTTCAGAGTGGATACATATTTGAAAGGAAAAAAAAAAAAGAAAATTGCAAACAACAAAACTATATTACAGATATGACATGAAAACTAACGCCTCTCTAGAATGAAGCGAAGGTTGGTATCCGAAGGGGCCAAAGATATTTCAGACACTATACAGTGTGTTCAACTTTGGGCACTGTCAGTATATGTGCTTCAAGGACATGAGAGCACATGCGCTGAAAACACCATACGCGTTCCATCGCAAAGATCCTAAAGGCATTGGTGAAAGTATAAATGACCCATATATTCTGCTCCTTCAGATTTCAGTCTTCCATTCATTCTGAAGAGGCATCAGTTTTCACTAAAGTTTGCTTTTGCTATGACTATAAATAATATTTGGGTTCTTGCTACAAGAGCCTGTGTTTATGCATGCAAAAGCAAAGTTGTATTTAAACAACAATCAACCTTGTAAATTTGATTTTTAAAATGGTCGAATTATCGAAAGTGTCGAATTATCGAAAGTGTCGAATTATCGAGTGTCGAATTACAGTTTGTTTATGTATTTTTAATAAGGTCCTCTTATCTTATCTGCAATATAGTTGTATTTTTCGAAATTTTATTTTCTAATTTGTTAATTTCTTTCTTTTTTTTTTCACTCTAATAATATTTATTTAAATCTAATAATTTTTATTTAATGCAATTTAATTAATAATTTATTTAATCCAATGTCTATAGTTTCTTCCCTGAAATTGCTTACCAAACATGAGTCAGTGTTTCCACAGTGTTAACAGTTGGAGTGTTAGAATGCGGAGAAGCAAAATAACTCCCTACTGAATTTCTCAATAGTCTCACTCCCAGAGGAATGCATCCACACCAGTTAACCTCTAGGTTGGTACTATTGTTATGCTTCTGAGAAGTTTTAATCCTAAGCAGGGTCTTTGAAAATGGTATACGTATGGTGATACAGTGCATGTGCTCTCATGTCCTTAAAGTAGTGTAGTTCTGTTGTTTGCAATTTCATTTTCTGATTTGTTAAAATTTTTCTTCTATAGTTTCTCACCTGCGGGTCCTTCGGGTAAACCCGGGGCGTTGCCCGGGTCACTCGGCTAGTCCTAATATGATGCATTAGCATCTGTCATGAAAAATGTCTGATTCTTATATATTTGTATGTATTTCTACTATCCTCAAAGCTTATGTCCATAGTTCATTTAAAACACCCCTTTCCAAGAGTCTAGTTTCAGTATCAGTATAAAAAGAAACTGAAAAATGCAATATTACAGCAAAATGGTAGATTAAACTGGTGAAACCGCTGGGAAGGTTCACCACTGATGAGCCAGGCCCTCCCATTATTTTATCATTACAGTAAGGGCAGTAAAAAATTGAGTTAGTTTTAAAAGATTCATACACATAAAAAATAGTTTAAATTTTTCATTTCCTACTAAACAGTTCTTTAGCAATTTTACATTACTCTAAGTAGGAATGTCATTTTTTTTTTGTGACAAGGTTCATGGAATTCAAGGTGTGGTCCCACTGATGGAACATTTGTTGAAGGTTAGTGAGGTAGGCACAATAGCTTTTATGGGATACTGTTTGAACCTTTTCCTCTAAAAAACAAATATCAGCCCCATTTATAAACAAAAGGCAATAAGACCAATTCCAAATAAATAAATATTGTGTGGCGTTTCGGTAACAATGCTGTTACCGAAACGTCACACACTACATTCAGTACTTTTGTCTGAAGATGGTAACAACGCTGTTACCGAAACATCACACACTATTTATTTATTTGGATTGGGTCTTATTATCTTTTTTTAAAAATCTATAATCCAAATTGTGCCTTATCAGCCCCCATTTATATAAATAAACAAAGAATGTAGGGGTGTGTTTGTTCCTCATACATTTCCACAATATTGCCCATCTAAATGAGATTTTTTTTACAAGGCTGATGATGAGGTTGGAAACAGTCATTGTTATAAGTTCTAATATGAGAATAAGAAAATTAGAAAAATAGAGACTAAATTGCATATTTCATACTAGAAAAATATGATTATGGAAATATCTTAATTAATTTCTATCTCATCTATGCAAATACCTACTATCTATATATAAAACTTTATAGCTGTTTGCTTGCTCCACCCAAGTTTTCCTGTTTTACCTATGGTGTTCTGAAGTGACTGCCATTGATATTTTAGTAGAGTATGCAAATGATAAAGCACAATTTGGATTATAGATTATGATAAAAGAAAATAAGACCTAATCCAAATAATTTATTAGTGTGTGACATTTCGGCAACAACATTGTCATCATCATCAGACAAACGAATAAAATCAATTTTACTTCATTTACAATGATACAACATTTTATTCTTTTGTCTGATGATGGTGACAATGTTGTTGCCGAAACGTCACACACTAATAAATTATTTGGATTAGGTCTTATTTTCTTTTAGAGTATGCAAATTAGCTAAAGATCATACAAATTATTTTTGTTGGCAAAATAAAGAAATTTAATTCCTATCATTACATTAATATTAATAAAAAGAGAACTTAGTTGAAACAATATTCATTGGGTAAACATTCAGTTTAGAAGCTGGGTCATTTGACAAGTCTATAAATAAAGTAGACTTTAAAGGGAAAATTTCCTGTCATGGTGTGATTGGAGATAGCTTTTCCCCCCAAAAAACAAATACCTTCAGTGTGGTACTTCAACTCTCTGTTGACAACTATGTAGGCCATTTCTCCGGCTGTCAACATTAGTCCTATTGTCTGACGATAATGAAACATAGTTTGCTCCTGGAGTACTTCACATATTTATAATGAGCAGCATTTGTACTCCATATTAGGAGCGGCTGCACATGGCATCTGTTCCTCATGTCAGAGGCGGCCATTTCTTTTGGAGCTAAGTTGGCCAGCTACTGAGTAGTGCCCCCAGTCTTAATGACAAAGGTAGACACATTCTACTTCACCTAGTCATGATGGTTGTCAAATCTCTTTTTCAAAAGTCTCAAGCTTTACACTCTAATATGATTGAGTGGAGATAAGAAAGAAGAAGATAATGAAAGGGGATATATGGAACTATTGGTTGCAAAACTCTTATTAGTTAGGATCAGCCTATTGAGAAATAGGAGCAGAGGGTGGTTGAAGTTTCACTTTATTAAAACCTGCAAATAGAACAGTAAACTTTTTTCCTGACTATGTGAAATAATGATCACAGAGGACAATATAATTTAGAATAAAATTCCTGTCTTGCATCAGCAGCACATAATAGTGAAGTAACAAAGGATTCAATGGATAAGAGCCTTTCAATAGCCAATTTTGACTGTGATTGAAAGAAAACTGTAAAAAAACATGAAGCAGAGAGATAATATAGTAGGCAACAACAAGCCTTTTATTGGGAACCTATGGGGTTCACCACGGTGATAACCACCCAGAAGAGAACAATAGTCTTTGGTTTCCAGACTTAAGTCTGGTCATCTACAGACAATGACTTTCCAGAATGGTTGCAAGGTTTTCCCACTATGTACTAAGTGTCAACCTGTAACCCCAAAACACATTATTGACTTATTGACTCATCCATTGATGTTCTCTACTCATCCCCAACAGACACCATCAACAAGCTCTACAAGCTTAACACGCTAATATGATTGAGTGGAGATAAGAAAGAAGAAGAAGAAGAAGATAACCACCCAGAAAAGATTAGTTATTTACAGGTGATTGTTCATCTATATATCAATTTACACACGGCTCTCTTTCCTCAGTGTTTCTTCTCTTGCGCAGCTCTGCAAAACTTATACAGGGCTGATGTATTGGATTTGTTCTTTGTCGTCTTAGGCAGCAGAGCCTCCAGAGCAAGATGATATAATACATATGCATTAGTAAACAATACACATCTCTATGTTGAGGGAATTCAGCATGATTCCTTCAATTACTGATGAGTAAAGTAGAATTATCAATACAATAGTGGTTTCAATTTGGCAGGTTGGTGAAGGAAAGGCTCACAACTGATGAATCCAATATTGCCATGTCATTTCACCAATGTTGTAATTCCTTCTTTATAAAGAAAAGAAATAATTCCATCATCAATGTATCTGTATGTTGGAGATAGTTCTGTGCTCTCTCTCTCTATCTCTCTTCTATATAGGATTTAAAATAAAAATATAATTTTGAAACCAGAGATGAGTTTTACTGGAGATTGTGCACGAAGGAGTTATCAGATTCCTTCTTCATATCTCACTATAGTAGAACCCCTCATGAGAGGACACCTCTTTACAAAGTTCCGTTTTCAGTGCCAAAAAGGTTATTTTTTACCAGTTAGCTGCCTACTGGTAAGAGGGAAAAATCTCTCTAAAAGGTACTTTGGATCAGCAACTAGATGTTCTTTACAGGGATTTTAGTTTTTTTTTTTACTTATCCTTTTAAAAAGAGATGAAATCCTCTTATACTTACTTATCCTTTTATATTAGGTTGTTATAACCATGATGGGTGTCAAAGTCTGACTGTCACCTCTATGTGGTAGATAGCCAACCTACAACAGCAGTTCCCATCATGTAGACTTATGGACTAAGAGGTCTCACCGGACCACTTCTTGGAATGTATGGAAACCTCAAGACAGGACCTATATACCAACCCTAGCAAGATTGTAAATATGATCTATGAATTTATTCCCTATGACCTTGTATAATTATACACAATGGAATAATAAAAAAAAACAGGATTCAAACAGTTGGGACCTTGGTATGTAAGAGGTAGGGGCAAGCAAGCAGCATGTAGGTAAACAATGGGTACTGCTGCACTGCCAGCCACTACATTGTTTATTTACTCCATTTTTATTTATAACCCATATATTGTGCCATTTTGATTTAAAGGGGTTGCCTTTGCGTCACAAGGATTGAAGGAGTTGACAATACCTATTTCACAACCATTTTGAAATCAAACCCTATTATGACTTTGTTTTTATATATGAAATAAAACTGAGGTGTAGCGAGGCTTATTCCCCATCATTACCTTTACATTTATTAAATGGGCAAAATACATTGTTTAATACAGTAGAACCTCCCTTTAGCGGACACCTCTCCACAAAGGACTATTTTCATTTGCAAAATTACCATTTTTACTATTTAGCAACTCTCCAGTAAGAGGACACCATTCCTAAAAGGACACTTTGTCTCTGCAATTAGGTGTCTTTTACAGGGAGGTTCTACTGTATATATTTAAAAGGAGAGGAGCCATTTTTTTTTGGTACAAATACATATGTTCATTTGGGGCGGGTTCAAGAAACCTTTTTTTTTTTTGCTAAAACCTTAATATTTGTGATTATTGCTCATTTTTGAGAAATCTCATGTTTGACACATCTATTGGCCTGGGTTAAATATAATCTTGTACATAGAGAAATTTAGCTCAAGGAATATTGGTGTATGGATAGATAATCTGGTCTAACGGAGGTTTTAAGTCCATAAACTAGATAATAATGGGGTTCCTCTACAAACAAGAGGTTACTGCACAAGTTCACTTCTCTATTAAAACCAGATACAAGGTATCACCCAACTTGTATGGGCCGAAACCTCATTGTAAAAGTCTCTTTTATAATAGTGTTATAACATCACAATTACAAGGGAAGGAATCACAAGATATCATTTCTAAGAAAGAATCAAGGCTGACGGCAAAGCTAATCACCTAAAACCTTCACATTTGTGATTATTGCTTATTTTTGAGAAATCTCCCCCTGGCGAACTGAATAACATGTTTGACACATCTATTGGCCAGAAATTTGTCGCTGTTAGCTTCAAAATATCACCATTCTTAAATAATGATTTCCCCATTGATTTTGTTATGATTATATAATAACAAGAAATCTTTAATACAAGGTAATAAAACCAAATTTCAGATATATAAATATTGCTTGATGATTGTAACAATGCTGTTACCAAAACGTCACAAACTATTTATATTGATTTGTTCTTATTACCTTATGTTTCTAATTTATAATCTAAATTATAGATACAATAAAATTAGACCTAATCCAAATAATTTAATAGAGTGTGACATTTCGGTAACAGTATTGTTACCATCATCAGACAAAAGAAACATGCATACATATACATATATTCTCTTGCCTGAGGATGGTAAAAATAGTGTTACTGAAACGTCACACACTATTAAATTATTTGGATTAGATCTTATTTTCTTGTATCTATAATCCAAACTGTGCTTTATCAATATAATCTAAATTGTATCTTATCAAGAAATCTTAAAGGATATTATTAATAGGGAGGTTTGACTGTATTTATATTCACAAGAGCCATTCAGCAGTTTTGTTTTATAGAAATCTTTGAAGCAACTTATGATACAGGCCATGATAATCATGATGGGTAGAAGAAGGCGAATGCTTTTACTGTAAGTGCACCACATGTGAAAAGCTGTTTGACTTTTACACTTACAAATGTGTCAGAGCCCCGTTTGTTTACTTGCACTCACTGGTGGGGTTGGACTTTTGCAAGAATCGGGGGCCATTGGAGCATTTTTTATTATTTTTTTTAAATCAGAAAAAAAGTGTCCAAAGCGGGAATCGAACCAGGGTCCTAGCAGTTGAAAAACCAATGGTTTAGACTATCCTTCCACTGACCCCCTGTATAAAAAAGAGGGGATATCAACTAGACTGCTTTTAGCCTATCCTTCTGTCTCAGATTGGCTACTCAAAATATTGACAAGGCTTTTTATCATTGAAGACTATATGTTATAGTCAGGGTTCGATTACCGGCGTGGGAATTTTTTTTAACATTCTCCTCTACACCCCGGCTCTCCTGGCGATGATCCCCTGACCACCCATCCACAGGCCCCTCCAACAGTTCAATGTATATAGTGCTTTGTATATATTCAGCTTTATGTGTCCATCGGGGCTCAATAATCATCCATTCTGGTTAGCAGTTCTGTAAATAAAGATATTTCCATATGTTAGGGTTATAATAAAATTGTGATTAGTTAGCTTATTGAGGACCTATAATTGGTCATTTAAACTGATATAACTTTAAAAGGCTTATGATAAGGCACAATTTGGATTATAGATTATAAACACAAGGTAATAAGACCAAATAAATAAATAGTGTGTGACGTTTCGGTAACAGCATTGTTATCATCATCAGACAAAAGTACTGAGTGTGATATTCACTTTGGAATTCATTTTCTTCAGCTCATAGGAAGAATAGTTTCAGTACTTTTGTCTGAAGATGGTAACAAGGCTGTTACCGAAACGTCACACACTATTTATTTATTTGGTCTTATTGTGTTTATAGATAAGAAAGAAGAAGAAGACCTTGTGTTTATAAAAGATAGCATCTGTGGAACATTCTGTTGTTTATAATGAGCTAAGATGAGAATAATGATTTAATGACTTCCTGTTAGTAAACACAGATTGTCAGGTAACTAAACAATGGTGAGTGAAATTACCTTGTACAATTTTATCTATTGGTTTTTCTGAGGTTATAGGAAACATCAAAATTTAGGTCAACTAATACCAGACACTGAGTTTAAATGGCCCAAATAGAAAACAAAAATATATTGTCCTAAAAGATAAATATATATACCTTATATATATTTAATTATAATTGATAAAGCTAATTTTATAGGAGATATCATTGGAAATAAAGTTTTATTTTATAGCATAATGTATATTTGGTATCATAATAGTATAAAATAACACGCAAAAGCTATTACTTTTAATAATTAATTTTAGTAGATTCACTTAAGCAACTTTTGGAACTATACAAATAATTGCAAAATATTTTTTTTCTTGAAATTCTAAAGGTTTGTGACAATTATATAAACATAATTAGTGATTTCAAAAAATAATTATTTACTGACAACTTCAAAATAAGGTTTAAAATGTAAACATAATGATTTTTAATGATTAAACTGAATACTAATAACTAGATTTATAAATTTTATGCCCCTTTGCCATTTAATGTGCAAATACAAATAAGGAATATATGATTTTTTAGGCCTAATTTAGAGTTAGTTTTAAATAAGAATAATATAAATCTAATGTATATATTTATACATGAAAAATATTTGATAAATTATTAACATTACTGTAATAATTAAAATGACTCATTAGCAAAACATTTTACAATAAAAAATAAATATAAATATATAAATGTATAAACTTAATTAAAAAATAATAAATTTAACATTGAATTCGAAATTATTTAAACGAAATAAGAAAAACAAACATGTTTACCTAACCATATAAGTTAATAGCCTTAAGAGTGTAAAAATGTTTAGCAAGATAATAACAAGGCATGTACAACGCCCTTTTAAAAAATAATCTGTTTTGATGAAAAAATATTTAGTATATCACAGGGATAGCAGAAATATATTGCTGGGAGTAGTTGCTATTTTACCAAAATTTATGACGTTTAAACTCTAGAAATGTATATGCTTTTAATTAAACAGTTAACTGCCTGCTAAACCACAATATACAAGGAATATATTTATACAAAAACTTACATATTTTTTCTTACAAAAATTCACTTAAATACACAGATAATTTTTCTTTTTTTTTTAATAAACCCAAAAACTTCTTGAGGTCGACAGTCGAATCTCTTTAGTTGACTGCGCAATCCTTACTAATATCCCGGATGAAAATTCAATATAAATGTATTTTAAAAATTTCAGAGCAGTTATATTTTTATAAATATTATTTTATTATTTAATTTATTATGAACTAAAAAATATTTATATTTATTACAATTTTAAATAATAATTTTGTGCGAAATAGCGAATATTGTATTTATATTTTATTTTGTTCCACAGAGTAGTTTAAAAATGAGTTTAGTTATATTTTGAAGTTTGTGTTTTAATTTTTTTTTTTTACCATTTAATTATGAAACAAAAGTCATTTATACGTTTAAAATAATGGTAAATATCGACGTCAGGTGTTACAATTAAAACTAAAAACTTTTTAAATTGTATAAAAAATAAATTTTGAAATGTAAAAACCATTTCCATTGTTTACATACATTTTGAAATAAAGGCTATAACCATTCAAACTATTAATAACTTAAATAGCAATGTTTAGAAGTATAAGAATAACATGTTTTTAACATGCGAGTCAATTTACACCTTGAGATCGCCATAAAATGTCAAAATTTATTATTAATGATCTTTAAACGACTTTAAGGAGTATAAAATAATAAAACCGCATATTTTCAATATTAATAAATATAAGCTTTGATATTAATTTATTATTTTAATAAATTTTGATCGTCTGGGTTAAAAGCCGGATTTATATGTTAAAGAACAATTTAGTAAAATATTAAATGAGAGTGGTTCTTCACCATATTTTGTCCAAAAGAGAAGGTATTTTTCACCTTTGCGACCATTTTTTATAATTAGAACATGAGAGTTTATATAGCCATATGAATTACAATAACAATCTGTCAGTGTCAAATAATAATGATTGAATACAATGACCAAGCATCTATTACATCTGTCATTATATTGTTTCACAAATATTATTACAGGCATCAACTTGTACCTTCTCCACTGTCAGAGAACTAAGCTGACAAGTCTTTTTTTATGTCAATACATTTTTCACTTCCAAGAAGAGACCACAGGTAAAAGTAACAAATTTCTTCATTGAAGATGTATGATCTTGGTATGCTTTCGGACACAGTCCTTCAACAAGCTGTAATCCAAGTACATGTTGAGACAAATCTCTTGTTTCGATGCACTAGCGCGCCATCTTTTATCAAATTACAAAACTATTTTAGATGCGTAATATTCTTTTTAAAATAAAACAATTTCTATTTATAATTATATGTAATTCTGCTGTCCTAAAAGCTTGTCAATAGTTCATCTAAAATACCCATTCGAAGAGTTAAGCATCAGTGTCGCTATAAAAAGGAAGTTCCAAAAATGCAATATAACAGCGGTATGGTAGATTAAACTGGCGAAACCGCTGGGAGGGTTCACCACTGATGAGCCAGGCCCTCCCTTTAATTTTTCCATTGCAGTAAGGGCAGTAGAAATTGTTTTATTTTAAAAAGAATCTTACGCGTCTAAAATAGTTTTGTAATTTGACAAATCTCTTGTATTCACATTACAGCCTGTTGAATGATAAGCTTTCGGACACTGTCCTTCAACAGGCTGTAATGGAAGTACATGTTGAGACAAATCTCTTGTATTCACATTACAGCTTGTTAAAGGACCTTATTGTCTGAAAGCTCATCAAGCTTATACCTCTTCTATAAAGGAACTCATTGCTTTTACCTTAGGTCCCTTTTTAGCAATGTTATCTGGTGATTCCTCCCATTGTAAACATCAGGTTGGTAATAAGCATGGTGTAATGATTAAGTTTAATTTAGATTATAGATTAGAAATACAGTTAAACCTGTCTATACCGCCCCCTCTTTAAACTCACCAAAATAGGATGCTATAGAGAGGGGGTGCTATAGACAGGTCACTTTTAATGTAAATTGCATTTTACTACGTATTTAAAATCGGGTGCTATAGAGAGGAAGGAGCTATTTAGAGGGGGCGCTATAGACAGGTTTAACTGTATATATATTCACCACACACAACACACACATTTTTATATTTACAATTCTTATTCTTCCATATCCTCTTTATAACTCTTTTTCGTACACAAGTTATTAAGACCAATTATTTCCGATTTTATGATAGCAAAATTTTAGTAATATGAATTATTTTCTTAATTAATTAAATCTATACAGGAGGTTTTGGAACTGGTTCCTGTGTTTGCTAATTTATGATGCATTAGCACGTCATCTGTTATCAAAATTTGAAACTATTATAGACTCGATTCTTTTTAAAAATAAACAATTTCTACTGCCCTTACTGCAATGGAAAAATCAAATTGGCGTAACTGCTTGGAGGGTTCACTACTGATGAATCAGGCCCTTCAATTAAATTTTCCATTACAGTAAGAGCAGTATAAATTGTTTATTTTTAAAAAGAATCATACGTGTCTATAATAGTTTCGAATTTTGATAACCATAATTTAGTATAAAGTGTTCACAAGCCATGAAGTTGGGTATTCTTCTTTCTTATCTCCACTTAATTATATCAGGTTATTCAGCCTGTAGAGATTGAGATTTTCTGATGATGACTGCTGGGGATAAGTAGAGTTATTTATTATTTATAAGTAGAGTTTGTCAATAAATGAGTGAATATACTCAATGATTTAGTATGGAGTTGCAGGTTGAGAATTGCACTTAGTACATTATATTCAAATCTTCACACAGAAAAATTGCCACTAGTTTCAAGTTCTTTTACACTTTTAATTAGCACTACCTAACTTCTTTCTTATCTCCACTCAATCATATTAGGGTATCAAGCTTGTAAAACTTGTTGATGCTGTCTGACTTGTTGATGAGTAGAGCTCATCAATGGATAAGCCAATAAATTCAGTGATATAGTTTATGGTTGCAAGTTGAGAATTGCACTTAGTACATAGTGGGAAAACCTTGCAACCATTCTGGAAAGTCATTGTCCGTAGATGACCAGACTTAAGTCCAGAAATCAAGGACTGTTGTTCCTTTAGGAGGACAGAATTGTCTCTCCTGCTCTGTACCAGTCATGTGTGGCAGTATATTTCCATTCTTGCTGGCATTGGGTTTTGACGGTACGGAGGAGGTCTCTTTCGTCTAGTTGAGTGGTAGATTTTTTGGCCTCTGGGTGATCAAGAGGTCCAGACATTGCCAGAGAGTCTGCCAGCTCATTTCTTAGGAATTCAAATGTGAGCTGGAAGCCATTGTACTGTGACAAAGCTGTTGGCTGGGAGTCAGTTTACAGACTCAGGTTAGGGTTAGTAAACATGGGAGGTGATGTAGAGACCTTCCAATCCACACTATAAAACTGAAAGCTTACGTGTGTGTATGTGTACCAATATCTTCTCTGAAAAGTGGTAGTGCTTATCTCCGTGGTTAAACCAATTCCTGAAGTCCACTCCTCTCCAATTTTGCGATGGTAGTTATAGGCCTGGAAAATAGTATCTGAAAAGTGAATTGTGTTAATGGGATATTTCTATCTGATTATTGTGGAGGGGCAAGTTCTAGATCAACTTTAATTTTTTTTTAGAGTCAATTTTGTACCTCACAGCTATGTTGCTGCAATAGAATCTCTCTGTAAAGGACAACACCTAGTTAAAGAGCCAAAATGTCCTATATGGAGATGTGTCCTCTTACTGGAGAGTTGCTACAGTAGAACAACCTCCCTGTAAAGGACAACACCTAGTTAAAGAGCCAAAATGTCCTATATGGAGATGTGTCCTCTTACTGGAGAGTTGCTACAGTAGAACAACCTCCCTGTAAAGGACAACACCTAGTTAAAGAGCCAAAATGTCCTTTATGGAGAGGTGTCCTCTTACTGGAGAGTTGCTACAGTAGAACTACCTCCCTGTAAAGGACAACACCTAGTTAAAGAGCCAAAATGTCCTTTATGGAGAGGTGTCCTCTTACTGGAGAGTTGCTACAGTAGAACAACCTCCCTGTAAAGGACAACACCTAGTTAAAGAGCCAAAATGTACTTTATGGAGAGGTGTCCTCTTACTGGATTGTTGCTAGTTGGCATTAATGACAATTTTGGTGATTAAAATTCTTCAATTTTTTTTTTTTTAGAGAGATTTTAGTGAGAGTGTTCTCTCATGGAGTTTCTACTGTACAAGACACTGAATATAAACACAAGGTAATAAGACCAAATCCATCTTCAGACAAAATTATTACCTTGTGTTCAAAATCTATAATCCAAATTGTGTGCCTTATCACAAGGAATATAAGTGATCTCAATGCCCTATGAAAAGATTTAAATATGGAACTGAGAAAAAAAAATATTCTTAAATACTTTGTTCAATCAGTGTTCCTAAATGTATACAATGCTTAGACAATGACCAAAGAAGCTTAGATAATCATGGAAATAACTGGAATGGAAAAATGAACTCTTTGAACATCTAGTATACTAGAAGTTTCTTCAAGATCAAATGGACAGATAGGGAGTGGCAAACAAGGAAATTCAGGAATGATTTAATGACAAATTAAGACTTCTTTCTTATCTCAAAGCCATGATAATCATGGTGGGTAGTTAGCGACTACTTTCACTGTAAACATGCCACATGTCTACACATGTGAAAAGTAGTTCGACTTTGCACTTACAAATGTGCCAGAGCCCGGTTTGGTTACTTGCACTCGCTGGTGGGGTTGGACTTTTGCAAGAATCGGGGGCCATTGGAGCTTTTTTTTTTTCAAACAGGAAAAAAAATGTCCAATGCGGGAATCAAACCCGGGTCGTAGTGGTCGAAAACCAAATGGTTTAACCAGCCTTCCACCGACCCCCTAAGACTTTTCTAAATGAAGTAATTGTAAAGTGGAAGTTGTGGCAGGACATGTACTCCAAGGAGTATAGCAAGGTTGTCTATTGACCACAATGTGCCTTGAAGAATACAGGAAGATGTTGCTCATAGAAGGATTGATTCAATCTATATTAATAAAATGGAAATTTCATAAGTGTTGTTCGCTAAAAACTTTCGTTACAATGCATCAATTTCGACCAAATTTTCAACATTTATGTAAAACGAGATGGGGCAGGTTTTGCTTAACATCAAAATATTTTTCCTAACATTAACATGCGTAACTTCGCTGTTATCGATTAAATACAAAAAAAAATCAACAGAGTTAATTTTATTTATATAAAATACAAAATTAAATTTCAACAGAGGTAATTTTTTTACATACTAGCTAATAATCTCAATCTAAAAAAATATTCAAAACAAGCAATTTTAAGATAAAACCATATGTAAACACAGTCGGCCAAGAAAACAACTTCCCTCGAGTAAAACCCGGGCGGAGCCAGGTACACCCGCTAGTAATCTTATATTACCAGGAAATATAAGAAATGAAGAGAATTTCCCATAACAGGATGATGTTCCTTGATGATCTCTTCTTTCTTATCTCCACTCAATCATATTAAGATATCAACCCCTTATAGACTGAGATGGTGTCTGCTTGGGATGAGTAGAGCTCATCAATGGATGAGCCAATACAGTCAATTCCATTAAGGTTGATCTCCATATTGGAGATGGCACTACACAATGAATGAAAACTCTGGTAAATCCTGAGGGAAGTTTATTCATATAGTGTTTTTCATATACATATAGTATAATCCCTTTTCAAGAAAATAAGACCTAATCCAAATAATTTATTAGTGTGTGATGTTTCGGCAACAGCATTGTCACCATCATCAGACAAAAGAATAAATGAGAAAAAATATCACAGCAATATATTTTTTCATCGCAGTAAGGACAGTAGAAGTTCGTTTTATGTATAAAAGAAACATTCGCGCTTTTAAATCATTTTGTTTTATATGTATAGATGGCGCGTTATTGCTTTGTGTTAAGTTTGACTATATATATATAGATGGAAATTTTGCTGGGAGGATATTGATCTAAAGAGACAATGATCGCCTCTCACGTCAAAATAGACGTCAAAACTAGACGCCATCTATTGACCGTTGCCTCAAAATAACGGCCTCGGGTCGGTGACAAAGCCATAACACCAGCTTTAGCAAACTGGCAGCCATAGATTTAGCCACTTTTAGCCATAGATTTGGCCCAGCCACTTTGCCAGCTAAACACCTCTTTGGCAGATTGTCAAGATTCCATTAGATCCTGTGTGGATCTCGTGGAATAAAGTCCGACCTAGACTGACGAGGGCCATTAGCCCGAAACCATGGTCTCTAGGTGGGCACTTTTCAGTTTGCCAAAGCTGGTGTTGTGGCTTTGTCACCGACCGCTAGGCCGCTAGTTTGCGGCGACGGTCAATAGATAGCGTATAGTTTTGACGTCTATTTTGACGGGAGAGGCGACCTTTGTCTCTTAATGTATATATATATTCCTTGAGGGGAGACCTACATTAGAGGACACCTCTCCACAAAGTACAGTTTAAATTCAAATAAATAAATAGTGTGTGACATTTCAGTATCAGCGTTGTTACCATCTTCAGACAAAAGTATTGAATGTATG
This sequence comes from Cordylochernes scorpioides, assembly GCA_030710605.1. Taxonomy (NCBI): domain Eukaryota; kingdom Metazoa; phylum Arthropoda; class Arachnida; order Pseudoscorpiones; family Chernetidae; genus Cordylochernes; species Cordylochernes scorpioides. Next base: position 13,988,287 of record CP092871.1, on the reverse strand, counting down.
TCTGAAGATGGTAACAATGCTGTTACCGAAACGTCACACGCTATTTATTTATTTGTTTTGGTCTTATTACCTTGTGTTGTAATAAAGAAAAAGTTAAAAACATATGTGTTCCAGGTTATTGACTCTCATCAGCGTGGTGCAATCTGTGAATCAACCATTAGTTGGATATTTATTTTTACAGATGGTGCAAGCCATCAGCAACTTTTAGCTGTGCGATCAGGAAATTTATTTTTTTTAATTTATCCACCTGATCCTATTACAATTTACCTTTTGTGCTATGCAAGAAAATTGATAAGGCACAATTTGGATTATAGATTATAAACACAAGGTAATAAGACCAAATCCAAATAAATATATAGTGTATGACATTTCGGTAACAGCGTTGTTACCATCTTCAGACAAAAGTACTGAATGAGAAATTTTACCACAGCATGTTTTAAATAGTTACTGTTATCAAGTGTGTAAACAAGATAGCAGATAAGAAGAAGATAGTTTTCTGAGAAACACAGAATATTATTATCCACTTTTAATTCCAAGAATAATATTCTGTGTTTCTCAGAAAACTCTCTTCTTCTTTTTTACTATCTTGTTTACACACTTGGATGCTGTGATAAAATTTCTCATTCAGTACTTTTGTCTGAAGATGGTAACAACGCTGTTACCGAAACGTCACACACTATTTATTTATTTGTATTTGGTCTTATTACCTTGTATTTATGCAAGAAAATATTATTTAATTGTATTATAATCCATAATCCAAATTGTGCTTTATACTTTTGTGCTATTATCACATTGTTAGAAAAGGTTTTCAGAAAAGAGATGAATAGTAGTAATATGAAGACTAGTAATTGATCAATAAGGTGGTCTACCATGTTTATCTTATTTTCTTTCCCATCTTCTCTTTTGGAGACTGGATGCTTCTAACTGGGAAATGGTCAAATTAGACTACTGGTAGATGCTGAATCTAGTATAGTGAGAGTACACTCACGCTAGAGGACACCTCTACCTAAAGGACACTTTGGCTTTACAATTAGGTGTCCTTAACAGGGAGGTAGTTCTACTGTACTGATTGAGGTGGCTATCCAAGTTTAGAGCCCGCTGTGCTTATTTCCATTGATTTGTTAAAGATTTTTTAACCCACAGAATTCCTTTGAAGTGTTTTGAATATAGAGCCAGAAAATGACTCGATACAATATTAGAGCTGTATGTTTAATTAAACTGGTGAAAATGTTGAGAGGATTTTCAAAACTGATTTATCAGGCCCCACTTGGTTTAACCCAGATCTACCAGCATTTCATGTCTCATAAATGTGGTGACAATGATCAATGGAATACCTTTTACTACCCTTCCAGCAACCCACTCATGTTTCTAATCTATAAACTGATTTGTATCTTATCATTTATTCATGCAGAGAAGGATTAGTGGGATGTATTAAGTGTTGGATGAATGCTGCCATGGACTGTATTACAGTAAGGAGGAATTTGTTCACCTAAAACCACAAAGCAGATCCTTAGTCAGAACTGACCCCAGTTCATCTAGGAAGTATTTAGGTGGGGAGTCGTTGGAAGGATGGTCTAAACCGTTGGTTTTCGACCGGTACGACCCGGGTTCAATTCCCGCATTGGGTACTTTTTTCTGATAAAAAGATGCTCCAATGGCCTCCAATTCTTGCAAAAGTTCAACCCTACCAGCGAGTGCAAGTAACCAAACGGGGCTCTGGCACATTTGTAAGTGCAAAGTCTAACTGCTTTTCACATGTCTAGACATGTGGTGCACTTACAGTAAAAGCAGTCACCTACTTCTCCCCACCATGATTATCATGGTCTGTAACACATGTACTAGGGATAAGCAAAAAAAAAAAGTATTTAGGCCCAAGTATCCCAAACTGGGATATCGTGTCCGATATGTCAAATAAAATCTAGGAAAAATAAATATCTTATTTCAAACCAAGACCTAACGCTCATTCCCACTTGCTCAGTAAATTGTGTTCAGTGCTCTAAATTCCCATTCTTATACAGTAACTGGTCTTTTGTCACAGAGCTGTCATATTTGTGCCGGGGTGAAACTACAACCTCCATATTGAAAATTGTAATCTTCATTTGTTATTAATAAAATAGAGATTATTAAAATAATTGCATGTTAGGATATTTATTGTAAATACAGTCAAACCTCTTTAATTCAACACCCTAAGGGGTTAGGTACTGTTAAATTAAAGGCAGTGTGGGGACATACTCGGGTGGGGACATTTGAAAAATGGTTAAATTATAGTTGGTTTAATTAAAGATGGTATTTAAAATCTAATGCTACACATGACAGGTATAGAGCTGGAGGGACAAGCACCGATACTGTCCTCCCAAGAGAACAACAGTCTTTGATTTCCAGACTTAAGTCTGGTCATCTATGGACAATCTTCTTCTTTCTTATCTCCTTCTCTCTGGGTCTATGGACAATGACTTTCCAGAATGGTTGCAAGGTTTTTCCCGCTATATATGTATTGCAATTCTCCACCTGCAACCCCAAAACACATTATTAACGGTAATACAATATAATGCGGCTTATGATTGTAGAACGATGTTTGACAATTTTACCGCAAATGTTTCTTTTGAACGAAAAATCGTAATTTATTTTAAGGTGAAATAACGATTATTTCTAACCTTAAGGATGAAGTATGAAAGGATGAATTGTGAAGAGTAATGATAAACGAAAAAATAAAGTGTCCAGGGATGATGGGAAACGAACCCACAGTGTTTTTCCGTTTATCATTACTCTTCACAATTCATCCTTTCATACTTCATCTTTAAGGTTAGAAATAATCATTATTTCTCTTTAAAATAAATTTTGATTTTTAATTCAAAAGAAACGTTTGCTGGATAATTATTGACTGTATTGACTCATCCATTGATGAGCTCTACTCATCCCCAGCAGACACCATCAACAAGCTCTACAAACTAGATACCCTAATATGATTGAGTGGAGATAAGAAAGAAGAATCCATCCAACACCCCAAAACACATTATTGACTGTATTGACTCATCCATTGATGAGCTCTACTCATCCCCAGCAGACACCATCAACAAGCTCTACAAACTTGATACCCTAATATGATTGAGTGGAGATAAGAAATAAGAAGATTCCATCCAACACCCCAAAACACATTATTGACTGTATTGACTCATCCATTGATGAGCTCTACTCATTCCCAGCAGACATCATCAACAAGCTCTACAAGCTTGGTACCCTGATATGATTGTTGAATGGAGATAAGAAAGAAAAAGAAGGTATTAACTCTTGTGAAAAGCTCCTTTTATGCCAGAACGAATCCTAGCTCTTTATATTTTCCCGGAAATGTTGAAATGTTGTCCGTAAGACATCGGGCAGTGATCCATAACAGCTGCAGCCTGTGACCTTTGGAAAGTTTCTACAAGTTACAGCTCAGTTTTCTCCGTATTCTAAATCCTTCAATAATTTCTCTACAGGATATACACTCATGGACAAAACTTAAGGAGGTGGAAAGTCTGATGTTGCTGGTTGTCTGTTTTTTTAAAGAGACAGAGACAATTTTGTTCACACTCGGTTATCTCATGTGTCTTCAATAAAGGTCACTGTAATATCTTTCAGAGTTATTGTCTGAATCCTGATATACATGCTCTAAAAGGTACAACTTCCTTAAGTTTTGTTCATGAGTGTAACTTTCAGAGTTATTGTCTGAATCCTGATATACATGCTAAAAGGTACAACTTCCTTAAGTTTTGTCCATGAGTGTATCTTTCAGAGTTATTGTCTGAATCCTGATATACATGATATACAATCAATTTATAAATTGACCACAACTTAAAAAAAGAAAATAAGACCTAATCCGAATAATTTATTAGTGTGTGACGTTTTGGCAACAACATAGTCACCATCATCAGACAAATGAATAAACACATTTAAATTATTTGGATTAGGTCTTATTTTCTTGTATTGAACCATCATCAGACTAAAGTACTGATTGGTATAAATGGAATAAATTTGTCTGTTGATGGTAACAAAACTGTTACCAAAGTATCACACACTTTGTTTATTTGGGTTTGGTCTTATCATCTTGTATTTATAATCTAATCCAGAGGACCATAAAACAAGACCTTTAGGAGTGGCCACAGCTTATCAGCTCAAGGAGCATGGACTCATGGAATTGTTGTCATCTTTGCACAAGGGGATAAGAAACAACAACAATCTATAATCCAAATTGTACCTATATCATACCAGTAACCCTTAAATTTACATAGAGGTATACTGTACTTAGTTTTCATGGTGCAATACCTAAACCCACCAATGTGTGTTCCAGATTAAAATCAGTGCTCTCAATGAGGCCTCAGAGAATTCAGGAAGTGCTGGACCTTTGGTGTCGACAAGGGAGGCTCAAGTGAGTAATTTGTTTCACACTGCTATATTCATTGTAATCAAAGAAGTCAGTTCTCCTTGCCCGTGTTTCAGTATGGTTTCCATTATATCTTCTATTGCACTGTTAGTTGATTTATGTTTGGTAAATCCGTAAATATGTAAGATAAAATCTGAAAATTAAAATATAAGGGAAAATGTTGACTTTCTCAAACCATGACAGACCTGAGAACTAACTAAAGTTAGAACTCGCATTTCCCACGCCAAGCAAGGCAAGGAGATCTCTTACTACCCTACGCTTCTACACGCCTCAGAGCCTCTTCCATCTTTATGACAAAATTGTCCTGTGCAACTTCAGCCTATAATGTTCTGATCTTAAAGGTACAGTTAAACCTGTCTAAATAGCTCCATCCTCTCTATAGCGCCCAATTTTAAATACATAGTACAATGCGATTTACATTAAAAGTGATCTGTCTATAGCACCCTCTCTCTATAGCACCCTATTTTGGTGAGTCCAAAGAGAGACAGGTTTAACTGTATCATTATTTTTTTTTGTTGATAGTGTTAAGTAAATTATTAGTTTAAAATTAATTAATTAATTAATTATTATTTTACAAATTTTAAATAGTTTCAAATTTATTTAGCAAAAATTTGAACCTTCGATCTGAATAAATGTTTTGATTTTCGAATTGATTCTTTAAAATTACAAATACAGTAAAACCCCGCTAAGACGAACCATGGCTATAACGAACCTTCCCTTATAACGAACCCATCGAAAATCCGCATTCCATTCCATTAAAATTACCATCGCTATAACGAACTTTTCACTTTTCAAACTAGCGAACTATCGCTATAACGAACCCAATTTTGGTCCCAAAATGATAAAATCTATTAAAAATACTATGCTTATAACGAACTTAGAATTGTAATTAAAAAAAAAAAAATTAAAAAACAAAATTTTGAGCATGTTTAAAGCTCGCGGATCGCGATTTCAAAACAATAAATTTAGCGGCATTGTTAGTTTGATTTTTGCACTTTATTTTTGCTGTATGTTGTATAAATTTTTACACATTATACTTTTTATTAATTAGAATATCTTTGCATCCATTAAATTTGAAATATAAAAAATGCAAATGGCTTCCAAAATGAAGAAAACAAAGGCATTTTAAAAACAAAAGCATTATTTCATTTAAAAAAAAAAAGGCCATTTTCAGAACTTTTCAAAGTGAAACAACATAGGCAAAATGTTAAGAACATATTAAAATAAGAGAATATAACTTTTCTATTATAAAAGATAAAATATAAAGTTATTAAAAATTGTTACAAAGAGGAATCAACTTCAACTTTTGCCGCGATCGCGATCGTACGTTTTAGAACTTAAAAAAAAAAAAAGTCCAAATAAACGGTCCCGTGATGAAACAAAAATTATTTTTATGCCATTAACTATGGTGATTTTAAAGTCAGCAATGTTTTGCATGGCAGGTTAAAAAAAAAACGAAATCTAGACCTAGAAGAATATGGGGAAACATGAAAGGGAAGAAAAACACTAACTTTATTTGAATGGTGCAATGCTTGGAAGAATGCTTTGAAACAACAAGGTATTAGAGCCATTTTTTTCAAGTAAAAATTGTATTATATAATGTGATAATGATGTTTTAAAATCATTTCATATCTTTGAATATATATTTAATAAAACTTTGCCTAGGATTTGTCTTGATTTTTAACTTAGACATAGAGGTACATGTATGTTAATCATAAGAAGAACCTATTATCTAATGATTTCTATTATTATTCAGTATTAATATAAGGAAATTAGTCAATTAAGGGAATTAAAATAAAGTGACCACTATTAAGAGGCAGCCTCTTCTTGTGTGTATGGCTGTTTTTTAATTATACGGTCTAAAATTTTTGAAAAGTAAAAAAAAATAGCCAAACCGTGGCTATAGTGAACCGTGGCTATAGTGAACCAAAAGCTCTGTCCCATTGGGGTTCACTATAGAGGGGTTTTACTGTATTAAGAAAAAGTGGCAGATATAAGAAAACTTTATTTAAACTGTGTTGAGCAAGAATTTTAACATCTAATTTAAGTAAATGTTTTAATTTTCAACTTCATCATTTACAATTACAAATTTAATTTAATTTCAAATTTATTTAGCAAAAATTTGAACCTTCGATCTGAATAAGTGTTTTGATTTTCAAATACCAACGCGGCTGGTGGAGTGGCGATCTATCGTAAATTATCATCGACATCTACGGCGGAAACAAAATATATTTCTATAGTTAAAATTTGTGCAATTCTTATTTTCATTCAATTCCTTGTTCCTATTGTGCAATTTAATTATATTCATATCAATAAATATTCTACCGTTGTCACGTAAAATCTTCGCCCGTAAAACCAACTTTACAGGCAACCATTGTTATTTTTTTTTTTGCTTATCCCTAGTACACGTGGTACAGGCCATGATAATCATGGTGGATAGTTAGCGACTGCTTTTACTGTAAGCGCACCACATGTCTACACGTGTGAAAGCAGTTCGACTTTTGCACTTACAAATGTGCCAGAGTCCCGTTTGGTTACTTGCACTCGCTGGTGGGGTTGGACTTTTGCAAGAATCGGGGGGCCATTGGAGCATTTTTTTTTTTTTTAAACATAAAAAGTGTCCAATGCGGGAATCGAACCCGGGTCGTAGTGGTCGAAACCAAACGGTTTAACCAGCCTTCCACCGACCCCCCCATGATTACATTTATAAATTCATTTGCCATCTATCAATAAAATTTGTAACAAATAAATTTACTGGCAATGTGTTTCTTTTTAAAATAGAATAAAATACTTTCTCTACAGACCTTACCGCAATGATAAAAATTATTGAATGAGCCAAGCCCTCTCATTCAATAATTTTTATCATTTCAGTAAGATCTTTAGAGAAAATATTTGATGCTATTTTAAAAAGTAATACATTGCCAGTAAATTCATGTGTTACACATTATGATTACAGTATAAACCTCCATGATCGGACACTCCAGATAGCAGAAACCATTAGGCATTACTCATCTTTTACGCATATTTAATGAGAATGGAAGATGAAAAAAAAAAAGAAATGAAGATAAGAATTTCAAAAGCAAAATATTCTTTTTGGAGAAATGAAACAACTTTAAAGAACAAATTTAATTAAAAAACTTAAGGTAATAAAACCAAATCCAAAAAATATATATTGCTAGTGTATGATGTTTTGGTAACAGCATTGTTACCAAATGGTGACACACTATTTCTTTGTATTTGGTCTTATTATTGTTAGTGGGAAGGGTTCGCTCATGGAGGTTTTTTTGTTGCCATGTCCAAAGAAGATAATCAAATATCTCCATGCATCTCTATCACAACAATTTACTCTATTTTGGGGTTGTGAAGTTCTCGGTCTATGTCAATTTTCTGAAAGGCTGCAGTTATTGCTGGACATGAGGGTAGGTGGGAAAATGGCTGCCTTTGCCATATTAGTTTACCTTGGATCAGAATTTGTTAGAATATTCCAAATATTCATGTTCTGTTACATGTTCTGTTAAAGTTATCTATCTCTTCTAATCCATCAGTTGATTGCTTAAACCAACTCACACAGACCTCCTAGTATATTGATAACTTGCTAGGGGATGATCTAGCTCTAGAGCATGCTATGTGTCTAGTACTCAATAGAACACCTCTTACTAAAGGACTCCTAGTTGTAGAACCAAAGGGTACTTCACAGAGAAGTGGCTTGATAAGACACAATTTGGATTATAGATTATAAACACAAGGTAATAAGACCAAAGGGACCTTAAGGAGGTGTGTTTAGACTGCCCCTCCTCCTGAGGTTATACTGTACCCATTAAATATAGCAACCACACCTTTTTTTTCTTGGCCAAAGTAATCAATGAGGGCAGTCTACAATATTACCCTTGCCAATGTTGTTTTGCACAATTCTTTCTGAAAACTGGAAGTGCCACGACCGGAGACCAGAATACCTTTGTAACTACGATGGGAGTCTTCTGAATAGATCACTCTGTAGATTGTTCGTTTAAAAACCTTTGGTATAGTAATGGGTGAAAACAATAATAATCATCATCATTCTATAAGGGGATGGGGGGATATGTGTAAAACAATTGGACATTTTTCTAACCTTTTCTGCATATATGCCCAATTATATTGGATGCACCAAACTACCAAAAAGAGGTTTTGATGGCAACAAAACTGGTTGAATCCATATCACATTGTGGCAGTAGTCAGTGGACGAGTGACATAAACTGTTGATTTTTGAAAGCCTTTTTTGAATCCCGCAATAGGCACTTTTTTTTTCTAAAACGAAAATTGCAATTATACAGCGAATGTTTCTTTTAAACAAAAAATCGAAATTTATTTCAAAGAGAAATAGCGATTATTTCTAACTTTAAGGATGAAGTATGAAAGGATGAATTGTGAAGAGTAATGACAAACGGAAAAATAAAAGTGTCCAGGGATGGGATGTTTAAAAGAAACTTTCGCTGTATAATTGCAATTTTCGTTTTACAATCATCAGCCGCGTTATATTGTATTTTAAATTACTTTTTTTTTTCTGAAAAAAATTGCTTCAATGGCATCTAATTCTTACAAAAGTCCAACTCCACTAGTGAGTGTAAGTAAACAAATGGAGATCTGGTCCAATTGTAAGTTGCAAAAGTCTGGTTTCCACTTGTGTAGATGCAGTCGCCAACTACCACCCACCATGATTATCATGGCCTGTACCAAATGTACTAGGGGTGATAAAAAGCATTACATCTTCCACCATGATGTAATCCACCCTGCTGTGAGTCAGTACTTCCCTCCTCTGCTGTCAGTAACTTGGTGAAATCTTGTTGTTTAAAGCTTACCTATCATTTAGTCATCTTTTCTACCTACCTACTATGTCTTTTTATTTTGTGATATCTCTAATACAGTACAACTCCAACTATTTTAATTCAACACCCCAACTGCATTACTCAACCTGCAACCCCAAAACACATTATTGACTGTATTGACTCATTCATTGATGAGCTCTACTCATCCCCAGCAGACCTCATCAACAAGCTCTACAAGCTTGATAACCTCTTCTTCTTTCTTATCTCCACTCAATCATATTAGGGTATCAAGCGTGTAGAGCTTGAGACTTGACAACCATCATGACTGGGTGAAGTCGAATGCATCTGCCTTTGTCATTAAGACTGGGAGCACTACTCAGTGGCAGGCCGACTTAGCTCCTAAAGAAATGGCCGCCTCTGACATGAGGAACAGACGCCATGTGCAGCCGCTCCTAACATGGAATACAAACGCTGCTCATCCTGTATCCTTGGATAAGGAGCCCTTACAGGGTGCTATCAGCTGAGCCCAGGATTTAAGTGAGCTTGTTACTGCTCCCCCTCCTCCTTTTTCATCCGGGCTTGGGACCGGCAAAGGCGAAATTGCATGATACCCTAATATGATTGAATGGAGATAAGAAAGAAGAAGAACACCTCAAATGATCAGAATTCTCTGTCAGTAGCTTGTTGAAATCTTGTTGCTTAAATCTTACCTATCGTTTAATTATATTTTCTACACACCCAATATGCCTTTTTATTTTGTGATATCTCTAATACAATACACTCCAACTTCTTTAATTCAACATCCCAACTGTTCATAATTCTTATTTGAATATATGTTGGTATGTTGAATTATAGTCGGTTAAGATGATTATTAATTCTTCACAACATTCACACTGCTGGTGGACTTTTTTATGGAACATTTTGTTGTCAATACTTGGATATTCTGTTGAAATTAAGTTGAATTATAGTAAGTTAATATGATAAGTTACTACAACAACAACAACAACAAAAAGGCTTTTATTAGGGCCTATTGCCCTGTATGGATTCGCCACACAACAACATAACAATACAGCAATTCTTCTCCCTTTTTCCCCTTGTGCACACGAGTCTTTGAAAAGGCATTTAAGGATAAGGCACAATTTGGATTATAGATTATAAACACAAGGTAATAAGACCAAATCCAAATAAATAAATAGTGTGTGACGTTTCGGTAACAGCGTTGTTACCATCTTCAGACAAAAGTACTGAATGAGAAATTTTACCACAGTATGTTTCTAAAACTTTCCTCACTACCTCTTTTGTGTATGAATCTATTTACAATTGATCTGTAGAAATTATAGAGTTCTATTGCTATTTTTCTTTTCTGAAATAGTTCTCAGCGTCTTCAGTGGGTTGCTAAATCTCCAGAAGGTGTTTTTAAGAGTTTTTTTCTCTTTCTTCACCTAAATATTTGCATTCTATGATATAGTGGGGTGATTTCATCAGATATCATATTTCCACAAATCCTGCAGTGAATATTTTCCTTTTTGATGATGAGAATATGACTTTCTCTATCTAGAGTTAAAGTAATTCTAGTCCGTGCAATGAAGGCTATTATCTTCGATGACAGATTCCATGACAAGTATCGTTCTGGCATAAATGAATTACAGAGATGTTTATAAATTGAAAAAAATTTTGAATTGTTGAATCTAGTGAAGTCTTGTTGAATAAGCTGTTCTATTTTTGTTTTTATAATCTTAGGAAGTTCTTTTTTAATTGTATCATAGTTCGGTGGGAGGTTCAGCCATGACTGACCACAACAGTTGATTATATCATTAACAGTTGATAAGTTACTATTTTAATTATTAGATTAGAAACACAAGGTAACAAGACCACATCCAAATATGAGGATGATGTATATGAATTTATTTGATAAATACTTATTTATTTGGATCTTGTTACCTTATGTTTATAGCTGGTTAAATTGAAGTGTGTGTGTGTGTGTGTGTAAATAGGCCGATTTTAGAATTTGAAAAACTTGTTGCCTTCTAATTAGTTGAACTAACCAGTTACTAGCCATTTGACTTGCCTTCGCCCAGATTCTGCCTGAACGAATACTTTTGCCGATGAAAATGTTGATTTTTTTTAATATATTAATTATTATTTACAGTACAGTAGAACTACCTCCCTGTAAAGGATAGCACCTAATTGCAGAGCCAAAGTGTCCTTTAGGGAGAGGTGTTCTCTTACTGGAGTGTTGCTAAATAGTAAAAATGGTAATTTTACAAATGAAAACTGTCCTTTGTAGATAGGTGTCCTCTAGCGTGAGTATCCTTTCATGGAGGTTTTACTGTAGTAGTAATAGCAGAGATAGGAATATTGGTATTAGTGCCTGGCATTGTTTGTGAATACAATTGCTTTAATTGCCCAAATTTCGACTTGTGACTGTGAACAAATGCAGTCTTAGCTTGAACCCTATTAACAAGCAGTTCTATATAGAATATCCAACTTAATTGGGGTTTCCTCTGTGATCGCACTGTCGAGCTGTCCCTGTCCTGACTTGTTTCTTCTGGCCCCTTCTTCAGTTCCTGAGGATTATAATTCAGTGAGTCATACTGGAAGAAACCCTCAGCCTGTCTCTCATGGATTTCTGATGCCACAATGCATACAGTCCATGCTCAGCTTGGGAGAAAACTTCAGGATTTTTTTTTTTTGCTTAGCCCTAGTACACGTGGTATAGGCTATGATAATCATGGTGGGTAGAAGTAGGCGACTACTTTTACTGTAAGTACACCACGTGTCTACACATGTGAAAAGCAGTTCGACTTTGCACTTACAAATGTGTCACTCGCTTGCACTCGGTGGTGGGGTTTAACTTTTGCAAGAATTGGGGGCCATTGGAGCATCTTTTTTTTTTTAATCAGAAAAAAGTTTGAAATGCGGGAATTGAACCCGTGTCATAGTGGTCGAAAACCAATGGTTTAGACCATCTTTCCACCGACCCCCTTCCAGGATGTTTCTCAGCAATCACCAACCAGAGAATGTTCCTCTGCCCCAGGCTTGAAGATATGCACATTGTGACTAGACATTCTGATGGTGTGACTACAAGAAACCCCCAGTCAACAGCCTACCTTCAAGGGGTCGTCACCTCAGTACTTCCTTGTTTACCCTCCTCTTCCTGTCTCGGCTGTTCCCACACAGAGATGACCTAAAATGTCACCCACTGCCTTCCTTGTGTGTGTGCTTCCTTTCATTATATCATCATCAACAATATATAACCCCAAAATTTAGATTATAGATACAAGTTAATAAGACCTAATCCAAAAAATATCACACACTAGTCTTCTTATTCTTTCTTATCTCCACACTGGGTGAAGTAGAATTCCTTTGTCATCAAGACTGGGAGCACTACTCAGTGGCAGGCCGAATTAGCTCCAAAATAAATGGCCACCTCTGACATGAGGAACAGACACCTTGTGCAGCTGCTCCTAACATGGAGTACAAACGCTGCTCATCCTCATCTTGTATCCCTGGATTAGGAGCCCTTTCAGGGTTCTATCAGCCGGACCAGCTGAGCCCAGGTTTTTTAGTGAGCTTGTTACTGCTCCCCCTCCTCCTTTTTCATCCGGACTTGGGACTAGGAAAGGCGGAGTTTCATACACTAGTAATTTATTTGGATTAGGACTTATTTGCTTGTAGCCCCAAAATAAGCAAATTGGTTCAATATTGAACTAATTTTGGTTTAGGTTTTGAATAGCCTAAATATTATAGCTTCCACTGCCTACATGTGAAATCTCATAATGATTGATTTGTGGTAGAGAAGAACAACTAACATCCTTTTTGAGTCTTTCATTTCAAAATTAAATAGGGAAGGAACATTTTCCATGATTAACATGATAATTTTAATGATAAGGCACAATTTGGATCATAGGTTATAAACACAAGGTAATAAGACCAAATCCAAAAAAATAGTGTGTGACGTTTTGGTAACAGCGTTGTTACCATCTTCAGACAAAAGTGCTGAATGAGGATGATAAGGCACAATTTGGATTATAGATTATAAACACAAGGTAATAAGACCAAATCCAAATAAATAAATAGTGTGTGACGTTTCGGTAACAATGCTGTTACCAAAACGTCACACACTATTTATTTATTTGGATTTGGTCTTATTACCTTGTGTTTCATCCTTCATGTTGAGTGTCCCTCTCACTTGTGTTGACTCTGAAACCATTTATAGCACATTCTTTGATTTTGCAACTAAAATCCTTCCTACTGTCCTTGTGTAATGGAAAAATATAGGAAGGAGGCCTGACCTTGTTTGCTGGTCAGTTTTTGAGAAGGTGAATTTGATCTGATGAAACATTAGCCGAGTGGATGGACCACTCAAATAGCCTCATGTAACTTTGAAGTAAAAACCTCTTTCTTTTTTTTCTTATCCCAAGTACATATGGCCATGATAATCACCAAGGAGGTCTGTGTATGACTGGTACAGTAGAACCTCCATGAGAGGACACTCACACTAGAGGACACCTCTCTATAAAAGACAGTTTTCATTTGCAAAATTACCATTTTTACTATATAGCAACTTTCTCCAGTAAGAGGACAACTCTCCCTAAAGGATACTTTGGCTCTGCAACTAGGTGTTGTCCTTTACAGGGAGGTAGTTCTACTGTATTACCATTTTTACTATTTAGTAACTCTCCGGTAAGAGGACAACTCTACCTAAAGGATACTTTGGCTCTGCAACTAGGTGTTGTCCTTTACAGGGAGGTTCTACTGTATTACCATTTTTACTATTTAGTAACTCTCCAGTAAGAGGACATCTCTCCCTAAAGGATACTTTGGCTCTGCAACTAGGTGTTGTCCTTTACAGGGAGGTTCTACTGTATTACCATTTTTACTATTTAGTAACTCTCCAGTAAGAGGACATCTCTCCCTAAAGGATACTTTGGCTCTGCAACTAGGTGTTGTCCTTTACAGGGAGGTTCTACTGTATTACCATTTTTACTATTTAGTAACTCTCCGGTAAGAGGACAACTCTACCTAAAGGATACTTTGGCTCTGCAACTAGGTGTTGTCCTTTACAGGGAGGTTCTACTGTATTACCATTTTTACTATTTAGTAACTCTCCAGTAAGAGGACATCTCTCCCTAAAGGATACTTTGGCTCTGCAACTAGGTGTTGTCCTTTACAGGGAGGTTCTACTGTATTACCATTTTTACTATTTAGTAACTCTCCGGTAAGAGGACAACTCTACCTAAAGGATACTTTGGCTCTGCAATTAGGTCTCCCTTACAGGGAGGTTCTACTGTATTGAATAATTGTTTTTTCAACAGCCATGACTCAGGATTGAATCCTGCATTGGACACTTTTTTTCAAAAAAAAAAAAAAAAAGAAATTGCACAAAAATGGGGCATCTGATTCTTGCAAATGTCCAACCCCACCATTGAGTGCAAGTAACCAAACAGGACATTGGAACACTTGTAAGTACAAAAGTCAACCTGTTGAAATATTTCACAGAGTAGCAATGGCCATTGGTGAGCTCTCGTGTTTGAAAAGGATCTCTTGTTTATAATAATTATTGATCTTTGTTTCATACATATACCAAGTTTGTTTTTTTATCCTTACTATTAATAATAAATAATATGTAACGTTAAAAGGTTACAAATTCATTGAATATGAAATCCTTCATACAGTATGAAAAATTAATAAGTCATTTTAATAATACAGTTAAACCTGTCTATTAAACTTTATTCAACTGTAAATACAAAGCGCGATGTCCCGCCAAGGACACTGGCGCCCAAAGGAAAGCAACACAAGAGAGAGAGAGAGGGAGAATCTATTAACATATGCTCAAGGCATTTACCATATTCCTGAAATTGATTTCAAACAAGCATATACTATATACATAGGTAATTTAATTTAAACACACCTCAAAATAAAGAAAAAAGGAAAAAAAAACATATATACAGCACATACAGTTACAATTATACCTAACACTT
The DNA here is from genome assembly GCA_030710605.1 of Cordylochernes scorpioides. NCBI lineage: Eukaryota > Metazoa > Arthropoda > Arachnida > Pseudoscorpiones > Chernetidae > Cordylochernes > Cordylochernes scorpioides. Next base: position 13,973,081 of record CP092871.1, on the reverse strand, counting down.
GAGATTATTTAAAAACTTTGATATAAATTTACAAAATCTATTGAATTCAATGTATGAATCCCTGCTGGATATCAGTTCTCTTGGATCGGTACAGAGAATACCGTTATTGAGTCTGTAGTCTTGAAATGCTGGGCACTTAAGTAAAAGGTGAGTAGAATCTTGAATGCGGCATCCACAAAAACAGCCCGGATCCTCCGATGCACAGATTCTTTCCAGAAAACTTCAGAAATTACCATGGTTGGTTACAAATTGTGTGTTGTGGAAATTAGGGCGAAAATAATTTGGAATACCCCGGTTGAAAAAACTTGTAAATGTCTCGTTTGTATTATTCAGTAAGAGCAACATTCTTTCGTCTATATAGGATTTAATTATAAAGGGAATATCAATGTTGTATTTCTGCTTGTCCTCGAACGATTTAAGTCATATTTCATATTTTTTGCTTCAATGTAATCTGCAATCAATGGGGTCTTAGCCAAACTGTAAACACAGTTGTACGAAGTTGTCTTGTATGCTTGAATGCTCCATATTAATATCTGATATTGCATTGAGTTTAATTTTTGTATCGATTTTTTGTTTAAAAATTTGAACCATATTTCTGATCCATATGTTAAAGTTGATCTGAATAAAGATTTATACAATGTAATTCTTTTATGGGAGCTCAAACCCCATGATTTGCTGCACAGAGAGAATAGAATTTTTTTTATTCTTAGAGTTCTGCTCACTATTTCCTCTATATGAAAAGCAAATTTTAATTTGTTTTTTCTTCTATGATTTGCAATTGTTATTCCTAAAATTTTTATTTTTTGTACTGGTGAAATTAATCCACTCTTAAATTTAACTGGGATCTTCTCTTTATTATGCAAATATAAAATGTTTGTTTTTTCGGAACCAATTTCTAACTTGTTCTTAATACACCACAATTCGATAGTATTTAATGCTTCCTCTATAACTATTTTTAGTGATGCTAGATCTTTATTCCAGCATATGATCGAAATATCATCCGCATAACAAATCAACTCACAATTGGGCACCTGAAAATTCAACAGCAAATCGTTCAACAAAATTGTCCATAGAAGTGGAGAAAGCGGACCGCCCTGAGGACACCCCTTAGTAATTGGCTTTGAAGTTGTTAGATTGTCGTAACTGAAAGAAATGATCCTGGAATTTAAATATGATTGTAGAATTTTGATCAGTTTTTCCGGTAAATTATCTGAGTCTATTCTTTTGATGATCGCTGGCCACCAGGCATCATCAAAAGCCCCCGAGATATCTATTGTAACTAGTGCAGACAGTTCTTTTTGCTTATGCTCCATTAATACATCGATTACAGTATTCAAAGCAGTGATAGTTGACTTAGACTTGATAAATCCGTGCTGCCTCGAGCTTAACAGATTGTTTTGAATATAAAATTCATATATTTTATTTTTGAAAATTTTTTCTAGAATCTTTGAAAAATTTGATAATAAAGATATCGGACGGTAGCTTTTAGCTGATTCATAATTGCTTTTGCCGGGTTTGGCTATTATTTTGAGTGCTGCTGTTTTCCATTTTTTTGGGAAGTATCCTATTTGAATACGTTTATTAAATATTGAGTGTAAAATCGGAAGTATTAGTTGAAAAGCATTCTTTATCATATTATTACTAATATTGTCTGGACCAGGAGCTTTATTTACATTAATTTTGTCGATTAGCTCTTCTATTTCTTTCTTATGAATATTGCATGAGTTGGAGTTTGTAAAATTCGGTGTATAGTTCCTTATTGATGTATGGTGAGCAGTATCCGATATAGTTGTATCATCAGGAATTAGTTCATTAATCAGATCTTTTATTAGAGTTTCTTTAGAATCTACTGGTGCCTGTTCAATTATTGGTAATCCCTTTTGTTGATTAGAGGAACTCAGTTTTTTTAAGGTTCTATAGGCGTTTCCAAACGGATTATTAGATCCATTTTCTTCTATAAAATCTCGCCAACTATTCCTCTTAGCTTTTCTTATACTATTTTTATATTTATTTCTGACAGACTTATATTCATTAACACTAATTGCTTTATGATGAAAGTATAGATTTCTCACATAATGAAAATACTTTTTCTTTTGTTCTAATTCTTTGTTCCACCACTTGATCCCGGTATCGAAAGTGAAGTTGGAAGATTTCACCTCCAGTGATTGATATGCAGCTTCCAGAATTATATCCGTTAGCCTGTCAACTACCATGTCAATATCAGTTTCTTTTTCGACCTTTTTTATATCGTTTTCCAATCTTCTTACTTCCTGTTTAGAAATTGTATTTGAAAACAGTGACCAATCTGCTTTCTTTTCGCTAAATTTCCATGTAGATTTTTGTTGATTGTTTGTAATATCTAAGTTAACATTGATATCAAATGAAACTGTCACATGGTCGGAAATATTGGTTAATTCAAAAGTTTGCCAATTGTTCACCAGTTTCAATGAATGTCTATTTGAAATGGTGAGATCTATAGCGCCCCCTCTTGGGACTCACCAAAATAGGGTGCTATAGACAGGTCACTTTTAATGTAAATCGCATCATACTACGTATTTAAAATCGGGCGCTATAGAAAGGAATGTGCTATTTAGAGGGGGCGCTATAGACAGGTTTAACTGTATCACTTTTTTTCTACCTGTGTAGACATATGATGCACTTATATTAAAGCAATCATCAACTACTATCCACCATGATTATAATGGCCTGTAATATACATACTGGTGGTGATGTCTTGTCCAAGTGCTCCATGGAAAGGAGAGGTGCCATTGCCCCGTTAGTCAGCCACATTTCAGAGTTCCCTGTTCACGGTTACCGTAGCGGCTCGGGGCTCACGACACTGTACTTCCCCCTACAGGGCAGTTCCTTACTTGTGCTGCTTCTCCTGCCCACCACATAGAGAAGGACTTCTGGGCGGGGAATACACATACTAGGGATAATAATAATAAAAAAAAAGATGGATCATAGCAGGCTGTTAGGGTATTGGCAGCATGTACTGTAAGTTCACCACATATTGTAGTAGAAATATAAAGACTACACATCTAAATTATTGTGTGATGTTTTTGTTAAGTGTTGTTACCATCTTCAGATGAAAGTACTAAACGGAAAGAAAATTCCACTCCATGTTTTTAAATCGTTGAGACCGTTATCAGTTGTGTAAACAAGAATAGAAAATAGAGTGCTGATAAGAAATTTTCCCCCCGAGACGTTATTACATTAGTCATTTATTTGGATGTTTTCTTCTTATCAGTACTCCTATTTTTCTTTTCTTGTTTGCCCAATTGAACAGTAATAACTTAAAAAATATGAAGTGGATTTTTTTTCTCAATTCAGTACTTTTGTCTGAAGATGGTGACAGAGCTCTGTTAACCAAATGTCATGCAAAATATATTTATTTGAATGTGTTCTTGTTAACATACTGCCACATAAAATATTAGGAAAGACAAACTTCAGGCTGAGGCAACAATTTATTTAAGGAAAGAACAAACTAAGAACAACACTAACAAGATTTAGAACAGGCCAGAGGGGGTCGGTGGAAGGCTGGTTAAACCGTTCGGTTTACGACCACTACGACCCGGGTTCGATCCCCGCATTGGACACTTTTTTCTGTTTAAAGAAAAAAAAAATGCTCCAATGGCCCCCCGATTCTTGCAAAAGTCCAACCCCACCAGCGAGTGCAAGTAACCAAACGGGGCTCTGGCACATTTGTAAGTGCAAAGTCGAACTGCTTTCACATGTGTAAACATGTGGTGCGCTTACAGTAAAAAAAGCAGTCGCTAACTACCCACCATGATTATCATGGCCTGTACCACGTGTACTAGGGATAAGCAAAAAAAAAAAAAGAACAGGCCATCTCAAGCCATTGAAGATAGAAAATAATAACAAAATTTATCCCACTTGCCCAAAATGTAGCTTGGTACCTGCAGCTCCAGAACACATTTTGGCTTGCATTAGATGCACTAAACAGGACCTTTGGGAGAGGCCGCTGCTTATCATAAAACAGCACGAGGAGCATGAACTCATGGAATTCGTGTAATCTTTACACAAGGGAAAAGAAACAACAACAACAACAAACTAAGAATGATAAAAAAAAGATAAGCAATAAGGGAAGTTTACAGAGTAGCAAAATATAAACATAAAAGATAATACTCTGTTAATAAAATAACAAATACTTTGCTACAATATAACCCAAATTGTACCTTACCACTAGATAGTAGTAGCGATGTAGTTAAGTTACAATTTATCAAGCCAATGGATCTGCAAAGGCATACAATATGCATTCATGGACAAAACTTAAGTAAATTGTACCTTATAGCATGTATATCGGGATTCAGAAAATAACTCTGAAAGATATTACAGTGACCTTTATTGAAGACACATGAGATAGCCAAGTGTGTATACACTCATGGACAAAACTTAAAGAAGTTGTAACTTTCAGCATGTATATCGGGACTGAGACAATAACTCTGAAAGATATTTGACACACAGTGACCTTTATTGAAGACACACGAGATAACCAAGTGTGAACAAAATTTCCTTTGTCTCCTTAAAAAAAAAAATAGATAACTTGCAAAATCAAAGACTTTTCACTTAAGTTTTGTCCATGAGTGTATATTTAAATACAATTTATTTGATAAGGCACAATTTGGATTATAGAATATAAACACAAGGTAATAAGACCAAATCCAAATAAATAAATAGTGTGTGACGTTTCGGTAACAGCATTGTTACCATCTTCAGACAAAAGTACTGAATGAAATATTTTACCATAGCCTGTTTTAAATAGTTACTATTATCAAGTGTGTAAACAAGATAGCAGATAAGAAAAAGATAGTTTTCTGAGAAACACAGAATATTATTATCCACTTTTAATTCTAATATTCTGTGTTTCTCAGAAAACCATCTTCTTATTCTATCTTGTTTACACACTTGATTGGTATGGTAACAATGCTGAAACGTCACACACTATTTATTTAGTTGGATTTGGTCTTATTACCTTGTGTTTACAATTTGGTTGATTTAAAAGCTATTTTATATAAGAGTATAGGGGGGGTAAGGAAGAATTTTAAAGAGATTATCTATGTTGAATATAAGTATAAAGCAAAAACACACTATCTATATACAGCTAATGGAAACATTCTCGTCTTAATGTTTCCATTTGCTGTATGTTGAATATGTTGTTGAAGTAGATCAATTCATCTGTTTATGGTGTTGGAGATAAAAGATTTCAGAAGAGTTTATTGTGTTTGGAGAAGATGCTGTGATGGCCACAGCCTTGCAGAAAATTGACATGGACCCAGAGCAGCAGCTTTACACTCCCAAGATAGTGGACATTGCGACTGCTGTGATAGAGATGCATGGGGACATCTGAGGCTCTTCATTGGACACGACAACAACAACAATACAATATACACACCCAAGATAGTGGACATTGCAACTGCTGTGATAGAGATGCATGGGGACATCTGAGGCTCTTCATTGGACACGACAACAACAATACAATATACACACCCAAGATAGTGGACATTGCAACTGCTGTGATAGAGATGCATGGAGACATCTGAGGCTCTTCATTGTGGACACAACAACAACAATACAATATACATACCCAAGATAGTGGACATTGCAACTGCTGTGATAGAGATGCATGGGGACATCTGAGGCTCTTCATTGGAACGACAACAACAATACAGTATATACACCCAAGATGGTGGACATTGCGACTGCTGTGATAGAGATGCATGGGGACATCTGAGGCTCTTCATTGGACACGACAACAACAATACAATATACACAACCAAGATAGTGGACATTGCAACTGCTGTGATAGAGATGCATGGAGACATCTGAGGTTCTTCATTGGACACGACAACAACAATACAATATACACACCCAAGATAGTGGACATTGTGACTGCTGTGATAGAGATGCATGGGGACATCTGAGGATCTTCATTGGACACAACAACAACAACAAAAGATGTTGTGTTGGTTCAACCGGTGATCTTTAGGTTTTATGCGCTGAATGTTTGAGGCTCTTTTAATTCTTGTGTCTTCTGATCTCTACTGGTCTCTCCTATGTAAGAATTGACTTCTGCACACTGTGGCTGTCTCTTCTGTTACTTACACTCACTGGTAAGATGGACTCGGGCATGAATCAGGGCCATTAAGGCAAGTTATATATTACTGTAGAACCTCTTTATTTCAATCATCTATAATTCAACACTTCTCCAATTCAATGGCAGTCCTATACAGTTCCATCCAAATTTTATCATCACTCAATTTGTCACTTCATACAGAAAATTCCAGCATTACTTACATAGAAAAAATCTATCAGAAACCCCAAATTGTTCCAGTGTAGAAACTGAACAAACTGCTCTCCCCCTTATCTAAGACTGTCCGAACTTTGCAGAAATGAGACATCGATTGTTCCCAGATCAAAATAACTTAACTCTCTTACACCAATTACTTTATTTTATACAGATTTTATGAACTAAATGTGGTCACACCAGCTCCTATCACAGGCCCCAGCAGCACAGGAAGCTGTGCTATCTCCATCCTGACTTATCTTACTGGCTTCCTGCTAGGTGCTGCTTGGATTGACTGCCCTTGGCACCGAGTTGGCCTCCAGGAACTAGAGTAGACTTGGCTGGACTGCTGCGCTTTCCTGTAGATTGATACATCTAGATTACAAACATAACACCTCACCCAAATATGCTCATGGACAAAACTTAAGGAAGTTCTACCTAGAAGAAGAAGAAGCAGCATGTATATTGGGATTCAAACAATAACTCTGAAAGATATTAGTGACATTTTATTGAAATCACAAGATAACCAAGTGTGAACAAAATTACCTCTGTCTCTTTAAAAAAGATAGACGACCGACAAATCCAAATATCAAACTTTCTTAAGTTTTGTCTCTGAGTGTATATAGTGTTATATGGCATCTGATTTTTTTGACCATTGAATAGTTCTCTAGACCATTTGACCTCAATCAGCCTATTAACATTTACTCCATTAGCCAATCACAATGCTTTTTTTTTTAGCTCAATGGTTGCATTGACTAATTAATTACTGTTTTACATACAAGAATACGAATTTAGTTCACATAATATCTCCTTTTTTTGGTAATACAATAGAACCTCCATGAGAGGATACTTGCACCCAAAGACATCTCTCTACAAAGGACAATTTTCATTTGCAAAATTAACATTTCTACTATTTTGAAATTCTCCGGTAAAAGGACACCTCTCCCTAAAGGGCAGTTTGACTCTGCAACTAGGTCTCCTTTACAGAGAGGTTCTACTGTAATTAAATTTTTGATTTTTTTTTGTCATTCTTTTTGTGCATGCATACATCTTTTAAAAATAAAATTATTTCAAGTTTTTTTTAAAAATTAATTGATATTTTTTATTATAAAACTATTTTAGAGGCGTAATATTCTTTTTAAAATAAAACAATTTCTACTGTCCTTACTGCAATGGAAAAATCCCTGGGAGGGTTCACCACTGATGAGCCAGGCCCTCCCTTTAATTTTTCCATTGCAGTAAGGACAGTAAAAATTGTTTTATTTTAAAAAGAATATTACGCCTCTAAAATGGTTTTATAATTTGATAACAGATTTGATTTTATAACAGATGGCGCGCTAGTGCATCGCAATAGAATTGATATTATACTTTTTATTCTTTGTATTATAGGAATCTTATGCTTTTGATCTCCTTATTCTGTATTTTCTAAATATAGCAGCATGAGAATAGTTTGTTTTTATATTACATAGACCATTTTAAAGTTTCAATTTTTCTTGAGATGCTTCATCAAATGTGCCTAGTTTAAATATACAGTTAAACCTGTCTATAGCGCCCCCTCTTGGGACTCACCAAAATAGGGTGCTATAGAGAGGTCACTTTTAATTTAAATATATATATATCTCTCTCTCTCTTGCATTGTACACTACATATTTAAAGTCGGGCGCTATAGAGAGGTTTAACTGTATAAATAGATTAAGACATACACATTTTAATTATTTATAGTCAAATAAAATCATAATTGCAGGTCAGTTTTGTATTGATTGGTTCTTACAACCCAAGTTTGTTGAGTGTTTTTTTTTTTTTTTTAATTCCAATATTAGTTCATTTTATTCCCAAACTGAAGGATTTTATTGCCAAGTTTTTTTTTCCTGCATTGACTGTTCCCAAGTTATTGTAAGTGAGAATGGATCTGTGTTGTGGCAGGAGTCAGAAGCCATCTGCCTCTACGAGGAAGCCCTCAAAGCCCAAACTGCCAAGAAGTACGAGGAGGCTGAGGCTTGCTACCACCAACTTCTGGAAACTCCCCTCATTCAGGATGTAAGTTTGTCCACTGTTACCACCAACTCTGATTGGGGCTGTATTGAGTGACCTAACATCCTGTAAATCAGACATAGCTCTGAGATTCTGTTGTGTACGACTCCATATAGGTTATATGCCAGTTACGTTAAAGGACTGGTTTTATCCAGCATTTCCCCGAGGTCACCTACAGAGAGGTGTAACTTGGACTTTGACCTGGTATTAAATGGCCGCCTCTATCATGAGGAACAGACGCCCTGTGCAGCCACTCCTAACATGGAGAACAGATGCTGCTGATCATCCTGTAACCCAAAGATAGGAGCCCTTACAGGGTGCTATCAGTCGAGTCAACTTGCTTGTTACTGCTCCCCTTCCTTTTACATCCAGGCTTGGGACCAGCAATGACGGAGTTTGAAGTGCCTGAAGGATAAGTAAAAAAAAAGACATTGCTTTACTAAGCTGGCCATAAGCTTTTATCACTATATATAAACCTTTTATTTCCAATTACTGTAAAACCTCCATGAGAAGACACTCCAGCTAGAAAACACCTCTCAACAAAGAACAGTTTTCACTGTCAAAATTACCATTTTCACTATGTAAAAACTCTCCGGTAAGAGAACACCTCTCCATAAAGGACACTTTTAATCTGCAACTAAATGTCCTTTACAGAGAGGTTTTACTATACAAGGTAATAAAAATAAATCCAAATAAATAAATAGTGTGTGATGTTTCGGTAACAGCGTTGTTACCTTCATCAGACAATAGTACTGAATCAATGATGGTAACAACGCTCTTACCGAAGGCATAGTTTTTATCTGTATTTGGGTGGGATTGGTTTCTCTCTTTCCTTTAATTTCAAAGATTGAGTTCCTCCTGTCAAACCTCCTGTAATCTTATCAGTAAGGCAAAAAAGTTGCGAACACTGTGTTGTGAGGAATCTACTGTGCAGGGCTACTGCTGCATTTGGTCTTATTACCTTGTAGCTCTAATCTATAATATCCAAATTGTGTGCCTTAAAAATTTTATTTCCAAATAAAAAGTTTGGTTACAATTATCTTTTTTCTTAATAAACCAAGAATATTTAAAGAGACAAAGGTCGCCTCTCCCGTCAAAATAGACGTCAAAACTAGACGCCATCTAGGAGAGGCGACCTTTGTCTCTTTAAATCAATATCCTCCCAGCAAAATTTCCATTTATAAACCAAGAATAGTCAACTAATATGCAGTAAAACCTCTCTATAGCGAACCCCCAATGGGACTGAACCTGTGGTTCACTATAGCCATAATTTCGCTCTATTATAAAATAAAGATGGGGATTATTTTAGGTTCGTTATAAGGGAAGGTTCATTATATCCAAGGTTCGAAACTATTATAGATGCGTATGATTCTTTTTAAAATAAAACAATTTCTACTGCCCTTACTGCAATGTAAAAATTAATGGGAGGGTCTGGTATTATGGATGTGAGAGCTGGACTCTCAGGAAAGAAAAAGAATTGAGGTTTTGAAGTTTGTATAGATTGCGTGCTAATGCATCATTATATCCAAGGTTCCATTTAGCGGGGTTTTACTGTGTATGTAGTTTGGGCTGTAGACCTCGTTAGTGTGTACCTAGTGGTATAGGCTGCATCTTATTGAACCACACATCTATCCACTGATGAGCCAGGCCCTCCCATTAATTTGTCCATTGCAGTAAGAAGAGTGAAATTGATAAGGCACAATTTGGATTATAGATTGTAAACACAAGGTAATAAGACCAAATCCAAATAAATAGTGTGTGACGTTTCTGTAACAGCGTTGTTACCATCTTCAGACAAAAAAGTACTGAATGAGAAATTTTACCACAGCATGTTTTAAATAGTTACTGTTATCCTATAACAGTGTTACCTTGTGTTGACAGTAGAAATTATTTATTTTTTAAAATGATCATATGTGTCTATAATAGTTTTGAATTTTGATAACAGATAGCACGCTAATATATCATAATATCAATCCCTGTGTTTAATGTTCTGATAGAACAATGTAGTGGGGATATTTGGTAAAGTTCAGATGTAGGATCAGATATGATCAATAGGCTGTCATCTGTTCTGTGATGACCCAGCTTGCACTTTATTGAATCACACATCTATCTCTGTGTTTAATGTTCTGATTGAACAATGTAATGGGATATTTGGTAGAGCTCAGATGTAGGATCAGGTATGATCAATAGGCTGTCATCTGTTCTGTGATGACCCAGCTTGCACTTTATTGAATCACACATCTATCTCTGTGTTTAATGTTCTGATTGAACAATGTAATGGGATATTTGGTAGAGCTCAGATGTAGGATCAGGTATGATCAATACGCTGTCATCTGTTCTGTGATGACCCAACAGCCGGGGTGTGTGTCAGGCTCCGTCCCCAGAAGGACAGCTCCAACTGCCCTCCAGCCTCCATCTCAAGTACATGGCCCTCAAGAACCTGGCAGCCATCTCTAAGGATGTGGAGGCTGCCACCAAGTATCTCCTGGAGGTAGATAGCTTACTGCTGCCAGTCCTCAACTCTGTTGACATGGTGTGCAGGCCTTGGACATCGATGGGACGGACACCACGGTCTGGGTCCGTCTTGGACACCTAGCCTTGCAGCTCGGGGACTTCCACCTGTCTCGTCAGGCCTTCCAGCAGGTCTGTTGTTCTTATCCCTAGTACACATGGTATAGGCCATGATAATCATGGTGGGTAGAAGTGGTCAAATTCAGAATGCCCACCAACTCCCCCTTTGCTGGTCCCAAGCCCGGATGAAAAAGGAGGAGGGGGAGCGGTAACAAGCTCGCTAAAAAACCTGGGCTCAGCTGGCCCGGCTGATAGTACCCTGTAAGGGCTCCTGATCCAGGGATACAGGATGAGCAGCGTTTGTACTCCATGTTAGGAGCGGCTGCATATGGAGTCTTTTCCTCATGTCAGAGACGGCCATTTCTTTTGGAGTTAAGTCGGCCTGCAACTGAGTAGTGCTCCCAGTCTTAATGACAAAGGCAGACGCATTTTACTTTACCCAATCATGATAGATAAGAAAGAAGAAGAAGAGAATGCCCACCTAGGAACTATGGTTTTGAGCTAGTCAGTCCAAATCAGTTTTGATTTCTTGAGATTCATGAACTGAATTGGCCAAGGAGATGCCATTGTAGGTTAAGGCAGAGTTTTTATCTGTATTTGGGTGGGATTGGTTTTTCTCTTTCCTTTAATTTCAAAGATTGAGTTCCTCCTGTCAAACCTCCTTCTTTCATATCTCCACTCAATCATATTAGGATATCAAGTTGTGACCCTTAATGGTGTCTGTTTGACAACCATCATGACTGGGTGAAGTAGAATGTGTCTGCCTTTGTCATTAAGACTGGGAGCACTACTCAGTGGCAGGCTGACTTAGCTCCAAAAGAAATGGTCGCCTCTGACATGAGGAACAGACGCCATGTGCAACCGCTCCTAACATGGAGTACAAACGCTGCTCATTCTGTATCCCTGAATCAGGAGCCCTTACAGGGTACTATCAACCTGGCCAGCTGAACCCAGGTTTTTTAGCGAGCTTGTTACTGCTCCCCCTCCTCCTTTTTCATCCGGGCTTGGGAACGGCAAAGGCGGAGTTCAAACCTCCTGTAATCTTATCAGTAAGGCAAAGAAGTTGCGAAGACTGTGTTATGAGGAATCTACTGTTGCAGGGCTACTGCTGCAACTCCAACAACTGGATCTGTTTGGATAAGCTAGTCACTCTGCTCTACGTCATCGGGGACTACTCCAGTGAGTACCTTCTCCCAACCTTTGTTCACTTCCTGGTAGATATTACGGTAGCACCTCTGGAATTACTGAAGTGGCACTCTTCAGTCACAGCAAGTCCTATTACAGTAGAACAACCTCCATGAGAGGACACTCTCCCTAGAAGATATCTATTTTTCTACTAAGGACTGTTTGACTCTGCAACTTGGTGTTGTCCCTACATGGAGTTTCTACTTTATAAACTGAAACTTTTTTCACTGTTAAAACCACTTGATGATTCCTTGATTATTTAGTACTCTTAAACCTTGCAGTAACAAATACATTTGAGGTCAATATTACAACAATAGCCTTTATTGGGCACACGTGCCATACAGGATTCTCTCTGTAGGACAAAATAAATAAATAACAAATTAGCATCGTAGTTATATACAAATATTGGGTATTGACCTCGAACAATTATCGAGTTGGATCCGGTGTCTGTGCTAAATATTTTGATTGAGCTGATTTCCAGTATTTATAAAAAGCGAATGCAAAGGGTCTGGATTTTACGACTTTTGCCATTAAAACATAAGGCGAATTGCTATTATAGCCGGTCTCTTGACGAATAATTTCTCTTTCTTCTTCCATTGCCGTACAGTAGAGCATGTAGTGTGGGGAGAATCGAGACTAAATTCACCGTTACATAAGGTGCATTTTATGGTCTTAGTTTTCAATAGTGAAATTAACTAATTAATTAATTCATTTTGTCTCCTCTCTAATTGTAAATACGCTGCTGTATCACCTCATAAGCATAAATAAATAGTGAAATATGATTAATTCTCTGTACTACAAAAAGGCTTCTTACTTGTACAATGATTCTCTTTAAGGTTAGGGGGATATTGTCATTCAGATAGCATTCCATTGTAGGTGATGAATGAAAGTATTTATAGTGAGAGTAGAGTTCTGATTTTCTTATTCTTACATAATCCATTTGAGGTCAATATTATATTTTGTCATAATCACATTGTTGTCATTGCCAAAGTTAAAATTTGGGGGAACCCTAAATATCTCTTCACTTAAATATCTCTTCTTTTATAAATTCAATTAACAATCTATCTCAATAAAATAATATTTTTCTACAGGTAAACTCCGTACAATTAGTATAAGTGTATAACGAATCAAAAGTTTTTACGAAGGAGTATTTTTTATTATATTTGTGCAAGCTTTCGAACTTTGCAGTTCTTCCACAGGCATGGATAGCATAGAAATACTACCAATTTTTAAAAATATTTTGAGCCATTATATATACATGAATATTTACATAAATTAGATATATTTTAGTTTATTGTATAAGCAAAATTAAGAATATTCACTGTATGCAAATAGTATAATATTTTAAAATTTGTAAAGTTTAAAACTAGTATACGCTAAAACATTTCAACATAGAAAAGCCAAGCTGGGGTCACTCCAACCCGACCACCTACCCGGGCATATCTAAAGGATAACTATTGAGGTATTATATGATAAATTTCCGGTAGATCTATTTTCCTGTTGATGCTGTTTGTTTGTGATGAAACAATGGATTCTAGAACCAATCTGTGCTGCTTATTGTTTATGTGTTGATATAGGACCTTGGGTTGATCTAAGTTAAAATTATGGCCAGTGTTTGAAATATGTTGGTATATAAGTGACACTTCGGGTCTCTATTGTTTATGTTTCGTTTGTGTTCAGTGATTCTGATATACGCGGTTCTGCCAGTCTCCCCCACATAGGAGGCTGGGCAATCCTGGCAAGAAACAGCGTATACTGCTCCGGTGGAGTGGATGGGATTGCTGGGTGTGTCTGCTTTGGTGATAGGATTCCTGAGGAGGGCAGCAAGATTGGGGGGGCTGTTGAAATAAACTTGGATACCATATGGGCGAAGAATTCTGGAAATGGAAACGGAGAACGGGGAATAGGGGAGATAGCAAATGGCTCTATAAATCGTGGAGGTCCTCGGAGCAGTGGGATCAAACGTGTGTTTGTCTATGAAATTTCCTGGGTATCCTGCAGTGGTTAGAAGGGTGGTAATTCTGTTTTTTTCTATGGCTTTGAATATAGGTAATGAGCAATGTGTATGTATTCTTTTGGTTAAGGTCCTGACTGTATTTATGTTATAGGCTACAGGGCTATTGGAGGAGAAATGGGTGTATAGGGGTGGGATATTCTTTTTGTGATAAACTGTTGTGTGTAATTTGTGTGGAGTGCGAATAATAAGGATGTCCAGAAAAGGTAACACTAGGTTTGTTTCTGTTTCATGTGTGAATTTAATGTCTGCGTGAAAGGAATGAAGAGTGTTAAGTATGGGTTGGGAGCTTATTCGGTTTGATTATACAGAAGATGTCATCCACATAATATTTACAAAATTTATATCTTCTATTTTTTTTTTATATTTTTGCAATCTTTCCTAAGTCTACATCTCCCTTTTTTTTTTTGCTGTATTCTCTAAGATTTGAAAAAAATGGTAAATACATGTAGTTATATTTTCTGCACACACATTGATAGTATTAAACATAGGTTTTATCTCCTGATATTTTCATTATAAGTAAGAAGTTTGAACAAGACAATTAACACAATTTTATTGACATCTTGTCAATACATGCAAAAGTGCACAGTCTGTACTATTTAAAAAATAATAATTATATATACAGTTAAACCTGTCTATAGCGCCCCCTCTTGGGACTCACCAAAATAGGGTACTATAGAGAGGGGGTGCTATAGACAGGTCACTTTTAATGTAAATCGCATCGTACTACGTATTTAAAATAGGGCGCTATAGAGAGGGAGGTGCTATTTAGAGGGGGCGCTATAGACAGGTTTAACTGTATATATGCATGGTACATAGTACAATGAATATGGCACCTCTGCCACCGTTGCAGAGTTTGGTGGAGAAACGCCAGCGGGTGTCCAGCGACACCACGTATTTTGTGATCTACATATTCTTCGTAGATTGCGTGCTTCACCGCTAAGGAGAGTTTGAGCATGAAGAGTGTTTGTTTGAGACCATGTTGATCATGGCAGAGTTTCCCTGACTCACCTGTCTATGTCCAGCCTGCCTCTTTTACATCAGCCAGGCCTTGGAGAAAGATTACCTCTATCTACGCGGCCTGGTTCTACGGGACCAGATCTACAAGGAAGATCCATCCATTAAAGTCATCACTGACCAGTTCTTCAACAACTGGTAAAACACAACATCCACAATATTGTATTGGTCTGAATGTATAAACACAAGGTAATAAGACCATATAAATAGTGTGTGATGTTTCATCTTTGTACTCCATTGTACCTTTGGTCTCTTCCAACAACAACCTTCTTATCATGTGTACTACTAAATGTAGCTTGGCACCTGCAGCTCCATTATGGCTTGCATTAGATGCACTAAACAAAACTTTTGGGAGAGATCACTGCTTATCATAAAATGTTGTTATTTCTTATCCCCTTGTGTAAAGATTATACGAATTCCATGAGTTCATGATCTCATGGAATGGGGTATAGGGGTTTAGCTTTTGTTGATCATGACACCATGATCCAGACAAACTTTCGTGAAAGTCTGAATTAGCCTGTAGTTTGAGGCCGTTCCTAACATGGAAGCCTTAGCTGCCGACTCTAACATGAGTACAGACGCAACTCCTCCCTATTCCTGGAGTGGGACCCTTGCTGAGATCTTATCAACCCGGTCAGTTGAACTTGGGATTTTTAAATTATCATAAAATAGTTCGAGGAGCATGAATTAATGGAATTTGTGTAATCTTTACACAAAGGGATAAGAAACAACAACAACAATATCCTAACTATCGTCAGACAAAAGACTGTTAGAGAATAACTATCACAGCTTGTTCTTAAATAGTTAGCACTGTTATCAATTGTGTAAACAGGATAGCAGATAAGAAGAACTTTGATTTCTAAGAACCCTAAAAAAAACACTTGATAACAGTACTAATTTTTAAAAACATGCTGTGATGTTTTTTCTCATTCAGTACTTTTGTCTGAGGATAGTAACAATGTTGTTACTAAAACGTCACACACTATTTATTTATTTGGATTTGGTGTCATTACCTTTTATTTATAATCTATAGTCCAAATTATACCTTATCTGTCCTGAGATAGTTTTGACAGAGTGTGAAAGACAATGAGTGGCATCATTGATTTCATAGACTTCACCAAATGACAATATTATGACAATGTGAACTTTCACTCCCTGTAGTTATATGCCAGGTCAGCTGAAACTCCTTATAATCAGTACTGACAGTATCCAAAGACTGCAGGAATAGAAATCTAATGCTTAACATGACTGGTACAGAGCAGGAAGGACAATCACCGGTTCTGTCCTCCCAAGAGAACAACAGTCTTTGATTTCCAGACTTAAGTCTGGTCATCTATGGACAATGACTTTCCTGAATGGTTGCAAGGTTTTCCCACTATGTACTAAGTGTCAACCTGCAACCCCAAAACACATTATTGACTGTATTGACCGGCCTTGCCTCTCAGACTTTAATGACCGATATGTCCTCACTTCTTTTTTCTAGATTTAATTCATTTTGTCTCCTCTCTAATTGTAAATACGCTGCTGTATCACGTCATAAGCATAAATAAATAACTGTATTGACTCATTCATTGATGAGCTCTACTCATCCCCAGCAGACACCATCAACAAGCTTTACAAACTTGATACCTTTATATGATTGTTGAGTTGAGATAAGAAAGAAAAAGAAGAGAACTGACAGTTCATTTAAGAAAACAGCAACTCTTACCTCAAGCCATGGTGCTATGAACGGCATCTCATCTAAAAAGAGAAAACTCTGTTCACAAACCTTATTTGGTTCTATGGGGTGTTTGTGCTGTCCCCATGTCTCTTCTTCTTCTTTCTTATCATCACTCATTCATATAAGAGTATCAAGCTTATAGAGTTTGAGATCCATGTCACATCAGGGAAACTTGTGTCAGGGTGACATTCCATGATGGCTGACCTCTGTATCGGAGAGATGATATTACAGTAGAACCTCCATGAGAGAACATTCTCACTAGAGAACTCTTCTCTTACAAAGGACTGATAAGGCACAATTTGGATTATAGATTATAAATACAAAGTAATAAGACCATATAAATAAATAGTGTGTGATGTTTCAGTAACAGCGTTGTTACCATCTTCAGACAAAAGTATTGTATGAGAGAAAATATCACAGCATTTTTTATATAGTTACTGTTACAATAACTGTTACTGAAACGTCACACACTATTTATTTGGATTTGGTCTTATTATCTTGTGCTTATAAAGGACTGTTTTCATTGTAAAAATTATTATTTTCACTAAATTGCTGCTTTCGAGTAAGAGGACAACTTTTTCTTAAAGGAACATTACGGCTTTGCAACTAGGTGTTGTCCTTTACAGAGAGGTAGTTCTACTGTATGTAATGAATGTTAAATAGCAGCATAGCTTACTGCTTACAGCCCACAGACTAGAGATATAGGGCATATGCTAATTTCCCTGTTCTTTGCCTTTAAGAACATTTTCTCCACATTCTATTGTACAATTTAATTGGACAACAAAGTCACAGTAATTTTAAATGTTGTTTAGTACCAGCAATACTTTTATTTTAAAATTCAAAAATATTGTGGAAGTTGTTGTACCTAGGGTTTTAAAAGAAAGTTTTATAAAGTAATTCTATAATTAAAAATATCAAAATTTTCCCCATGTAAATATCTAATAGAACATATTTGAAACCCAAAATTTACTTGAGGAACAGAATAATTTTAATTTACACTCACGGACAAAACTAAAGAAAATGCAAAGTCTTTGATATTGCCAATCATCTCTTTTTTTTTAAGGAGACAGAGGCAATTTTGTTAAAATTGGTTATCTCATGTCTTCAATAAAGGTCACTGTAATATCTTTCAGAGTTATTTTCTGAATCCAAATATACGTGCTAAAAGGTTAAACTTCCTTAAGTTTTGTCCATGAGTGTATCTTTCAGAGTTATTGTCTGAATCCCAATATACATACTAAAAGCTCCAACTTCATTAAGTTTTGTCCATAAGTATAAGGAGTTTTTATCCTCTGTTCTACCAAATAATGCTGAGAACCCGTGTACAATGTCTGATGTTGCCAGTGATCCATGTGCCTCCACTGCCACCTTCAGCCCTGAAGAAGCTGCCAAGGTAGGTTGTTTTTTGCTTATCCCTAGTACACGTGGCACAGGCCATGATAATCATGGTGGGTAGAAGAAGGTGACTGCTTTTACTGTAAGTACACCATATGTCTACACATGTGAAAAGCAGTTCGACTTTGCACTTACAAATATGCCAGAGCCCCGTTTGGTTACTTGCACTCGCTGGTGGGGTTGGACTTTTACGAGAATCGGGAGCCATTGGAGGATTTTTTTTTTATCAGAAAAAAGTGCCCAATGCGGGAATCGAACCCAGGTCATAGCAATCGAAAACCAACGATTTAGACCATCCTTCCACCGACCCCATCTACTCCACACTACTTTACTCTTTTGCCAGTACAGACAGCATCTCTTTTTTATAACGTGAAAAAAACAATAAAAGAGAGAAATGCAAAATAGCTATTTACATAAGAGAAAAATGGAAAGTATCTATTTACATAACTAACATACAACAGAGCCCCCGATTCTTGCAAAAGTCCAACCCCACCACCGAGTGCAAGTAACTAAACGGGGCTCTAGCACATTTGTAAGTGCAAAGTCGAACTGCTTTTCACATATGTAGACATGTGGTGCGCTTACAGTAAAAGCAGTTGCTAACTACCCACCATGATTATCATGTCCTGTACCACGTGTACTAGAGATAATTTAAAAAAAAAACATACAACAGAGTTCATTGTGGTGCTCCAGATTGTGGAGGAATGCCAGAAGCTGAGAGAACAAAGACAGTCCCCGCCCCCCACACCTCCCTCTGAACCTCTCACCTTCCAGCAGTCCCTAAAGGAATACAAGTATGTAGCACAATACTCCACAGTTTGTCCCATACACAGACCATGTTGTGTTTCCAGGTGGAAACCTCTTGGAGACTGTCTCGTAGCCCTCTATGACACCCTGGCTAACTCAGAGCCCCATGTGGTGAGTCCCACAGTGCTGTTATACAGTTCTATAAATTTCAACCTCGGAACATCCCTTCCGTTGTTGTTCTTATCCCTTTGTATAAAGATTACACGAATTCCATGAGTTCATCTCTTCTTCTTCTTCTTTCTTATCTCCACTCAATTATATTAGGATATCAAGCATGTAAAGCTTGTTGATGGTGTCTGCTGGGGAAAAGTAGAGCTCATCAATGGATGAGTCAATACAGTCAATAATGTGTTTTGGGGTGTTGGATGGAATCTTCTTCTTTCTTATCTCCACTCAATCATATTAGGATATCAAGCTTGTAAAGCCTGAGACTTTTGATGGTGTCTGCTGGGGATGAGTAGAGCTCATCAATGGATGAGTCAATACAGTCAATAATGTGTAAATGATTTCATGATCTCATGGAATGGGGTGATGGGGTGCAGCTAGTGTTGATCATGGTACCATGATCTAGGCACATTCCCTCTAGTTAGTTATAGTAATGGCTTCTATTATTATGTGGAAATTTTTCCAAGAGGATCCAGTTTTAAACAAAGAAACGGCTAGCTCTCCACTCCAAATAGACGCAATAGCTATGTCTATCTATTGATTGTGTCTGCAATCTAGTTTACTTGGGTCAAAGTCACAACAACAGATTTGATAAATTCTGAATGCCCACCAGGCAAACATGGTTTTTAGCTATAGTCCTCACCAGTTCAGAGTGAACTTTCAATGACATTATTAGATAGTGCTTAGCTATTGCATCTATTTTGATGGCAGAAGTAGATTTTTTAAAACCAAGGTCATCTTGTACATCACTTGTAAACATGTGGTGTACTTACTGTAAGTATGTAGTTACCAACTTCCGCCTTTGCCGGTCCCAAGCCCGGATTAAAAAGGAGGAGGGGGAGCAACAAGCTCACTAAAAAACCTGGGTCAGCTAGCCCGGCTGATAGTACCCTGTAAGGGCTCCTGATCCAGGGATGCAGGATGAGCAGCGTTTGTACTCCATGTTAGGAGTGGCTGCATATGGCGTCTTTTCCTCATGTCAGAGGCGGCCATTTCTTTTGGAGCTAAGTTGGCCTGCCACTGAGTAGTGCTCCCAGTCTTAATGATAAAGGCAGACGCATTCTACTTCACCCAATCATGATGGTTACCCTAATATGATTGAGTGGAGATAAGAAAGAAGAAGTTACCAACTTCCCTCCTCATGGGTTGTTGTATCTTATTTGAACTTGGGATGATTCCACAAATCTGGGTCCAGAGTTTCTACACTCCCGTGGACCTCTCCATGTTCAAGCAGGAAGGTCCTCCCCCTGAGGATCAGACAATTAGATCTATTCCCACAGCCATGGAGGTGGAGCCAGGCCCTGGGGACATGCCCTCTCCGGAGCACTGCCCAGACAGCGAGCCATCAGGTGATGCCACTCCACCCACCCGGCGTTCCAGCTCTCTGACTGCCCCTGCTGCAGATAACCCCATGGAAGGGGTGGATGAGGAGGGGGTGTATGAGGAAGTCAGGCGGGGCACCAAGCGTAAACGGCTTTCCTTTGAACCTTTAGAAAATATTAAACGACGATCTTCAAGGGTAGGTTGAAAATACAGTAGAACCTCTCTCAAGGTAATAATACCAAATCCAAATAAATAAATAGTGTGTGATGTTTCGGTAATAGCGTTGTTACCATCTTCAAACAAAAGTGCTGAAGATTTGGTCTGAAGTGGGTAACAACGCTGTTACTGAAATGTCACACACTATTTATTTATTTGGATTTGGTCTTATTACCTTGTGTTTATAATCTATAATCCAAATTGGGCCTTATCAATAGAACCTCTCTGTAAATGACAACAGCTAGTTACGGAGCCAGAGTATCTTTTAGGTATAGGTGACCTCTTCCCGGAGAGTTGTTAAATAGTAAAAAAAAAGATTGTTTCGGTGATTATAGCTGTTCTTTATAGAAAGGTGTGTTATCTAGAAGGAATGTC
Source organism: Cordylochernes scorpioides (assembly GCA_030710605.1). Lineage (NCBI taxonomy): Eukaryota > Metazoa > Arthropoda > Arachnida > Pseudoscorpiones > Chernetidae > Cordylochernes > Cordylochernes scorpioides. The sequence goes on along the minus strand of CP092871.1, from coordinate 13,951,955 downwards.
CTCTTATAGAGGTTTTACTGTGCCATAGAATCTCCCGATCTCTAAAACATGGCAAAACCCAGCCTCTCCTTGAAATGGTCTCATCAGGGACTCTGTCATGTCAGACCAAGTCATAAGGAACCTTTCAACCCAGTGAGAGCCTCAGGAAAGACCCTGTTTAGCCATATTATTATGCATGAGTCTCTCATGGGAGATTCTACTGTATATGTTCACAGCTTTTACTGGGGGTCGGTGGAAGGCTGGTTAAACCGTTTGGTTTTTAACCACTACGACCCGGGTTCGATTCCCGCATTGAACACTTTTTTTCTGTTAAAAAAAAAAAAAAAATGCTCCAATAGCCCCCGATTCTTGCAAAAGTCCAACCCCACCAGTGAGTGCAAGTAACCAAACGGGGCTCTGGCATTTGTAAGTGCAAAGTCGAACTGCTTTTCACATGTGTAGACATGTGGTGCGCTTACAGTAAAAGCAGTCGCTAACTACCCACCATGATTATCATGGTTTTGAGATAAGAAAGAAGAAGACAGCTTTTCTTATCAAAATTGTTTATAAATACTAGGGTGTAGACAAATTGTAGAGAGATTATAGAATGCAATCTGAGGGTGTTTTTTAAATACCCAGGATTTTCAACCTTGATTAATGACAATTTATTTACATACATATTAATGAAAAAGCAATAGAAAAAAAAAAAAGATAAGTGGGTCAGGTGTTGTAATTAAAAATAAAGAAGGCATCTCCTGACCACGAGCACATGTGCTTTTTTTAGATGGCAGAGCGCCATCTAGTGGAGCAAAAATAAACTAAACGTTTATTTAGCTTGCTCTGTGATATTTGGCCAACCCAATTTCTTCATAAATCAAGAAAAGCCATCCACGAACGCGTTTCGCACTGTTGGCGCTCGTCAGCGTGGAGAAGGCTGTAACCACTGAGACCAAAAATATTTTTGGTCCCAATGGCTTCCCGAAAAATCAAGAAATGGATATTTAAGGCCAAATTTGCGTAATATTATAGCCATTGGGACCAAAAATCTTTTAGGTCGCAGTGGTTACAGCCTACTCCACGCTGACGAGCGCCAACAGCACGAAACGCGTTCGTGGATGGCTTTTCTTGATATATCAAGAAATTGGGTTGGCCAAATATCACGGAGCAAGCTAAATAAACGTTTAGTTTATTTTGCTCTCCTAGATGGCGCTCTGCCATCTAAAAAAGCACATGTGCTCGTGGTCAGGAGATGCCTTCTTTATTTTTAATACATATTTATAAATGGAAATTTTTACCAGGAGGAGATATCTATCTATAAAAATATCCTTCAGAAAAAGATGTGTCTTCTTACTGGAGAGCTGTTAATTGGGAAAAATAGTAATTTTTGCAATGAAAACTATCTTTTGTAGACAGGTCTCCTCTCATGGAGGTTTTGCTGTACTCTGGTAGAGGAGCAATTCTTATAATCTGTATCCTATGTAGATGTAAGGTCTACAGTGAGTGTGTGTGTCTACAGGTGAGAAATCCCCTGGCAGCCAATGTCAAGAAGATCGACTACACCAACTACCAGGATCTTCTCCAGAGATTCCTGCCCATTCCTCTCCAGTGAGTTCCACAATCCAAATGGGATGTCAGCTACAGCCCAACTCTCTATTTTTTATATCTCCATTCTATATACAGTTACGAGTGTCATTCCTCATCTCCTAATCAATCAGTCATCAGTTTTCATCTCTGTCACCGTTTGCTTTTTTTTTTGTGTTGGAGCGGGTCGCTCCCTAAATAAATGCATATATTAGATAATAACCAAATGGAATCCTCTCTTTCTTTTTCCCAGTAAGAGACGCCTACGGAAGCCAACAGTACATAGACAGATAAAGCACATAGGCTATAGTTATTAACTAACATATGCAATTATTTAAGGCGCCAATTTATAATTGTAACAAATAGTATTTGAATCAAAACATTCAATTGGGTAAAACACGGGCGTTGCCCGGGTCATTCGGCTAATTTAATCATATTAGGGGGAGGGGTCAGCGGAAGGATGGTCTAAACCAGGGGTGGCGAACCTTTTTATATTAGAAGGCCAATTTTCATTTTACCATTTTTGAGAAGGCCGCATCCATATATATATGTACGATTTAATTAAAGGGATTTATATACAAAATTAAAATAAATAATTTTCTTTGCAATTAAATAATTTATTTTTTCAAAATGACATACAATTAATAAATTCCAAAAAATTTGACATTTAATTTTACAATCCAGAAAATTTAATGGGATTTCTGTGGTTGTTTATTGGATGACAAAAAAGAAATATTTGGTTCAATTGACGTGGTACGTAATTTAAGTTGATCTTCCAAATGAACATCACTTATTTGACTTCTTAGGCGGGTTTTAATTTGAGTCATGTATGAAAATGTTGCCTCGCAGCAATATGTACTTCCAAAACATGAAAGAATTCTTCGTGCGTGTTGTCTTAGACGAGGATAAATAACTGCAGTCTTCCATATTTCAATAGGATCTTTTTTTGAATCGAATTGTGATTTAAAGATATTATCTTCTCCTATCTCAAATAATTCCATTTGATATTCTTTGGGCGCTACGTCGATATCAACAAGGTGTGGTTCGAAAGTTAATTTAAGTGCGAGAACATGTTTTTCAAAATCTGAGAACCTTTTATTATATTCTTCAATTAATATATCCAGAACAGAAACATACTCATCCAAATTTTGAGGGGAATAATTTTGCTCCATCATAATTTCCGATAACTGTGGGAAATGTTCTTTAGAAATATCTAATCGACCCAGTAAAGATTTAAAGAATAAAAGTTTTTTCCAAAAAGCTTGAATTTTTTGCCACATTTCGTATATATATTTAGTTTCCCTTGCAAGTTTAAATTCAATTCATTTTGCTTCATTGTCATGTCACATAAAAAGGCAGCATTTCAACAAAATTCTTTATCTGATAAATCTCAATATTTCTTTTGTTCTTCAAAAAATTTAATTATTTGTTGATGCAGGGTGAATATTTTTAGCAAAACTTGTCCTCTTGATAACTAACGTATTTTGCTATGATATGGTAAGTCTCCATTGAATGTGTCATTATCTGACATTATTATATCTCGAAATTGACGATGACGCATTGAATTTGATCGAATAAAATTTACAATACCAATAATTTTTTCTAAAGTATCGTTCAAACTAGCCGACTTAGCACATAAGTTTTGTTGGTGCAAAATACAATGAAAAGAAATCAAGTTTTCTAAATTAGTATATTCTTTTTTTAATAACGAAATGAAACCTTCTCGCTTTCCTACCATGGCTGGTGCACCAGCGGTACGCACACTTACTAAATTATTTATATTTAACCCTGCTTCGCAAATTTTTATTTTGAAGTTCTCCAATATGTCTATTCCTCGTGTCCTGCCTAAAAGTGTTCCTAATGCAAGCAACTCTTCAAAACATTGAAAATCCTCAGTAATAGCTCGAATAAAAATAGAACCTGTGCTGAATCGGTATTGTCTGTGGATTCATCCAATGCTATGGAGAAATATATATTTTCTTCTTTAATAATCTTGTGCAGAATTGTTGTTTTATATTTGTAGCTAATTCGTGTTGTCGTTCGGTGATGGTTCCTCTTGAAAGAGGTAATTGTTTGTATTTATCTACTTTTTCTGGATGTAAGCATTTGACCACTTCCACAATACATTCTTTTATCATTTCAACGTCGCTAAATGGTTTTCCCCGTTTTCCAAGAATGTACGCTACTTTGTATGTTGCTTCCGTGGCATTATTATTTTGTTGAAAGAACTTATTGAAAGTTTGTTGCCGGTGAAGCTTATCATTTTTAAGTTGTTGTAATATAGTTTTACGTGCTTCTCCTTCAAGAATTGCATATTTATGATTCGAATGTCATGTAATGTTGATTAGCATTATACTTTTTAATTGTAGTTATAACTGTACTACATAACAAACAAACCATTTTATCTTTGGAACTAATTAAGAAGTATTGCAATTCCCATTCTGTTGTTGTTGTTGTTTCTTATCCCCTTGTGTAAAGATTACATGAATTCCATGAGTCCAAGGAATGGGGTGTAGGGGTGCAGCTTTCGTTGATCATGGCACCATGATCCAGGCACACTTTGGTGAAAGTCTGACTTTGCCTGTATTTTGAGGCCGTTCCTAACATGGAAGCAAAAACCTTTGCTGCCAACTCTAACATGAGTACAGACACAGCTCCTCCGTATCCCTGGAGAGGAACCCTGCAGCTGAGATGGACTATAGGGAAGTATCCAAGAAAAGAATGAGAGATGTGGTGGAGAGAGGCAGGTAAGAAAGTCCAGGGGTGTATGGACCAAAGAGTTCCCATTCTTCATTAGATAATCGATTCTCGTCCTTTAGAGTCCTTTTTTTGTTTTTTAGACATGATTCTAAAATAAAAGATATAGGAAAATTTATACATAAAAATACCATGCCGCACATAAAATTGTATTTTGAAAATACGGGAGAAATTAACTGAAATCAAAATCCACATTTTTTTTACATAAGTTTACTTTCACAGAAAATTAATTATATTAATAATTTTTCAACTGATAAAAATTTTTAAATTATGCAATGATTATTAAAATTTAAAATTAATTTACCCGTATTTTGCTACAATACAATAGAAAACATTGTTCGATGTTTGTAATATGTATTATCTTACAACTTACCTTATTCAAAAATTAAACAACCATTTAGTAAAGTTGATACAGTTACACACCGGCAATTACGTTGCCTCGACGTTACTTGGACGTTACGTTTAGTTTTAGTACTAGTGTTGACCGCAAATCGGCGCTGCCGATATAGTGGTATAGTTATGTGCTTCATTTTTAGCACGACACTTGAATTACTTTTAGAAATTTAAATACTTACATTTACTATATTATTATCTATATATATAAAAATGAATGTATGCGTGTGTGTGTCCTTTATGCCTGACCAAACCACTCATTGGAACACCATGAAACTTTGGGAAGTTATTTAGTATAGTACTGGGAAGGTTTCTAGCAAATAAAATTTTTGAAATAACTTTTCGCCTAAAAATAATCAAGATAAATATTCTAATTTATCTGTTATAATTCAACAATCTGCTCTAAATATTATCATGATGATACGATGATTTTGTAATGTAGAAAATTAGGAAAGACAAAATTCAGGATGACACGGCAATTTATTTGAGACAAGAATAATGATACAATTCCAAGGCAAGATACTATTCCTTTAACTTCCAATTACCGAGGGAACCAATTAATATTGATTTTATTCAACTTATTGAGTATTTTTCAAGGGACCGGGAAAAAATGTTCACTTTAACGAGAGATTCGTTAGACAAACCTTTACTCGGGTAAAACCCGGGCGAAGCCGGGTACATCCGCTAGTATATATTACATATGACATTCATATTAGATATTTTCAATAAAATAATGAAAGTAATTGAAAACTGCGAAACAAAAATTATAATTTTGAATTTATGAAAAGGCCACAACTTGGGCAAGAAAAGGCCACATGCGGCCTTAAGGCCGCACGTTCGCCACCCCTGGTCTAAACCGTTGGTTTTCAACCGCTATGGCCTGGGATCGAATCCCTCATTGGGAACTTTTTTCTAATTAAAAAAAAAATGCTCCAATGGCCCCCAATTCTTGTAAAATTCCAACCCCACCAGCGAGTGCAAGTAACCAAGCAGGGCTCTGGCACATTTGTAATTGCAAAGTCGAACTGCTTTTCACATGTGTAGACATGTGGTGCACATACAGTAAAAGCAGTCGCCAACTTCTACCCACAATGATTATCATAGCCTGTACCATGTGTACTAGGGATAATAATAAAAATAAAAAGGTTATCAAGCCTGTAGAGCTTGAGCCTTTTAATGGTGTTCTGACAACCATCATGACTGGGTGAAGTAGAATGTGTCTGCCTTTGTCATTAAGATTGGGAATACTATTCAGTAGTATGGAGCACAGAATCATCCTGTATCCCTAGATCAGGAACCTTCACAGGGTATTATAATCTGGGCCAGCTAAGCTCAGGTTTTTTAACGAGCTTGATACTGCTCCCTTTCCTCCTTTTTCATCCAGGCTTTGAACCTGCAAGGGCGGAATTTGTACCAATAGTTTTTTTTTTGCTTATCCCTATTACACGTGGTACAGGCCATGAAAATCATGGTAGGTAGAAGTTGGCGACTGCTTTTACTGTAAGTGCACCACATGTCTACATATGTGAAAAGCAGTTCGACTTTTGCACTTACAAATGTGCCAGAGCACCGTTTGGTTACTTACACTCGCTGGTGGGGTTGGACTTTTGCAAGAATAGGGGGCCATTGGAGCATTTTTTTGTTCAATCAGAAAAAAGCGGCCAATGTGGGAATCGAAGCCGATTTTTTTTGGCGGAGTTTGTACCAATAGTAATTGAAATAATTAAAACAATAAGTGTTTATAACCAACCAGTCAAACAATGTGTCCAGGAAAGGCAAGAAGAGGGATGAGGACCGCAACAAGTCTTCCAAAGAGAACAAATCCACTACATCTGCCAAAGGTAAGCTCTCTGGGCTGCCAGCTGGGAGTAAGTTGAGATATTCACTGGATCATTCTAACTTTTTTTATTGCCAAGAAAGAAGTCGTAAAAGTATTTTTCAGAATGGAAGTAACACTCAGGATATATAATAGTTATAAAAATTATCCAAAGAGAGGTGTTTAGCTGGCAGAGAGTTCAATTTTATGTCCAATCCATCGGCCCTCTAATAAAACTAGTAGAATCAGGTTGGTGACAAAGCTAAAACACAATGGCTCTTAGTATTTGTTATCTATTTTGAAGGGAAATGTGTCCTTACTTTTATAGGTCATTATCTTCCTGGCAAAATTTCCATCAATATTTCAGCCATGGTATTAGCCTAGCTAAATGCCTATTTAGAAAATTCTGAAGATTTTAAGAATCCCTCATGAATTCCATGGAATCAATGTGTGCCCTAGATTGAAGAGGGGAGGCTATTAGACCAAAACCATAGTATTCAGGTGAACATTCAGAATTTACCAAACCTATGGTTACAAGTTTTTATATGCAAAATCACAAGATATTTGCGTTTAAGTGTTTCCAGTGAAGAAAGATATTTTGTCCATATAGTTTTCTCAGCTGTGCTTGATGCAGAAGTAGTTTGCCACTGCCTTCCAGTCTGTTCCATTGGACAAATAAATTCAGCTCCTCCACCTTTTGGGCCAATTTTTGTCCTAAGGAGAATAGGTTACTGCGAGTGTAGGTCACATTTTTGTCCATATAGACACCAAAAGTCAACTTAAAGGACACTAACAACAAAGTGAAGGTTATCCCACCCAGATGGATGTGTGTCCACAGAAGAGGTATCATCCACCATGCCTCCCAGGGCATCTCTGGCAGAAACAGAAGAGGCCGATGTCAGGACCTTTCTAACCACTCCACGGAACCTGCGCGGCGTGACCTATCTCATGCAGGAATATCTCCTTCAACTGGGGGAGAAACTGGACCTGCTTTGGTGAGTTCATTATCCTCACCACTCTGCTTGGATGACTAAGACAATGTGCAGGCCTGAGGACCTGGGAGACACCTACTGCCAGATGTATGAGATTCTCCGCCCCAGGATAGAAATCCCAGACCCACTGAGGTGAGAAATACAACGGCAAACCTCAATCCCTCAGCTAACTTTGGAGGTGGCAGCTCGGACTATGAAGCTGAAGAACTCCGGATATATGCAAAGGTGAGTGTTGGTTCTGCCATCAATTTATTATATTATGTTGTTGTTTCTTATCCCCTTGTGTAAAGATTACACAAATTCCATGAGTTCATGCTCCATGGTTATTATATTATACAGAGAAGATGTGTAATCTTTCACCACTGATGACCCAGGCCCTCCCATTAATTTTTCCATTGCAGTAAGGGCAGTAGAAATTGTTTAATTTCAAAAAGAATCTTACGCGTTTAAAATTAGTTTCAAATTTTGATAACAGATGGCGTGCTAGTGCATCATATTATGTGTAATCTTTACACAAGGAGATAATAATCAACAACAACATACAGAGAAGAACTGTCCTTATAGCCAACACAGGAGAGGATCTAGAAATCGGGATGCTAACTGAGATGTAGAGGGTTCCTGTTGAATTAAAGTAGGTGTTGAAAAATAGATGGTTATTTTAAAGTAGGTAACTTCAATGAGAGATTTGAAAACCTATTGAACTATAGTGAGTGTTAAACTACAGTTAATTAAAATGAAGAGGTTATACAACTCCACCTTTGCCGGTCCCGAGCCTAGATGAAAAAGGAGGAGGGGGAGCAGTAACAAGCTCACTAAAAAACCTGGGCTCAGCTGGTCCGGCTGATAGTACCCTGTAAGGGCTCCTAATCCAGGGATACAGGATGAGCAGCGTTTGTACTCCATGTTAGGAGCAGCTGCACATGGCGTCTGTTCCTCATGTCAGAGGCGGCCATTTCTTTTGGAGCTAAGTCGGCCTGCCACCGAGTAGTGCTCCCGGTCTTAATGACAAAGGCAGACGCATTCTACTTCACCCAGTCATGATGGTTGTCAATTCTACAAGCTTGATACCATAATATGATTGAGTGGAGATAAGAAAGAAGAAGAAAAGGTTATACTGTCTTCTTCTTCTTCTTCTTTCTTATCTCCACTCAATCACACTAAGGTATCAAGCTTGTAAAGCTTGAGATTTTTTTATGGTGTCTGCCCGGGAAGAGTAGAGCTCATCAATGGATGAGTCAATACAGTCTATAATGTGTTTTGGGGTTGCAGGCTGAGAATTGCACTTAATACATAGTGGGAAAACCTTGCAACCATTCTGGAAAGTCATTGTCCGTAGATGACCAGATTTAAGTCATGAATCTGGTTATACTGTAAATATATGGAATGATTTTGTTTATTTACATTTATTGTTGTTAGTAACCATTAAGTTGAATTTGACTTTTAGTGAATTCATAGGCAAAAATTCTTCAATTTGATCTGCTGGTTACCAACTCTTACAGTTTATCTAGTGACTTTCTGGTAGCGTCTTTGATCCCTTTCATCAAGTTCATTGGAGGTCTTAATCCCTTTCTCAAAGTTTTCCCATTATCAATATCTTTTCTATAATCCATTTTCTCTCATTATTTGTCCAAAGTAGGTCAATCTTTCTATTTTTAAACACGTAAGATTCTTTTTGAAATTAAACAATTTCTACTGCCCTTACTGCAATGGAAAATTAATGGGAGGGCCTGGCTCATTAGTGGTGAACCCTCCCAGCGGTTTTGCCAGTTTAATCTACCATACCGCTGTTATATTGCATTTTTAGAACTTCACCACTGATGAGCCAGGCCCTCCCATTAATTTTTCCATTGCAGTAAGGGCAGTAGAAATTGTTTAATTTCAAAAAGAATCTTACGCATTTAAAAATAGTTTCGAATTTTGATAACAGATGGCGCGCTAGTGCATCATAGGTCAATCTTTGTTTGCATATTTGGGATTCTAAGGATCTATTAGGAAATGTTGTCCTTTTATCTGTCCATGGCACTCTGAGTAACTTTCTCCATGTCCACATTTCAGAAGCACCTATTATTTTTCTCTCTTCTTTTCTGAAATCCAGCTCTCTAGTGTTGTGTAAAGATTAAGTGAAATCCAGCTCTCTTACATCCATAAGTGACCACATCAATGTCTGTCTATACAATTCACTTCTTAGAAAAATGCCTTTATCTTTCATAATCTTGTCCATTGGACTTTATTATTCTGGACCTTGATATTTCCTAAAGTATATAAACAATAGTTTTTCCAGATGTTTAAAAAGAAGATATATTTATTCCAAGGACAGTGTTCATTTGTGCTATTCACCTACACTCCAGTCAACTCCGCCTTTGCCAGTCCCAAGCCCGGATGAAAAAGGAGGAGGAGGAGCAGTAACAAGTTCGGTAAAAAACCTGGGCTCAGCTAGCCCAGCTGATAGTACCCTGTAAGGGCTCCTAATCCAGAGATACAGGATGAGCAACGTTTGTACTCCATGTTAGGAGCGGCTGCACATGGTGTCTGTTCCTCTTGTCAGAGGCGGCCATTTCTTTTGGAGCTAAGTCGGCCTGCCACTGAGTAATGCTCCCAGTCTTAATAACAAAGGCAGACACATTCTACTTCAACCAATCATGATGGTTGTAAGCTTTACAAGCTTGATAACTTAATATGATTGATTGGAGATAAAAAAGAAGAAGAAGAACTACACTCCAGCTTCGGCTCTGTAACTCAGTGCTGTCCTTTGCAAAGAGGTTCTACTGTAATACAATGTTCAAACTTACTCACTTTTTTATTCCATATTTCAGAGCTTTCTTTAAAAAAAAAACATTATGAGCTACTCTAACTATGTTTTCTAAGAATGATTCAATCTCTATTTACCATTTTTCCAACTTTAGCTGAAATTGGTATTGTGACAGGTGATCCTGGCGTACCAGGAACTCAGGTTGGCCAAGTGGAGGGAGAGCACCAAGTCTTCCACCCACCTCAACAAACTGTGAGCCCCCTCTCTACCACATTGGTTCCCCCTTCTATCACAATGGTTCCCCCCTCTAACACAGTGGTCCCCCTACCACAGTGGTCTCTTAATCACAGTGGTTTCCCCTTCTATCACAATGGTTCCCCCCTCTAACACAGTGGTCCCTCTACCACAGTGGTCTCTTAATCACAATGGTTCCCCCTTCTATCACAGTGGTTCTCCCCTCTATCACAGTGGTCCCCCTACCACAGTGGTTTCTTAATCACAGTGGTTCCCCCTTCTATCACAATGGTTCCCCCCCCCCTAACACAGTGGTCTCTTAATCACAGTGGTTCCCCCTTCTATCACAGTGGTTCCCCCCTCTAACACAGTGGTCCCCCTACCACAGTGGTCTCTTAATCACAGTGGTTCCCCCTTCTATCACAATGGTTCCCCCCTCTAACACAGTGGTCCCCCTACCACAGTGGTCTCTTAATCACAGTGGTTCCCCCTTCTATCACAGTGGTTCCCCCCTCTAACACAGTGGTCCCTCTACCACAGTGGTCTCTTAATCACAATGATTCCCCCTTCTATCACAGTGGTTCTCCCCTCTAACACAGTGATCCCCCCTCTATCACAGTGTTCCCTCTATCACAGTGGTCTCTCTAACACAGTGGCCTCTTTATCACAGTGGTCCCTCTACCACAGTGGTCTCTTAATCACAATGGTTCCCCCTTCTATCACAGTGGTTCTCCCCTCTAACACAGTGATCCCCCCCTCTATCACAGTGGTCTCTTTATCACAGTGGTCCCTCTACCACAGTGGTCCCTCTATCACAGTGCTTCTCTAACACAGTGGTTCCTCTACCTCAATAGTCCCTCCAACTTTGAAGGATTCAGAGTGAAGGGTGGTTATCTTGTGTGTCTTCAATAAGGGCCGCTGTGTATCAAATATCTTTCAGAGTTATTGTTTGAATCCCGCTATAAACGCTAAAAGGTATAACATTCCTTAAGTTATGTTAATAAGTGTATATATACACCAATATTTTTATACCCAAATTGGCGTTTAGGCAACTGAAATATTGGTAAATCAATAGATGTTTAAAATTCAGTATATGACTTTTTATTTTCCAAAGTTATTTGTGGCCCATTTTATTATTATTTTTTTAAATAGTGTGCAAACTAAGAAGGCCTCTTTACAAACATTACTTTAGGTAAAAGGCATTTTAAACATTACTTTATCATTACCAAATTTCCTTACAAAGTGTTTGTCCATTTGGAATTTTTTTTTAGATGAAAATCCAAAGTCATTTCATCGATATCACATTAAAATAACAGCTTTGCTGTAGATCTTTCACTGAATTTAATTGTGACCTAATCTCAATGAAAAGTCTTCTTCTTCTTTCTTATCTCCACTCAAACATATTAGGGTATCAAGTTGTGACCCTTGATGGTGTCTGTTTGACAACCATCATGACTGGGTGAAGTAGGATGAAGTCTGCCTTTGTCATTAAGACTGGGAGCACTACTCAGTAGCAGACCGACTTAGCTCCAAAAGAAATGGCCGCCTCTGACATGAGGAACAGACGCCATGTGCAGCCGCTCCTAACATGGAGTACAAACGCTGCTCATTCTGTATCCCTGGATTAGGAGCCCTTACAGGGTACTATCAGCCGGGCCAGCTGAACCCAGGTTTTTTAGTGAGCTTGTTACTGCTCCCCCTCCTCCTTTTTCATCCGGGTTTTGGACCAGCAAAGGCGGAGTTGTTAGATATGTAAATTTTAACTGTATTAAAACAGCTAGCTGGACAAATGAAAGCAGTAGTCATCCAAGAGTGTGTATAGTCAGAAATCGAATGGCTTTAATTCAGGGTTAATAATCAGAGGAAAAGGTCTGGCCTATCAGATACAGTCCACGCTCTGCTAAACCAAACTTAGGGCACTAGCCAGGCCTAGATATAAAGGAGGTGGAGAAGATTCCTAACTAATGCTTCTAGGCCCGAATTCGCCCAGGCGTAACATGTAACAAAACCATGGTGTGTGTTGTCAGAGCTGCCGTGGGATCCAGGTTTCCTTGGGATTATTTCTGGTCAGACCTGGACTACATTCTGATGCTGTCTGCCCGAAGGGACCTCCTGGGGGACTTCTGGCCAGCTTTTATCAACAGAGGTTGGACTCTCTAGTTCTGTTTGTTGTCAACAGAGGTTGGACTCTCTAGTTCTGTTTGTTGTCAACAGAGGTTGGACTCTCTAGTTCTGTTTGTTATCAACAGAGGTTGGACTCTCTAGTTCTGTTTGTTGTCAACAGAGGTTGGACTCTCTAGTTCTGTTTGTTGTCAACAGAGGTTGGACTCTCTAGTTCTGATTGTTGTCAACAGAGGTTGGACTCTCTAGTTCTGTTTGTTGTCAACAGAGGTTGGACTCTCTAGTTCTGTTTGTTGTCAACAGAGGTTGGGACTCTCTAGTTCTGTTTGTTGTCAACAGAGGTTGGACTCTCTAGTTCTGTTTGTTGTCAACAGAGGTTGGACTCTCTAGTTCTGTTTGTTGTCAACAGAGGTTGGACTCTCTAGTTCTGTTTGTTGTCAACAGAGGTTGGACTCTCTAGTTCTGTTTGTTGTCAACAGAGGTTGGACTCTCTAGTTCTGATTGTTGTCAACAGAGGTTGGACTCTCTAGTTCTGTTTGTTGTCAACAGAGGTTGGACTCTCTAGTTCTGTTTGTTGTCAACAGAGGTTGGACTATCTATTTCTGATTGTTGTCAACAGAGGTTGGACTCTCTAGTTCTGTTTGTTGTTAACAGAGGTTGGACTCTCTAGTTCTGTTTGTTGTTAACAGAGGTTGGACTCTCTAGTTCTGTTTGTTGTCAACAGAGGTTGGACTCTCTAGTTCTGTTTGTTGTCAACAGAGGTTGGACTCTCTAGTTCTGTTTGTTGTCAACAGAGGTTGGACTCTCTAGTTCTGTTTGTTGTCAACAGAGGTTGGACTCTCTAGTTCTGATTGTTGTCAACAGAGGTTGGACTCTCTAGTTCTGTTTGTTGTCAACAGAGGTTGGACTCTCTAGTTCTGTTTGTTGTTAACAGAGGTTGGACTCTCTAGTTCTGTTTGTTGTCAACAGAGGTTGGACTCTCTAGTTCTGTTTGTTGTCAACAGAGGTTGGACTCTCTAGTTCTGTTTGTTGTCAACAGAGGTTGGACTCTCTAGTTCTGTTTGTTGTCAACAGAGGTTGGACTCTCTAGTTCTGTTTGTTGTCAACAGAGGTTGGACTCTCTAGTTCTGTTTGTTGTCAACAGAGGTTGGACTCTCTAGTTCTGTTTGTTGTCAACAGAGGTTGGACTCTCTAGTTCTGTTTGTTGTCAACAGAGGTTGGACTCTTTAGTTCTGTTTGTTGTCAACAGAGGTTGGACTCTTTAGTTCTGATTGATGTCAACAGAGGTTGGACTCTCTAGTTCTGTTTGTTGTCAACAGAGGTTGGACTCTCTAGTTCTGATTGATGTCAACAGAGGTTGGACTCTCTAGTTCTGTTTGTTGTCAACAGAGGTTGGACTCTCTAGTTCTGTTTGTTGTCAACAGAGGTTGGACTCTCTAGTTCTGATTGTTGTCAACAGAGGTTGGACTCTCTAGTTCTGTTTGTTGTCAACAGAGGTTGGACTCTCTAGTTCTGATTGTTGTCAACAGAGGTTGGACTCTCTAGTTCTGTTTGTTGTCAACAGAGGTTGGACTCTCTAGTTCTGATTGATGTCAACAGAGGTTGGACTCTTTAGTTCTGATTGATGTCAACAGAGGTTGGACTCTTTAGTTCTGTTTGTTGTCAACAGAGGTTGGACTCTATACTTCTGTTTGTTGTCAACAGAGGTTGGACTCTCTACTTCTGTTTGTTATCAACAGAGGTTGGACTCTTTAGTTCTGTTTGTTATCAACAGAGGTTGGACTCTATACTTCTGTTTGTTATCAACAGAGGTTGGACTCTTTAGTTCTGTTTGTTGTCAACAGAGGTTGGACTCTATACTTCTGTTTGTTGTCAACAGAGGTTGGACTCTCTACTTCTGTTTGTTATCAACAGAGGTTGGACTCTTTAGTTCTGTTTGTTATCAACAGAGGTTGGACTCTCTACTTCTGTTTGTTATCAACAGAGGTTGGACTCTCTAGTTCTGTTTGTTGTCAACAGAGGTTGGACTCTATACTTCTGTTTGTTGTCAACAGAGGTTGGACTCTTTAGTTCTGTTTGTTGTCAACAGAGGTTGGACTCTATACTTCTGTTTGTTGTCAACAGAGGTTGGACTCTCTACTTCTGTTTGTTATCAACAGAGGTTGGACTCTTTAGTTCTGTTTGTTATCAACAGAGGTTGGACTCTATACTTCTGTTTGTTATCAACAGAGGTTGGACTCTCTAGTTCTGTTTGTTGTCAACAGAGGTTGGACTCTATACTTCTGTTTGTTATCAACAGAGGTTGGACTCTCTAGTTCTGTTTGTTGTCAACAGAGGTTGGACTCTATACTTCTGTTTGTTGTCAACAGAGGTTGGACTCTTTAGTTCTGTTTGTTGTCAACAGAGGTTGGACTCTCTACTTCTGTTTGTTATCAACAGAGGTTGGACTCTATACTTCTGTTTGTTGTCAACAGAGGTTGGACTCTCTACTTCTGTTTGTTATCAACAGAGGTTGGACTCTCTACTTCTGTTTGTTATCAACAGAGGTTGGACTCTCTAGTTCTGTTTGTTGTCAACAGAGGTTGGACTCTCTAGTTCTGTTTGTTGTCAACAGAGGTTGGACTCTCTACTTCTGTTTGTTATCAACAGAGGTTGGACTCTCTAGTTCTGTTTGTTGTCAACAGAGGTTGGACTCTCTAGTTCTGTTTGTTGTCAACAGAGGTTGGACTCTCTACTTCTGTTTGTTATCAACAGAGGTTGGACTCTCTAGTTCTGTTTGTTGTCAACAGAGGTTGGACTCTCTAGTTCTGTTTGTTATCAACAGAGGTTGGACTCTCTAGTTCTGTTTGTTGTCAACAGAGGTTGGACTCTCTAGTTCTGTTTGTTGTCAACAGAGGTTGGACTCTCTACTTCTGTTTGTTATCAACAGAGGTTGGACTCTATACTTCTGTTTGTTATCAAAAGAGGTTGGACTCTCTAGTTCTGTTTGTTGTCAACAGAGGTTGGACTCTCTAGTTCTGTTTGTTGTCAACAGAGGTTGGACTCTCTACTTCTGTTTGTTGTCAACAGAGGTTGGGACTCTCTAGTTCTGTTTGTTGTCAACAGAGGTTGGGACTCTATACTTCTGTTTGTTATCAAAAGAGGTTGGACTCTCTAGTTCTGTTTGTTGTCAACAGAGGTTGGACTATCTATTTCTGATTGTTGTCAACAGAGGTTGGACTCTCTAGTTCTGTTTGTTGTTAACAGAGGTTGGACTCTCTAGTTCTGTTTGTTGTTAACAGAGGTTGGACTCTCTAGTTCTGTTTGTTGTCAACAGAGGTTGGACTCTCTAGTTCTGTTTGTTGTCAACAGAGGTTGGACTATCTATTTCTGATTGTTGTCAACAGAGGTTGGACTCTCTAGTTCTGTTTGTTGTCAACAGAGGTTGGACTCTCTAGTTCTGTTTGTTGTCAACAGAGGTTGGACTCTCTAGTTCTGTTTGTTGTCAACAGAGGTTGGACTCTTTAGTTCTGTTTGTTGTCAACAGAGGTTGGACTCTATACTTCTGTTTGTTGTCAACAGAGGTTGGACTCTCTACTTCTGTTTGTTATCAACAGAGGTTGGACTCTTTAGTTCTGTTTGTTATCAACAGAGGTTGGACTCTATACTTCTGTTTGTTGTCAACAGAGGTTGGACTCTCTAGTTCTGTTTGTTGTCAACAGAGGTTGGACTCTATACTTCTGTTTGTTATCAACAGAGGTTGGACTCTCTAGTTCTGTTTGTTGTCAACAGAGGTTGGACTCTATACTTCTGTTTGTTGTCAACAGAGGTTGGACTCTCTAGTTCTGTTTGTTGTCAACAGAGGTTGGACTCTCTAGTTCTGATTGTTGTCAACAGAGGTTGGACTCTTTAGTTCTGTTTGTTGTCAACAGAGGTTGGACTCTATACTTCTGTTTGTTATCAACAGAGGTTGGACTCTCTAGTTCTGTTTGTTGTCAACAGAGGTTGGACTCTCTAGTTCTGTTTGTTATCAAAAGAGGTTGGACTCTCTAGTTCTGTTTGTTGTCAACAGAGGTTGGACTCTCTAGTTCTGTTTGTTGTCAACAGAGGTTGGACTCTCTACTTCTGTTTGTTGTCAACAGAGGTTGGGACTCTCTAGTTCTGTTTGTTGTCAACAGAGGTTGGGACTCTCTAGTTCTGTTTGTTGTCAACAGAGGTTGGACTCTCTACTTCTGTTTGTTGTCAACAGAGGTTGGGACTCTCTAGTTCTGTTTGTTGTCAACAGAGGTTGGACTCTCTACTTCTGTTTGTTGTCAACAGAGGTTGGGACTCTCTAGTTCTGTTTGTTGTCAACAGAGGTTGGACTCTCTACTTCTGTTTGTTGTCAACAGAGGTTGGACTCTCTACTTCTGTTTGTTGTCAACAGAGGTTGGACTCTCTAGTTCTGTTTGTTGTCAACAGAGGTTGGACTCTCTAGTTCTGTTTGTTGTCAACAGAGGTTGGACTCTCTAGTTCTGTTTGTTGTCAACAGAGGTTGGACTCTCTACTTCTGTTTGTTGTCAACAGAGGTTGGACTCTCTAGTTCTGTTTGTTGTCAACAGAGGTTGGACTCTCTAGTTCTGTTTGTTGTCAACAGAGGTTGGACTCTCTAGTTCTGTTTGTTGTCAACAGAGGTTGGACTCTCTAGTTCTGTTTGTTGTCAACAGAGGTTGGACTCTCTAGTTCTGATTGTTGTCAACAGAGGTTGGACTCTCTAGTTCTGATTGTTGTCAACAGAGGTTGGACTCTCTAGTTCTGATTGTTGTCAACAGAGGTTGGACTCTCTAGTTCTGTTTGTTGTCAACAGAGGTTGGACTCTCTAGTTCTGATTGTTGTCAACAGAGGTTGGACTCTCTAGTTCTGATTGTTGTCAACAGAGGTTGGACTCTCTAGTTCTGATTGTTGTCAACAGAGGTTGGACCCTCTAGTTCTGATTGTTGTCAACAGAGGTTGGACTCTCTACTTCTGTTTGTTGTCAACAGAGGTTGGACTCTCTAGTTCTGTTTGTTGTCAACAGAGGTTGGACTCTCTAGTTCTGATTGTTGTCAACAGAGGTTGGACTCTCTAATTCTGATTGTTGTCAACAGAGGTTGGACTCTCTAGTTCTGTTTGTTGTCAACAGAGGTTGGACTCTCTAGTTCTGTTTGTTGTCAATAGAGGTTGGACTCTCTAGTTCTGTTTGTTGTCAACATAGGTTGGACTCTCTACTTCTGTTTGTTGTCAACAGAGGTTGGACTCTCTAGTTCTGATTGTTGTCAACAGAGGTTGGACTCTCTAGTTCTGTTTGTTGTCAACAGAGGTTGGACTCTCTATTTCTGTTTGTTGTCAACAGAGGTTGGACTCTCTAGTTCTGTTTGTTGTCAATAGAGGTTGGACTCTCTAGTTCTGTTTGTTGTCAAACTGGTTGGGTCTATGGCCTCTGCATGTTCTCGCAATACACCACCATTAAAGGGTTTTTTCAACAAGTATATTAGATCTATGAGACATTCATGGCCTTGTCACCCTACCATTCAAAGGAATGTTATGGTAGTGTTTTGATTAATTATCCACATGGAGGAATCAGTGGGAGAAAGTAATTTACAAATATATACAAGAAAATAAGACCTAATTCAATAAAATTAATAGTGTGTGACTTTCGGTAACTGCGTTGTTACCATCATCAGATAAAAAAATAAATGAAAAAAATTCCACAGTACATTATTAAATAGTACTGTTATCAAGTGTGTAAACAAGATAGCAGAAACAAATAGTTTTTTTTAAGACAATTTATCTGCTATTTGTTTACAGACTTGATAACAGTACTATTTGAGAACATGCTGTGATATCTTTTTGCATTTATTCTTTTGTCTGATGATAGTAACAATGCTGTTACTGATACATTACACACTATTTATTTATTTGGATTAGGTCTTATTTTCTTGTAGCTACGATCTATAATCCAAATTGTGTTTTATTATAATTAATAAATTTGTATAACAATGTCCCCAGAATTAATATTACCTAAGAAGTACCTGTACAGCCAATCCTCTGACTTTACTGATTATAATGCAACCATTTTTCAAAAATGACACACAACCAAATTACCTAATTTAATTAAATCAGCTATTTTCAATTGAACTGCCTCTTTTTTTTTAGTGGTATCTTCTAGCTGGTGTGTCCTGTCATGGTGATGCTACAGTATTTCTCTCTGGGTGCCAATTTTTTTTACACTAGAAATGAAAGAGATACACTTTCTGAGAATATCTCTTTGACTTACAATCCATTACAGAAAATGGCAAGCCACTGAGTTTTCTGTAAAAGACAAGAATATGCTCCAAAAAATCATCTTTTCTATGTTATTGCAGCAATAAAAGAAAATGGAGCATCTAGCAGCTCTATGTCTTTAATTATGTTGAGCCTATCAACACAGTTGTTTGGAGACCTTTAACTCTGTGAAGCTGGAAGTTGTTATTGTTTCTTATCCCCTTGTTTAAAGATTACACGAATTCGATGAGTTCATGCTCCTTGAGCTGACATGGAATGGGGTGTAGGGGCACAGCTTTCGTTGATCATGTCACCATGATCCAGGCACACTTTGGTGAAAGTCTGACTTTGCCTGTAATTGAGGCCGTTCCTAACATGGAAGTAGATGCCTTTACTACTGACTCTAACATGCGTACAGACGTAGCTCCTCCGTATCTCTGG
>CP092871.1:13905678-13923974 GCA_030710605.1 Cordylochernes scorpioides | reverse complement strand
AAAATCAAAGAATGTGCTATAAATGGTTTCAGAATCAACACAAGTGAGAGGAACATTCAACATGAAGGATAAAACACAAGGTAATAAAACCAAATAAATAAATAGTGCGTGACATTTCGGTAACAGCATTGTTATCATCTTCAGACAAAAGTGTTGAATGAGAAAAAATATCACAGCATGTTTTAAATAGTTACTGTTATCAAATGTGTAAACAAGATAGCAGATAAGAAGATAGTTTTTTGAGAAACAATTTTAAACATATTTTCCCATTACACAAGGACAATAGGAAGGATTTTAGTTGCAAAATCAAAGAATGTGCTATAAATGGTTTCAGAGTAAACACAAGTGAGAGGAACACTCAACATGAAGGATAAAACACAAGGTAATAAAACCAAATAAATAAATAGTGTGTGACATTTCGGTAACAGCATTGTTATCATCTTCAGACAAAAGTACTGAATGAGAAAAAATATCACAGCATGTTTTAAAGAGTTACTGTTATCAAATGTGTAAACAAGATAGCAGATAAGAAGAATATAGTTTTCTGAGAAACAATTTAAAACATGCTGTGAGATTTTTTCTCATTAAGCAATTTTTTCTGAAGATGGTAACAACGTTGTTACCAAAACCTCATTCCCTATTTATTTATTTGGAAGTTGTCTTATTACCTTGTGTTTATAATCTATAATCCAAATTGTGCCTTAACATGAAGGATGATGTTTTTTTCTCCCTCTAGGAAAATTATCATCTTGGAAGCTAACATTTCCTATTCATATGTTTCAGTCATTTTAGACCAGGGGTTGGCAAACTATGGGTTGCGAGCTATATACGGCTCTTTGGATGTGAAGCTGCGGCTCTTTATATAGTTACATATGCAAATAATTAAAACTTTATAAAATTAAATATGCAAAAAATTATTTTGTATAAAAATAGTATATATATACCATCAATTTGTTATCGTGATACTCCTGTGGAAGGACTGATAGGTCCGAAAGCTAGATAATAAAAATTTGAGCAAGAAACTTAGCCCTGGAGACTTTATTTTCTTTATTATATGCAAATATTATTTATGCGAGTACTATTTATTTTTGGCAAGAAACAAACTTGTGGCTCTTTAAAAACTTTGAAATTTTGTAAATTGTAATTTTTGAATCTTCCGACTCAAAAGTTTGCTGACACCTGTACTAGACCAACGGGAAGTTATGGCCATTAGCCAAGATATCATCACAATCCATTAAAACTATATAAATTACTGAGTATTGAAGATGTATGCAAAATTTTGAAAAATGTGTCAGTATATTCAGTATTTTTATTTGATGATGGTAAAACAGACTGTTACTAAAAGGTCACACACTGTTTATTTTGATTTGGTCTTGTTACCTTATGTATTTCATTTTAAAATGAAAGACTCAAAAAGGATGTTAGTTGTTCTTCTCTACCACAAACTTACTAAATCAATCAATTATGAGATTTCACATGTAGGCAGTGGAAGCTATAATATTTAGGTTATTCAAAATCTAAGTCAAATTAGCTCAATATTGTACCAATTTGTTTATTTTGGGGCTACAAGCCAATAAGACCTAATCCAAATAAATTACTAGTGTATGAAACTCCGCCTTTGCTGGTCCCAAGTCCGGATGAAAAAAGAGAAGGGGGAGCAGTAACAAGCTCGGTAAAAAACCTGGGTTCAGCTGGCCGGGCTGATAGTACCCTGTAAGGGCTCCTAATCCAGGGATACAGGATGATGATGAGCAGCGATTGTAGTCCATGTTAGGAGCGGCTCTACATGACGTCTGTTCCTCATGTCAAAGGCGGCCATTTCTTTTGGAGCTAAGTCGGCCTGCCACTGAGTAGTGCTCCCATTCTTAATGACAAAGGCATTCTACTTCACCCAGTGTGGAGATAATAAAGAATAAGAAGACTAGTGTGTGATATTTTTTGGATTAGGTCTTATTAACTTATATCTAAAATATATAATCCAAATTTTGGGTTATATATTGTTGACGATAATGATATAATGAAAGAAGCACACACACAAGGAAGGCAGTGAGTGACATTTAAGGTCATCTCTGTGTGGGAACAGCCAAGACAGGAAGAGGTGAGTAAACAAGGAAGTACTGAGGTGACGACCCCTTGAAGGTAGGCTGTTGCCAACTGGGGGTTTCTTGTAGTCATACCATCAGAATGTCTAGTCACAATGTGCCAATCTCTTCAAATCTGGATCAGAGGAACATTCTCTGGTTGGTGATTGCTGAGAAACATCCTGGAAGGGGGTCGGTAGAAGGATGGTCTAAACCATTGGTTTTCGACCACTATGACATGGGTTCAATTCACGCATTTCAAACTTTTTTCTGTTTAAAAAAAAAAAGATGCTCCAATGGCCCCTGATTCTTGAAAAATTTCAACCCCACCAGCAAGTGCAAGTAACCAAACGGGGCTATGGCACATTTGTAAGTGCAAAGTCAAACTGCTTTTCACATGTGTAGACATGTGGTGTACTTACAGTAAAAGTAGTCGCCTACTTCTACCCACCATGATTATAATGGCCTGTACCATGTGTACTAGGGATAAGCAAAAAAAAAAAAAATCCTGGAGTTTTCTCCCAAGCTGAGCATGGACTGTATGCATTGTGGCATCAGAAATCCATGAGAGGCAAGCTGAGGGTTTCTTCCAGTATGACTCAATGAATTATAATCCTCAGGAGCTGAAGAAGGGGCCAGAAGAAACAAGCCAGGATAAGGACAGCTCAACAGTGCGATCACAGAGGTTGAAGAAAACCCCAATTAAGTTGGTTATTCTTTATATAGAACTGCTTGTTAATAGGGTTAAAACTCAGGCAGCATTTGTTCACAGTCACAAGTCATTATTTGGGCCATTTAAGCTGTTGTATTAATGTCAGGCACACACATCAATATTCCTCTCTTTGCTATTATATTACTACTCTGAGTAGTATTTAATTATAATAATCAACATTTATTGGCAAAAATATTCAATTAGGCAGAACCTGGATGAAAACAGGTCATTTGACTAGAGTAACTGGCTTGTTCAACCAACTAGAAGGCAACCAGTTTTTTAAATTCTAAAATCGGCCTATTTACTTCAATTTAACCAGCTATATACATTAGGTAACAAGTGATTGGATTGTAGATTAAAAACACAAGGTAATTTATTTGGATTTGGTCTTATTATATTTGTTTATAAGATAACAAGATCAAAATATGATAAGGCACAATTTGGATTATAAATTATGAACACAAGGTAATAAGACCAAATACAAATAATTAAATAGTGTGTGATGTTTCGGTAACAGAGTTGTTACCATCTTCAGACAAAAGTACTGAATGAGAAATTTTACCACAGCATGTTTTATATAGTTGATAACACACTTGATAACAGTAACTATTTAAAACATGCTGTGGTAAAATTTCTCATTCTGTACTTTTGTCTGAAGATGGTAACAATGCTGTTACCGAAACATCATACACTATTTAATTATTTGGTCTTATTACCTTGTACTTAAGATCAAAATATATAAGCAATTATTAAATGATTTCATCTATTTGGATATGGTGTTGTTACCTTGTGTTTCTAATCTTTAATGAAAATAGTAACTTATCACATTAACTTACTATAATTCCACAGAATATCCAAGTATTCTCAACAAAATGTTCCATAAAAATGTCCACTAGCAGTGGATGTTGGGAAGAATTGGTAATCATCTTAACTAGCTATAATTCAACATACCAACATATATTCAAACGAGAATTCTTATCAGTTTGCATGTTGAATTAAAGAAGTTGGATGGAACTGTATTAGAGATATCACAAAATAAAAAGGCATATTTGGTGTGTATAAAAGATGATTAAATGATAAGTAAGATTTAAGCAACAAGATTTCATCATGCTCCTGACAGAGAATTCTGATCTGTTAGGGTGTTTTTCTTCTTTCTTATCTCCATTCAATCATATTAGGGTATCATGCAACTTCGCCTTTGCCGGTCCCAAGCCTGGATAAAAAAGGAGGAGGGGGAGCAGTAACAAGCTCACTTAAAACCTGGGCTCAGCTGGCCCAGCTGATAGTACCCTGTAAGGTCTCCTTATCCAAGGATACAGGATGAGCAGCGTTTGTACTCCATGTTAGGAGTGGCTGCACATGGCGTCTGTTCCTCATCTCAGAGGCGGCCATTTCATATTGGAGCTAAGTCGGCCTGCCACTGAGTAGTGCTCCCAGTCTTAATGACAAAGGCAGATGCATTCTACTTCACCCAGTCATGATGGTTGTCAAGTCTCAAGCTCTACAAGCTTGATACCCTAATATGATTGAGTGGAGATAAGAAAGAAGAAGAAGTTATCAAGCTTGTAGAGCTTGTTGATGGTGTCTGCTGGGGATGAGTAGAGCTCATCAATGGATGAGTCAATACAGTTAATAATGTGTTTTGGGGTTGCAGGTTGAGTATTGCAGTTGGGGTGTTGAATTAAAATAGTTGGAGTTGTACTGTATTAGAGATATCACAAAATTAAAAGACATAGTAGGTAGGTAGAAAAGATGACTAGAGGATAGGTAAGCTTTAAACAATAAGATTTCACCAAGCTACTGACAGGAGAGGAGGGAAGTACTGACTCACAGCAGGCTGGATTACATCATGGTGGAAGATGTAATGTTTTTTATTATCCCTAGTACATGTGGTACAGGCCATGATAATCATGGTGGGTGGTAGTTGGCGACTGCATCTTCACAAGTGGAAACCAGACTTTTGCAACTTACAATTGGGCCAGACCTCCATTTGGTTACTTACACTCACTAGTGAAGTTGGACTTTTGTAAGAATTAGATGCCATTGAAGCAATTTTTTTCAGAAAAAAAAAGTAATTTAAAATACAATATAACGCGGCAGATGATTGTAAAATGAAAATTGCAATTATACAGCGAATGTTTCTTTTAAACATCCCATCCCTGGACACTTTTATTTTTCCGTTTGTCATTACTCTTCACAATTCATCTCCTATCATACTTCATCCTTAAAGTTAGAAATAATCGCTATTTCTCTTTGAAATAAATTTTGATTTTTGTTTAAAAGAAACATTCGTTTTAGAAAAAAAAGTGCCTATTGCGGGATTCAATACAAGGCTTTCGAAAATCAACAGTTTATGTCACTCGTCCACTGACTACTGCCACAATGTGATATGGATTCAACCAGTTTTGTTGCCTTCAAAACCTCTTTTTGGTAGTTTGGTGCATCCAATATAATTGGGCATATATGCAGAAAAGGTTAGAAAAATGTCCAATTGTTTTACACATATCCCCCCTTCCCCTTATAGAATGATGATGATAATTATTATTGTTTTCACCCATTACTGTACCAAAGGTTTCTAAATGAACAATCTACAGAGTGATCTATTCAGAAGATTCCCATCGTAGTTACAAAGGTATTCTGGTCTCAGGTCATGGCACTTCCAATTTTCAGAAAGAATTGTGCAAAACAACATTGGCAAGAGTAATATTGTAGACTGCCCTCATTGATTCCTTTGGCCAAAAGGTGTGGTTGCTCTATTTAATGGGTACAGTATAACCTCAGGAGGAGAGGCAGTCTGAACACACCTCCCTGCGGTCCCTCATGGAGCCTTGGAATATTCTAACAAATTCTGATCCAAGGTAAACTAATGTGGCAAAGGCAGCCATTTTCCCACCTACCCTCATGTCCAGCAATAACTGCAGCCTTTCAGAAAATTGACATAGACCGAGAACTTCTCAACCCCAAAATAGAGTATTTTGTTGTGATAGAGATGCATGGAGACATTTGATTATCTTCTTTGGACATGACAACAAAAAAACCTCCATAAGCGAACCCTTCCGACTAACAATAATAGAACCAAATCCAAAAAAATAGTGTGTCACCATTTGGTAACAATTCTGTTATCAAAATATCATACACTAGCAATATATATATTTTTTGGATTTGGTTTTATTACCTTACCGACAAAAGTACTGAATGAAAAGTACTTTTGTCTGAAGATGGTAACAACACTTACTGAAACGTCACACACTATTTATTTATTTGGATTTGGTCTTATTACCTTGTAGAGAAGTTGCCTGTTCGTGGCTTGAATGTTCAGTAAAGGATACTAAGAAGCACTTTGCCACTTGTCTTGAATTGTTTTATTGTCTTTGGTTTTAGAGTTATGAGTAGCTACCACATGAATTTAGATTACATGAATTTTGTTTAGATTTTGATACTAGTGGTAGAGAGAGAGAGAAAAGAAAAAAGCTATTAATTAACCAAACTAGAAATTTGCATACATACTGATTGCTTTAAAATTTACATATTAAAGATTTATATTGTACAATTGAATTTAGAATATTTTGGCTTAATTTTCATATATAAAATTGAATTTAAGGAAATTATTAACTATAGGATCCAACATACTCCCCCGGCTGGGAAGAGATGACCAGAAAATAAAAAAAATAAAAATAAAAAAGAGTTCCAATAGTATAGATGCTGGACTAATTGATTCCGACTATGTAGCTAAGATTACAATTCTCATTGTTTGAAAGGTAATGGAATCAGCTTCAATCTTTGAGTATCCGATTGAGGTGAATCTTGGATGAGATTTTCAGATTCGTTGGCCAGTTCTCTTTCGGGAACTGCTGGATTATCAGACTCTGCGGCTGCTAAGTCAGATTCAATAGGATCTTCCCAAGGTTTTGATTCAGCCTTTATGCATGAGCCTTGTTCGGTCGATTCCTCTAAATGTTCTTTGGAGAGTTGTCGACTTTCTGCCGCCTTCTCAAAATCTTCCAGATTGACTGCCTTTTCTAAAGCTTCGGGTCTTAAGACTTCTTTCTTCAAGATTTCTGGCCATTCTATATATGCCGATGAACTGTAATTTTCATCGTCGTCTTCAGATTCCTTGACGTCTTCTAAGCATAGAGAATCGATGGGTTTCCAGCGGGATAATTTAGCCTTTTCACCGCTCTGTAGATAATCCTTTGTTGATGTATCCACAATTTCAACAGGTACAACTTTCTCTTTGCTTGACGATTCATTAGCTTCTGTATAAACATTGATTATGCCACTGGTAGCCTCTTTAGGTCGATTAAGATCAGCTTCAACTACATTGAGGTGAGCTGAGTCATCATGGCACAGTTCTTTCTTATCCAGAGCTTCTACACTGACCACTGGTTCTTTCGAATATTTGCCTTCCGATTTATCAATAACCGAAACTTCGGAGATTTCAATCTTTGGAGTCCCGATATCTTTGTTAGACTCTTCGTCTTCAATGATAAAAGTGGTTTCTAAAATTGAAGAATCTTCTTGATTCTCATCAATAGCCTCAGGAATGTCGGCATTCTCAGTTAAGAGATTTTTGATAAGTGATTCCTGGCGTGGGGGTTTCGGTTGTAAGAGAGGGAAGTTTTGATTTTCATTTAAATAGGAATACTTGAGTCTACCTCCAACTCTTAGAAGTCCTTGAGTGTCTAAAAAGGGATTTAGAGAAGTTAGCTTGTTGGACAGAGGTAGTTGCTTGTTTGATTTCAGTAATTTTATTTCCGTGCAGAATTCAACTTGCTGGATTGATTTGACTAAGACTTGAATTGCCTTTGTTAATTCTCTTGTTGTCAAAGGTCCTTTCTGACGAATTGGATCAAAGAGGAGGCAATTGTAGTAGAATCTCCAACACCAAGCTGTTATTCGGATCAATTTAGTAATTGTGGAATACCTTTCAATGATTTCTAGATTTAACATAGTTTCTGAATTTTGAATTAAGGTTGTTTGATCCAACACTTGACCTTCACCGACTTCTTCTTGAATGATATTGAGATTTACTTGGGTTGGTGAAGAAGGAATATATCGAACATTATTTTCTTGAAGCCAAATAGGACCCCGCCACCAAATTCTATGATTGACCAAGTCTTGAGGCATGATTCCTCTTGATGCGCAATCAGCTGGATTATCTTGACTGGATACATGGAACCAATCAGTGATTTGAGTCAAATTTTGAATTGACGACACTCTGTTCGAAACAAAGGCCTTCCATCTGCTGGCATCTGATCTTATCCAATCTATGCAGATTTGTGAATCAGTCCACAAAAAGGTTTTGTCAGGTTGAAAAGGAAATGATTCAAGAATGACTTGATTCAGTTGAGCCAAAAGCAATGCTGCACTTAGTTCAAGTCTTGGAATTGTAATGGTCTTTAATGGTGCAACCTTAGTTTTTGAGGTTATCAGATTGATTTTGATCTTTTGAATTTTGAACCTAGTTTTCAAGTAAAAAACTGCTGAATAAGCATTAAGGGATGCATCACAAAATCCATGTAGTTGTAATTCTTCTATTTCAGAAGATGAACTGTTCAGGTATCTTGGTATTTTGATTTCCTTTAGGCACGATAGTTGAGTTTGGAATTTATTCCAATTTGACTTTATATCTGATTCAATTGGTTCATCCCATGAAGTTTTCTCAGCAGGAAGTTGACGTTTTCGCCTATAATAGGGTGGTGGCTTTATCTTAGGAATAATCGAAGTTTCTTTCTTAGATGAGAGTGGTTCACTTGACTGAGAAGCGAGAGGTTGTTCTGGAGTGGATGGTTGACTTGATTCAGAAGGAAGTAATTGGTTTTGTTTAGAAGTAATTTGTGGAGTTAACTTGGAGATACGTGACTTTTTAGATTTACTTGGAATTTCTTCAGATTTACTTGGATTATCTTCGGATCTACTTAGATTTTCTTCAGACTTACTTGAATTATCTTCAGATTCTTCTATAGAGGAGCATGAAAAATTGGAGTTCTGAGACATCTGTGGCTCTGTATCATCCCCAGAACATCGGCAACTCTCTGAACCTCTGGTGGGAGATGTAGGGGACTTGGGCCCACTTTGGGCCTTGAAATCTTCAACAGAAGCCGATGAGAGAGTGTAACTCTGCTCTGGGCTCATCGGGTAGGATGGCAGATTATCAACTCGGTTCTGGCTCTCTATAGAGTCTTCTTCTATAGGAATTGGAATCTGCTTGGAGCACCCAGGGCTTGATGGCATTTCGACCAAAGGGGACATGGCCTCTTTCAGGCTGTGAACTGATACTTGTAAGGGGGTTGGAGAGTTGTGTTTGGAGCTCTGTAGGCTCCAAGTTAGAGACAGTGACCCTTGAACAGAGTCTGGTAGACTTGGAGAGGTCTGAATGGACCCCGGCAGACTTGGAAAGTTCTGAGTGAACTCCTTTAGACTTGGAGAGTTCTGAATGGACTCTTGTAGACTTGGAGATGGGGCATTCTTTATACCCAACTGGGCCTTAGAAATTGGGACATCTTCAAGTTCCCAGAATTTTCTTATGCTGGAATCAAGTTCAGTGGTACAGTGATTGATTACCGAAGTATTCGACTTAATAGTTGAATGGATTCTCCCAGAAACAAGCCAACCTAACTTGGTATTAAGTGCTATAGGATGGTGCTTTAAATCTGTTTTATGACCTAGAATTATTTCTACAAAGGTATCTGCACCCAAAATTAGGTCTATGGGCTTGGTGACATAGAATTCTGGGTCTGCCAAGAGCAAATTTTCTAAATGAGGAAAGTCTGCTGACTGAATTTGGAAGTTTGGAAGGTCTGCAGTTACCCTCCCAACCACAAATGCTCTGGCAGAAAATAATTGATCATTATGATGTGGGGTGAACTCTATTTCAACCTGCGATGTTGTCCTGTTGACAACAATGTTGCCTACACCTTTTAGTGTATAAGAATTTTTCCTTTTTTCAAGTCCCAACTTGTGGCAACATTGTTCTGAAATTAGGCTTATTTGGGACCCATTGTCCACTAATGCTCTACATAGCACAAATGAGCCATCCTTCGCCTTGACTTTAATAAGGGCTGTTGACAGTAGAATATTTGTTTCCGTTTCCAAAGGCATCGCATTACAGATGGTATTTGTTGAAATCAACATCTCTTGAGAGGTTGTTGGTTGTGGAATGGATGGTTCAGAGTTGTATTCATGCAGAAGAGTATGATGGTTCTGCTTGCAGTTTTTACATCTTGATGTGATGAGACATTTGGATATCTCATGATTTGCTCTAAGGCAATTTTGACAAAGTTTATGTTTTTTAACTAATTCCCATTTTTTAGGCAAGGGATGATTTATGAATCTCTGGCAGTCATTTAGTTTATGAATCTGATGACATAAAATACAATTTTGACCTTTGTTGACATAAAGGCCGTGAGCCATCATATTTTTGCTAGAAGTTTTTTGTTCCTGGAACAAAGGAATTCTCATACCTTGCAGGCTTCTAGCATGTTTTTCTAAAAAATTCACAAAGTTTTCAAATGTTGGATATTCTTCATTTTGAAGGGTTAATTCCCATTCTTTCCTGAGTGCTTCACCGATTCTTTTTTCAAAAAAATTGATCAGGATTAGATCTGTTAATGTGTTTTTCTCAAGTCCTAGCACTGAGAGATTTCTAATGCCTTCATTGCAAACATCAAGGATTTCATAGAGAGAACCAGCCGAAATAGATTTTAATGGCCTTATGGAGAATATTTTGCTGATTTGTGAAAAAGCCAATTCTCTTCTGTTGTTAAATCTATTGCATAAGGTATCCCATGCTTGCTGGTAGTTTTTGTCAGAAATGGGAAAACCCCGAATCAACTTTTCCGCAGGACCCTTAACAGATGCATTTAGATATTGAAATTTTTGTATTTCAGTTAGTGTTTGATTTGAATTAATGGTGGAGTTAAATATTTCTCTAAAACTAAGCCAATTGGCTGAATCACCATTGAAAATGGGTAAATTTATCTTAGGTAAATTAACATTGGATTCGGGCAGTTGTTTATCACTATGAGTATTTTCTTTGGTTTCAATTAAAGATAAAGCTTCTTCAATAGACACCAACATATTAAAAATATCCTTTTTGGCCTTTGAATAATCGCCATATTGTGTATCATCTAACTCTGATTCTAATAATGTGTTGATAACTTGATTTAGGCTAATTTTCCTTTCATTAACTTCTTGTTGGAATAGCTTTAATCTATGTATGTTTTTGGATTCTACAATAGCTTCATTCTCTGATTCCAGATCCTTTATTTCCTGAATAATAAAGTTGAATTTGTGCCGAATTTTAACTTCAGATTTAGGCATGACTTTATTTTAAGAATTTTTAAGTTTTCAAATGGCTTACCTTAATTTTTTAAAGTATCCGGCTCGATGAGGGACCATAATGTTCGTGGCTTGAATGTTCAGTAAAGGATACTAAGAAGCACTTTGCCACTTGTCTTGAATTGTTTTATTGTCTTTGGTTTTAGAGTTATGAGTAGCTACCACATGAATTTAGATTACATGAATTTTGTTTAGATTTTGATACTAGTGGTAGAGAGAGAGAGAAAAGAAAAAAGCTATTAATTAACCAAACTAGAAATTTGCATACATACTGATTGCTTTAAAATTTACATATTAAAGATTTATATTGTACAATTGAATTTAGAATATTTTGGCTTAATTTTCATATATAAAATTGAATTTAAGGAAATTATTAACTATAGGATCCAACATTGCCTTTTGTCTGAGAGCAACTAATTAGCATAAATGGTAAGTTTGGCCATGAAATCTATCTTTTGCCTAGTGGTTTCTGCTATCTGGAGTGTCCGATCATGGAGGTTTATACTGTAATCATAATGTGTAACACATGAATTTACTGGAAATGTATAACTTTTTAAAATAGAATCAAATATTTTCTCTACAGACCTTACTGAAATGATAAAAGTTATTTAATGAGCCAAGCCCTCTCATTCAATAATTTTTATCATTGTAGTAAGGTATGTAGAGAAAATATTTGATGCTATTTTAAAAAGAAACACATTACCAGTAAATTTATTTGTTACAAATTTTATCAATAGATGACAATTGAATTTATAAATGTAATCAAAATAATTACATGATTTTCCTTTTCTTCCAACCTAAATTCAGGCAATCAAGTCATTTAAAAAAATAATGATACAGTTAAACCTGTCTATAGGGTCCTCTCTTGGGACTCACCAAAATAGGGTGCTATAGAGAGGGGGTGCTATAGACAGGTCACTTTTAATGTAAATCGCATTGTACTATGTATTTAAAATCAGGCGCTATAGAGAGGAAGGCGCTATTTAGGGGGGGGGGGCGCTATAGACATGTTTAACTGTACCTTTAAGATCAGAACATTATAGGCTGAAGTTGCACAGGACAATTTTGTCAAAGATGGAAGAGGTTCTGAGGCGTGTAGAAACGTAGGGTAGTAAGAGATCTCCTTGCCTTGCTTGGCGTGGGAAATGCGAGTTCTAACTTTAGTTAGTTCTCAGGTCTGGCATGGTTTGAGAAAGTCAACATTTTCCCTTATATTTTAATTTTCAGATTTTATCTTACATATTTACTAAACATAAATCAACTAACAGTGCAATAGAAGATATAATGGAAACCATACTGAAACACGGGCAAGGAGAACTGATTTCTTTGATTACAGTGGATATAGAAGTGTGAAACAAATTACTCACTTGAGCCTCCCGTGTTGACACCAAAGGTCCAGCACTTCCTGAATTCTCTGAGGCCTCATTGAGAGCACTGATTTTAATCTGGAACACACATTAGTAGGTTTAGGTATTGCACCATGACAACTAAGTACAGTAAATCTCAATGTAAATTTAAGGGTTACTGATATGATTAGGTATAATTTGGATTATAGATTGCTGTTGTTTCATATCCCCTTGTACGAAGATGACAACAATTCCATGAGTCCATGCTCCTTGAGCTGTTTGATGATAAGCAGTGGCCACTCCTAAAGGTCTTGTTTTATGGTCCTCTGGATTAGATTATAAATACAAGATAATAAGACCAAACCCAAATAAACAAAGTGTGTGGTACTTTGGTAACAGTTTTGTTACCATCAATAGACAAATTTATTCCATTTATACCAATCAGTACTTTAGTCTGATGATGGTTCAATACAAGAAAGTAAGACCTAATCCAAATAATTTAAATGTGTATATTCATTTGTCTGATGATGGTGACAATATGTTGTTGCCGAAACGTCACACACTAATAAATTATTTGGATTAGGTCTTATTTTCTTTTTTTAAGTTGTGGTCAATTTATAAATTGATTGTATATCATGTATATCAGGATTCAGACAATAACTCTGAAATATACACTCATAGACAAAACTTAAGAAAGTTGAACCTTTTACTATGTATATCGGGATTGAGACAATAACTCTGAAAGATATGGACAAAACTTAAGGAAGTTGTACCTTTCAGCATGTATATCGGGATTCAGACAATAACTCTGAAAGATACACTTATGGACAAAACTTAAGGAAGTTGTACCTTTTAGCATGTATATTGGGATTCAGACAATAACTCTGAAAGATATTACAGTGATCTTTATTGAAGACACTTGAGATAACCAAGTGTGAACAAAATTGCCTCTGTCTCTTTAAAAAAACAGACAACCAGCAACATCAGACTTTCACCTTCCTTAAGTTGTGTACATGAATGTATATCCTGTAAAGAAATTATTGAAGGATTCAGATTCCGGAGAAAACTGAGCTGTAACTTGTAGAAACTTCCCAAAGGTCACAGGCTGCAGCTGTTATGGATCACTGCCATTAGTTCATTTCTTACGGACAACATTTCAACATCTCCGGGAAAATATAAAGAGTTAGGTTTCGTTCTGGCATGAAAGGAGCTTTTCACAAGAGTTATATTAAATACCTTCTTTTTCTTTCTTATCTCCATTCAAAAATCATATCAGGGTACCAAGCTTGTAGAGCTTGTTGATGATGTCTGCTGGGGATAAGTAGAGCTTATCAATGGATGAGTCAATACAGTCAATAATGTGTTTTGGGGTGTTGGATGGATTTTTCTTCTTCTTCTTTCTTATCTCCACTCAATCATATCAGGGTACCAAGCTTGTAGAGGTTGTTGATGATGTCTGCTGGGAATGAGTAGAGCTCATCAATGGATGAGTCAATACAGTCAATAATGTGTTTTGGGGTGTTGGATGGATTCTTCTTCTTCTTTCTTATCTCCACTCAATCATATTAGGGTATCAAGTTTGTAGAGCTTGTTGATTGTGTCTGCTGGGGATGAGTAGAGCTCATCAATGGATGAGTCAATACAGTCAAAAATGTGTTTTGGGGTGTTGGATGGATTCTTCTTCTTCTTTCTTATCTCCACTCAATCATATTAGGGTATCAAGTTTGTAGAGCTTGTTGATGATGTCTGCTGGGAATGAGTAGAGCTCATCAATGGATGAGTCAATACAGTCAATAATGTGTTTTGGGGTGTTGGATGGATTCTTCTTCTTTCTTATCTCCACTCAATCATATTAGGGTGTCAAGTTTGTAGAGCTTGTTGATGGTGTCTGCTGGGGATGAGTAGAGCTCATCAATGGAGATAAGTCAATACAGTTAATAATTATCCCGCAAATGTTTTTTTTTTAAATTAAAAATCAAAATTTATTTTAAAGAGAAATAATGATCATTTCTAACCTTAAGGATGAAGTATGAAAGGATGAATTGTGAAGAGTAATGATAAACGGAAAAACATTGTGAGTTGGTTTCCAATCCCTGGACACTTTATTTTTTCGTTTATCATTACTCTTCACAATTCATCCTTTCATACTTCATTCTTAAGGTTAGAAATAATCATTATTTCTCCTTAAAATAAATTTTGATTTTTCGTTCAAAAGAAACATTTGCGGTAAAATTGTAAAACATCGTTCTACAATCATAAGCTGCATTATATTGTATTACAGCTAATAATGTGTTTTGGGGTTGCAGGTGGAGAATTGCAATAAATATATAGCTGGAAAACCTTGCAACCATTCTGGAAAGTCATTGTCCATAGATCCATAGAGAAGGAGATAAGAAAGAAGAAGATTGTCCGTAGATGACCAGACTTAAGTCTGGAAACTAAAGACTTGTTCTCTTGGAAGGACAGAACTGGTGTTTGTCCCTCCAGCTCTGTACCAGTCATGTGCAGCATTAGATTTTAAATACCATCTTTAATTAAACCAACTATAATTTAACCATTTTTCAAATGTCCCCACACTGCCTTTAATTTAACAGTACCTACCCCCTTAGGGTGTTGAATTAAAGAGGTTTGACTGTATTAACAATAAATACCCTAACATGCAATTATTTTAATAATCTCTATTTTATTAATAACAAAAGAAAATCAAATTTATCACATTATACAATTTTCAATATGGAGGTTGTAGTTTCACCCCGGCACAAATATGACAGCTCTCGTGACAAAAGACCAGATACTGTATAAGAATGGGAATTTAGAGCACTGAACACAATTTACTGAGCAAGTGGGAATGAGCGTTAGGTCTTGGTTTGAAATAAGAGATTTCTTTTTCCTAGATTTTATTTGACATATTGGACGCGATATCCCAGCTTGGGATACTTGCGCCTAAATACTTTTTTTTTTTGCTTATCCCTAGTACATGTGTTACAGACCAAGATAATCATTGTGGGGAGAAGTAGGCGACTGCTTTTACTGTAAGTGCCCCACATGTCTACATATGTGAAAAGCAGTTAGACTTTGCACTTACAAATGTGCCAGAGCCCCGTTTGGTTACTTGCACTCGCTGGTAGGGTTGAACTTTTCCAAGAATTGGGGGCCATTGGAGCATTTTTTTTTTTATCAGAAAAAAAGTACTCAATGCGGGAATTGAACCCGGGTCGTACCGGTCGAAAACCAATGGTTTAGACCATCCTTCCAACGACCCCCCCGCCTAAATACTTCCTAGATGAACTGGGGTCAGTTTTGGCTAAGGATCTGCTTTGTGGTTTTAGGTGAACAAATTCCTCCTTACTGTAATACAGTCCAAGGTGGCATTCATTCAACACCTAATACATCCCACTAATCCTTCTGCATGAATAGATGATAAGATACTAATCAGTTTATAGATCAGAAACATGAGTGGATTGCTGGAAGGCTAGTAAAAGGTATTCCATTAATCATTGTCACCACGTTTATGAGACGTGAAATGGTGGTAGATCTGGGTTAAACCAAGTAGGGCCTGATAAATCAGTGGTGAAAACCCTCCCAGCAGTTTTAACAGTTTAATTATACATGCCGCTCTAATATTGTACTGAGTCATTTTTTCTGTCTCTATATTCAACACACTTCAAAGGAATTCTGTGGGTTAAAAGATCTTTAACAAATCTATGGACTAAAGAAACAAGGGTCGCCTCTCCCGTCAAAATAGACATCTAAAACCAGACGTCATCTATTGACCGTCTAGCGGCCTCGGGTTGGTGACAAAGCCACAACACCAGCTTTGGCAAACTGAAAAGCATCCACCTAGAGACGATGGACCAAATTCTTGTCTCTTTAGATCAATTTCCTCCCGGCAAAATTTCCATCTAAATCTATGGACATAAGCACAGCGGGCTCTAAACTTGGATAACCAACTCAATCAGTACATTAGAACTACCTCTCTGTAAAGGACACCTAATTTTAAAGCCAAAGTGTCCTTTAGGTAGAGGTGTCCTCTTACCAGAGGGTTGCTAAATAGTAAAAATGGTAATTTTGACAATGAAAACTGTCCTTTGTAGAGAGGTGTCCTCTTACCAGAGAGTTGCTAAATAGTAAAAATGGTAATTTTGACAATGAAAACTGTCCTTTGTAGAGAGGTGTCCTCTTACCAGAGAGTTGCTAAATAGTAAAATTGGTAATTTTGACAATGAAAACTGTCCTTTGTAGAGAGGTTTCCACTAGCGAGAGCGTCCTCTCATGGAGGTTGTTCTACTGTACTGGATTCAGCATCTACCAGCAGTCTAATTTGACCATTTCCCAGTTAGAAGCATCCAGTCTCCAAGAGAGAAGATGGGAAAGATAAACATGGTAGACCACCTTATTGATCAATTACTAGTCTTCATATTACTACTATTCATCTCTCTTCTGAAAACCTTTTCTAACAATGTGATAATAGCACAAAAGTGATAAAGCACAATTTGGATCATGGATTATAATACGAGAAAATAATATTTTCTTGCATAAACACAAGGTAATAAGACCAAATACAAATAAATAGTGTGTGACGTTTCGGTAACAGCATTGTTACCATCTTCAGACAAAAGTACTGAATGAGAAATGTTATCACAGCATCCAAGTGTGTAAACAAGATAGCAGAAAAGAAGAAGATAGTTTTCTGAGAAACACAGAATATTATTCTTGGAATTAAAAGTGGATAATGATATTCTGTGTTCTCAGAAAACTATCTTCTTCTTATCTGATATCTTGTTTACACACTTGATAACAATAACTATTTAAAACATGCTGTGGTAAAATTTCTCATTCAATACTTTTGTCTGAAGATGGTAACAATGCTGTTACAGAAACGTCACACACTATATATTTATTTGGATTTGGTCTTATTACCTTGTGTTTATAATCTATAATCCAAATTGTGCCTTATCAATTTTCTTGCATAGCACAAAAGGTAAATTGTAATGGGATCAGTTGGATAAATTAAGAAAAAGGCATCTCCTGATCGCAAAGCTAAAAGTTTCTGATGGCTTCCACCATCTGTAAAAATAAATATCAACTAATGGTTGATTCACAGATTGCACCATGCTGATGAGAGCCTGGGACACATATGTTTTTAACTTTTTCCTGATTATAAACACAAGGTAATACGACCAAAACAAATAAATAAATAGTGTGTGACGTTTCGGTAACAGCATTGTTACCATCTTCAGACATACATTCAATACTTTTGTCTGAAGATGGTAACAATGCTGATACCGAAATGTCACACACTATTTATTTATTTGAATTTAAACTGTACTTTGTGGAGAGGTGTCCTCAAGGTCTCCCCTCAAGGACTATATATATACATTAAGAGACAAAGGTTGCCTCTCCCGTCAAAATAGACGTCAAAACTAGACGTCGCCGCAAACTAGCGGCCTTGGGTCGGTGACAAAGCCACAACACCAGCTTTGGCAAACTGAAAAGCGTCCACCTAGAGACCATGGTTTCGGGCTAATGGCCTTCGTCAGTCTAGGGCGGACTTTATTCCACGAGATCCACACGGGATCTAATGGAATCTATGGCTGCCAGTTTGCCAGAGCTGGTGTTGTGGCTTTGTGACCAACCCGAGGTCGCTAGTTTGCAGCGACGGTCAATAAATGGCATCTAGTTTTGATGTCTATTTTGACATGAGAGGCAACCTTTGTCTCTTTAGATCAATATCCTCCCAGCAAAATTTCCATCTATATAAATATATAGTCAAACTTATTTATAATTCAACACCCCAAAGGATCTAAAGTTTTAGAT
>CP092871.1:13877267-13903855 GCA_030710605.1 Cordylochernes scorpioides | reverse complement strand
ACCAAGTCATAAGGAACCTTTCAACCCAGTGAGAGGCTCAGGAAAGACCATGTTTAGCCATATTATTATGTCTCTCATTGGAGATTCTATTGTATATGTTCACAGCTTTTACTGGGGGTCGGTGGAAGGCTGTTTAAACCGTTTGGTTTTCGACCACTACGACCCGGGTTCGATTCCCGCATTGAACACTTTTTTTCTGTTAAAAAAAAAAAATGCTCCAATGGCCCCCCGATTCTTGCAAAAGTCCAACCCCACCAGCGAGTGCAAGTAACCAAACGGGGCTCTGGCACATTTGTAAGTGCAAAGTTGAACTGCTTTTAACATGTGTAGACATGTGGTGTACTTACAGTAAAAGCAGTCGCTAACTACCCACCATGATTATCATGGTTTTGAGATAAGAAAGAAGAAGACAGCTTTTATTATCAAAATTGTTTATAAATACTAGGGTGTAGACAAATTGTAGACAGATTATAGAATGCAATCTGATGGTGTTTTTTAAATGCCCAGGATTTTCAACCTTGATTAATGACAATTTATTTACATACATATTAATGAAAAAACAATAGAAAAAAAATAAAAGATAAGCGGGTCAGGTGTTGATATTAAAAATAAAGAAGACATCTCCTGACCACGAGCACATGTGCTTTTTTAGATGGCAGAGCGCCATCTAGTGGAGCAAAAATAAACTAAACGTTTATTTAGCTTGCTCCATGATATTTGGCCAACCCAATTTCTTGATAAAACAAGAAAAGCCATCCACGAACGTGTTTCGTGCTGTTGGCGCTCATCAGCGTGGAGTAGACTGTAAC
This sequence comes from Cordylochernes scorpioides, assembly GCA_030710605.1. Classification (NCBI taxonomy): domain Eukaryota; kingdom Metazoa; phylum Arthropoda; class Arachnida; order Pseudoscorpiones; family Chernetidae; genus Cordylochernes; species Cordylochernes scorpioides. The sequence continues at coordinate 13,903,046 of CP092871.1, read as the reverse complement.
CACTGCGACCAAAAAATATTTTTGGTTTCAATGGCTTCCTGAGAAATCAAGAAATGGGTATTTAAGGCCAAATTTGTGTAATATTATAGCCATTGGGACCAAAAATATTTTTGGTCGCAGTGGTTACAGCCTACTTCCCGCTGACGAGCGCCAACAGCCCGAAACGCGTTCGTGGATGGCTTTTCTTGTTTTATCAAGAAATTGGGTTGGCCAAATATCACGGAGCAAGATAAATAAATGTTTAGTTTATTTTTGCTCTCCTAGATGGCTCTCTGCCATCTAAAAAAGCACATGTGCTCGTGTGTCAGGAGATGCCTTCTTTATTTTTAATACATATTTATAAATGGAAATTTTTACCAGGAGGAGATATCTATCTATAAAAATATCCTTCAGAAAAAGATGTGTCTTTTTACTGGAGAGCTGTTAATTGGGAAAATTAGTAATTTTTACAATGAAAACTATCTTTTGTAGAGAGGTCTCCTCTCATGGAGGTTCTGCTGTACTCTAGTAGAGGAGCAATTCTTATAATCTGTATCCTATGTAGATGTAAGGTCAGCATGTGTGTGTCTACAGGTGAGAAATCCCTGGCAGCCAATGTCAAGAAGATTGACTACACCAACTACCAGGATCTTCTCCAGAGATTCCTGCCCATTCCTCTCCAGTGAGTTCCATGGGATGTCAGCTACAGCCCAACTCTCTATTTTTCATATCTCCATTTAATCATATTAGGGGGAGGGGTCAGTGGAAGGATGGTCTACACCAGGGGTGGCGAAACTTTTTATATTAGAAGGCCAATTTTCATTTTACCATTTTTGAGAAGGCCGCATCCATATACCAGGTCTATTAGTATGAAACGCGAAAATGGGCGCCAGAGGCCGCTGTGCAACTTTATTTGAGCCGACGGTGGCGCTGTTGTAGGCGTTTTGTTCTTTGACTCACGTGGCATCAGCATGCGTGCAGTTTTAGAAAAATTCAAATCGTGAAAAATTTCTGGAGCCCGTGGAAAATGGCGATTTCCGAGCCAAAAGTGCCCATTTGCGGGAAGTTTTGTTGTTCGCCTTCAACTGGAAGAAAAGTGCCACTGAAGCCCACCGAATGCTCGAGAAAGTTTACAGCGACCACGCTATGAGCAAATCGCAGTGTTACAGGTGGTTTAAAAAATTCCAAAGTGGCGATTTTGAACTTGATCATGAACCACATTAAAACCGCCCCAAAAGTTCGAGAACGCTGAACTGCAAGCTTTGTTGGATGAGGACAGTACCCAAATGCAGGAGAAACTCGCGAAACAGCTCCAGGTGTCTCAAGGTGCTGTTTCTCTACGTTTAAACAGCCTCGGAATGACCCAAAAGCTTTCCAGATGGGTCCCCCCACGAGTTGAGCGAAAGGGAGCAATAACGGCGTCTGGTAACCTGTGAAGGGCTGCTCGCCAGGCATGAAAAGAAGTCATTTTTGCACCGAATCGTAACTTCTGATGAGAAATGGATCCACTTCAGCAATCCTACGCGACAAATGTCGTGGGGCCTGCCCGGCCAAATTCCAAAACAGACGCCTAGGCCCAATCGCTTCGGAAAAAAGGCAATGCTTTGCATATGGTGGGACCAGACCGGCGTAGTATATTTCGAGCTCCTGAAACCTGGCAAAATGGTCAATACTAGTCGCTACGAACAACAAATGCACAGTTTGAGAGAGGCGTTGAATGAAAAAAGACCGGAATGGCGTGAAAAGCACAACAACCTGATACTGCAGCATGACAACGCTCCAGCCCACAACGCTACGGTGGTCAAAAACACCATAAAAGACTTTGGCTGGGAACTCTAACCCCACCCGCCGTACTCACCAGACTTAGCGCCGTCGGACTACCACCTTTTCACATCTTTAGGACACGCCCTAAAAAACCAGGAATTTTCGAACTCAGACATACTCCGAAAATGACTTGTTGACTGGTTCGACTCAAAAGGAATAGATATTTTCAGACAAGGAATTCGAAAATTGCCTGAAAGGTGGTTCGAGTGTATAGCTAATCAGGGCAATTACTTTGAATAAAAAATCTTTTGTTGTATGGAATTGGTGAACTTTGAATTCACTGAAAATTTTCGCGTTTCATACTAATAGACCTGGTATATGTACGATTTAATTAAAGGGATTTATATACAAAATTAAAATACATAATTTTCTTTGCAATTAAATAGTTTATTTTTTCAAAATGACATACAATTAATAAATTCCAAAAAAAATGACATTTAATTTTAAAATCCAGAAAATTTAATGGGATTTCTGTGGTTGTTTATTGGATGACAAAAAAGAAATATTTGGTTCAATTGACGTGGTACGTAATTTAAGTTGATCTTCCAAATGAACATCACTTATTTGACTTCTTAGGCGGGTTTTAATTTGAGTCATGTATGAAAATGTTGCCTCGCAGCAATATGTACTTCCAAAACAGGAAAGAATTCTTCGTGCGTGTTGTCTTAGACGAGGATAAATAACTGCAGTCTTCCATATTTCAATAGGATCTTTTTTTGAATCGAATTGTGATTTAAAGATATTATCTTCTCCTATCTCAAATAATACCATTTGATATTCTTTGGGCGCTACGTCGATATCAACAAGGTGTGGTTCGAAAGTTAATTTAAGTGCGAGAACATATTTTTCAAAATCTGAGAACCTTTTATTATATTCTTCAATTAATATATCCAGAACAGAAACATACTCATCCAAATTTTGAGGGGAATAATTTTGCTCCATCATAATTTCCGATAACTGTGGGAAATGTTCTTTAGAAATATCTAATCGACCTAGTAAAGATTTAAAGAATAAAAGTTTTTTCCGAAAAGCTTGAATTTTTTGCCACATTTCGTATATATATTTAGTTTTTCCCTGCAAGTTTAAATTCAATTCATTTTGCTTCATTGTCATGTCATATAAAAAGGCAGCATTTCAACAAAATTCTTTATCTGATAAATCTCAATATTTCTTTTGTTCTTCAAAAAATTTAATTATTTGTTGACGCAGGGTGAGTATTTTTAGCAAAACTTGTCCTCTTGATAACTAACGTATTTTGCTATGATATGGTAAGTCTCCATTGAATGTGTCATTATCTGACATTATTATATCTCGAAATTGACGATGACGCATTGAATTTGATCGAATAAAATTTACAATACCAATAATTTTTTCTAAAGTATCGTTCAAACTAGCCGACTTAGCACATAAGTTTTGTTGGTGCAAAATACAATGAAAAGAAATCAAGTTTTCTAAATTAGTATATTCTTTTTTTAATAACGAAATGAAACCTTCTCTCTTTCCTACCATGGCTGGTGCACCATCGGTAGACACACTTACTAAATTATTTATATTTAACCCTGCTTCGCAAATTTTTATTTTGAAGTTCTCCAAGATGTCTATTCCTCGTGTCCTGCCTAAAAGTGTTCCTAATGCAAGCAACTCTTCAAAACATCGAAAATCCTCAGTAATAGCTCGAATAAAAATAGAACCTGTGCTGAATCGGTATTGTCTGTGGATTCATCCAATGCTATGGAGACATATATATTTTCTTCTTTAATAATCTTGTGTTGCAGAACTGTTGTTTTATATTTATAGCTAATTCGTGTTGTCGTTCGGTGATGGTTCCTCTTGAAAGAGGTAATTGTTTGTATTTATCTACTTTTTCTGGATGTAAGCATTTGACCACTTCCACAATACATTCTTTTATCATTTCAACGTCGCTAAATGGTTTTCCCCGTTTTCCAAGAATGTACGCTACTTTGTATGTTGCTTCCGTGGCATTATTATTTTGTTGAAAGAACTTATTGAAAGTTTGTTGCCGGTGAAGTTTATCATTTTTAAGTTGTTGTAATATAGTTTTACGTGCTTCTCCTTCAAGAATTGCATATTTATGATTCGAATGAGTCATGTAATGTTGATTAGCATTATACTTTTTAATTGTAGTTATAACTGTACTACATAACAAACAAACCATTTTATCTTTGGAACTAATTAAGAAGTATTGCAATTCCCATTCTGTTGTTGTTGTTGTTTCTTATCCCCTTGTGTAAAGATTACATGAATTCCATGAGTCCAAGGAATGGGGTGTAGGGGTGCAGCTTTCGTTGATCATGGCACCATGATCCAGGCACACTTTGGTGAAGTCTGACTTTGCCTGTATTTTGAGGCCGTTCCTAACATGGAAGCAAAAACCTTTGCTGCCAACTCTAACATGAGTACAGACACAGCTCCTCCGTATCCCTGGAGAGGAACCCTGCAGCTGAGATGGACTATAGGGAAGTATCCAAGAAAAGAATGAGAGATGTGGTGGAGAGAGGCAGGTAAGAAAGTCCTGGGGTGTATGGACCAAAGAGTTCCCATTCTTCATTAGATAATCGATTCTCGTCCTTTAGAGTCCTTTTTTTGTTTTTTAGACATGATTCTAAAATTAAAAGATATAGGAAAATTTATACATAAAAATACCATGCCGCACATAAAATTGTATTTTGAAAATACGGGAGAAATGAACTGAAATCAAAATCCACATTTTTTTTTACATAAGTTTACTTTCACAGAAAATTAATTATATTAATAATTGTTCAACTGATAAAAAATTTTAAATTGTGCAATGATTATTAAAATTTAAAATTAATTTACCCGTATTTTACTACAATACAATAGAAAACATTGTTCGATGTTTGTAATATGTATTATCTTACAACTTACCTTATTCAAAAAATAAACAACCATTTAGTAAAGTTGATACAGTTACACACTGGCAATTATGTTGCCTCGACGTTACGTTTAGTTTTAGTACTAGTGTTGACCGCAAATTGGCGCTGCCGATATAGTGGTATAGTTATGTACTTCATTTTTAGCACTACACTTGAATTACTTTTAGAAATTTAAATACTTACATTTGCTATATTATCTATATATATAAAAATGAATGTATGCGTGTGTGTGTGTGTGTGTGTCCTTTATGCCTGACCAAACCACTCATTGGAACGCCATGAAACTTTGGGAAGTTATTTAGTATAGTACTGGGAAGGTTTCTAGCAAATAAAATTTTTGAAATAACTTTTCGCCTAAAAATAATCAAGATAAATATTCTAATTTATCTGTTATAATTCAACAATCTGCTCTAAATATTATCATGATGATACGATGATTTTGTAATGTAGAAAATTAGGAAAGACAAAATTCAGGATGACACGGCAATTTATTTGAGACAAGAATAATGATACAATTCAAAGGCAAGATACTATTCCTTTAACTTCCAATTACCGAGGGAACCAATTAATATTGATTTTATTCAACTTATCGAGTATTTTCAAGGGGCCGGGAAAAAATGTTCACTTTATCGAGAGATTCGTTAGACAAACCTTTACTCGGGTAAACCCGGGCGAAGCCGGGTACATTCATACAAGAATAATGATACAATTCCAAGGCAAGATACTATTCCTTTAACTTCCAATTACCGAGGGAACCAATTAATATTGATTTTATTCAACTTATCGAGTATTTTTCAAGGGACCGGGAAAAAATGCTCACTTTAACAAGAGATTCGTTAGACAAACCTTTACTCGGGTAAAACCCGGGCGAAGCCGGGTACATCCGCTAGTATATATTATATATGACATTCGTATTAGATATTTTCAATAAAATAATGAAAGTAATTGAAAACTGCGAAACAAAAATTATAATTTTGAATTTATGAAAAGGCCACAACTTGGGCAAGAAAAGGCCGCACGTTCGCCACCCCTGGTCTAAACCATTGGTTTTCAACCGCTATGACCAGGGATCGATTCCCACATTGGGAACTTTTTTCTAAGTAAAAAAAAATGCTCCAATGGCCCCCAATTCTTGCAAAATTCCAACCCCACCAGCGAGTGCAAGTAACCAAGCGGGGCTCTGGCACATTTGTAAATGCAAAGTCAAACTGCTTTTCACATGTGTAGACATGTGGTGCGCATACAGTAAAAGCAGTCGCCAACTTCTACCCACAATGATTATCATGGCCTGTACCATGTGTACTAGGGATAATAATAAAAATAAAAAGGTTATCAAGCCTGTAGAGCTTGAGCCTTTTAATGGTGTTTTGACAACCATCATGACTGGGTGAAGTAGAATGTGTCTGCCTTTGTCATTAAGATTGGGAGTACTATTCAGTGGTATGGAGCACAGAATCATCCTGTATCCCTAGATCAGGAGCCTTCACAGGGTATTATAATCTGGGCCAGCTAAGCTCAGGTTTTTTAACGAGCTTGATACTGCTCCCTTTCCTCCTTTTTCATCCAGGCTTGGAACCTGCAAAGGCGGAGTTTGTACCAATAGGTTTTTTTTGCTTATTCCTAGTACACGTGGTACAGGCCATGAAAATCATGGTAGGTAGAAGTTGGCGACTGCTTTTACTGTAATTGCACCACATGTCTACAAATGTGAAAAGCAGTTCGACTTTGCACTTACAAATGTGCCAGAGCACCGTTTGGTTACTTACACTCGATGGTGGGGTTGGACTTTTGCAAGAATCGGGGGCCATTGGAGCATTTTTTTTTTTTTTTTTGGTGGATTTTGTACCAATAGTAATTGAAATAATTAAAACCATAAGTTACGATGTACTAGAGCGCCATCTGTTATCAAATTATAAAACTATTTTAGAGGCGTAATAAGTGTTTATAACCAACCAGTCAAACAATGTGTCCAGGAAAGGCAAGAAGAGAGATGAGGACCGCAACAAGTCTTCCAAAGAGAACAAATCCACTACATCTGCCAAAGGTAAGCTCTCTGGGCTGCCAGCTGGGAGTAAGTTGAGATATTCACTGGATCATTCTAACTCTTTTTATTGCCAAGAAAGAAGTCGTAAAAGTATTTTTTCAGAATGGAAGTAACACTCAGGATATATAATAGTTATAAAAATTATCCAAAGATAGTTGTTTAGCTGGCAGAGAGATGCTAGCTCCAATCCATCGGCCCTCTAAGCAAACTAGTAGAATCGGGTTGGTGACAAAGCTAAAACACAATGGCTCTTAGTATTTGTTATCTATTTTGAAGAGAGAGGCATCCTTTCTTTTTATAGGCCATTATCTTCCTAGCAAAATTTCCATCAATATTTCAGCCATGGTATTAGCCTAGCTAAATGCCTATTTAGAAAATTCTGAAGATTTTAAGAATCCCTCATGAATTCCATGGAATCAATGTGTGGATTGAAGAGGGGAGGCTATTAGACCAAAACCATAGTATTCAGGTGAACATTCAGAATTTACCAAACCTATGGTTACAAGTTTTTATATGCAAAATCACAAGATATTTGCGTTTAAGTGTTTCCAGTGAAGAAAGCTATTTTGTCCATATAGTTTTCTCAGCTGTGCTTGATGCAGAAGTAGTTTGCCAGTGCCTTCCAGTCTGTTCCATTGGACAAATAAATTCAGCTCTTCCACCTTTCGGGCCAATTTTTGTCCTAAGGAGAATAGGTTACTGCGAGTATAGGTCACATTTTTGTCCATATAGACACCAAAAGTCAACTTAAAGGACACTAACAACAAAGTGAAGGTTATCCCACCCAGATGGATGTGTGTCCACAGAAGAGGTATCATCCACCATGCCTCCCAGGGCATCTCTGGCAGAAACTGAAGAGGACGATGTCAGGACCTTTCTAACCACTCCACGGAACCTGCGCGGCGTGACCTATCTCATGCAGGAATATCTCCTTCAACTGGGGGAGAAAATGGACCTGCTCTGGTGAGTTCATTATCCTGACCACTCTGCTTGGATGACTAAGACAATACGCTGTGCAGGCCTGAGGACCTGGGAGACACCTACTGCCAGATGTATGAGATTCTCCGCCCCAGGATAGAAATCCCAGACCCACTGAGGTGAGAAATACAACGGCAAACCTCAATCCCTCAGCTAACTTTGGAGGTGGCAGCTCGGACTATGAAGCTGAAGAACTCCGGATATATGCAAAGGTGAGTGTTGGTTCTGCCATCAATTTATTATATTATACAGAGAAGATGTGTAATCTTTCACCACTGATGAGCCAGGACCTCCCAATAATTTTTCCATTGCAGTAAGGGCAGTAGAAATTGTTTAATTTCAAAAAGAATCTTATGCGTTTAAAATTAGTTTCAAATTTTGATAATTTTGATGGCGTGCTAGTGCATCATATTATGTGTAATCTTTACACAAGGAGATAATAATCAACAACAACATACAGAGAAGAACTGTCCTTATAGCCAACACAGGAGAGGATCTAGAAATCGGGATGCTAACTGAGATGTAGAGGGTTCCTGTTGAATCAAAGTAGGTGTTGAAAAATAGATGGTTATTTTAAAGTAGGTAACTTCAATGAGAGATTTGAAAATCTATTGAACTATACTAAGTGTTAAACTACAGTCAATTAAAATGAAGAGGTTATACAACTCCACTTTGCCGGTCCCGAGCCTAGATGAAAAAGGAGGAGGGTGAGCAGTAACAAGCTCACTAAAAAACCTGGCTCAGCTGGCCCGGCTGATAGTACCCTGTAAGGGCTCCAGGGATACAGGATGAGCAGCGTTTGTACTCCATGTTAGGAGCAGCTGCACATGGCATCTGTTCCTCATGTCAGAGGCGGCCATTTCTTTTGGAGCTAAGTCGGCCTGCCACCGAGTAGTGCTCCCGGTCTTAATGACGAAGGCAGACGCATTCTACTTCACCCAGTCATGATGGTTGTCAATTCTACAAGCTTGATACCATAATATGATTGAGTGGAGATAAGAAAGAAGAAGAAAAGGTTATACTGTCTTCTTCTTCTTCTTCTTTCTTATCTCCACTCAATCACACTAAGGTATCAAGCTTGTAAAGCTTGAGATTTTTTATGGTGTCTGCCGGGGAAGAGTAGAGCTCATTAATGGATGAGTCAATACAGTCAATAATGTGTTTTGGGGTTGCAGGCTGAGAATTGCACTTAATACATAGTGGGAAAACCTTGCAACCATTCTGGAAAGTCATTGTCCGTAGATGACCAGATTTAAGTCATGAATCTGGTTATACTGTAAATATATGGAATGATTTTGTTTATTTACATTTATTGTTGTTAGTAACCATTAAGTTGAATTTTGACTTTTAGTGAATTCATAGGCAAAAATTCTTCAATTTGATCTGCTGGTTACCAACTCTTACAGTTTATCTAGTGACTTTCTGGTAGCGTCTTTGATCCCTCTCAAGTTCATTGGAGGTCTTAATCCCTTTCTCAAATTTTTCCCATTATCAATATCTTTTCTATAATCCATTTTCTCTCATTATTTGTCCAAAGTAGGTCAATCTTTCTATTTTTAAACGCGTAAGATTCTTTTTGAAATTAAACAATTTCTACTGCCCTTACTGCAATGGAAAAATTAATGGGAGGGCCTGGCTCATTAGTGGTGAACCCTCCCAGCGGTTTTGCCAGTTTAATATACCATACTGCTGTTATATTCCATTTTAGAACTTCACCACTGATGAGCCAGGCCCTCCCATTATTTTTTCCATTGCAGTAAGGGCAGTAGAAATTGTTTAATTTCAAAAAGAATCTTACGCATTTAAAAATAGTTTCGAATTTTGATAACAGATGGCGCGCTAGTGCATCATAGGTCAATCTTTGTTTGCATATTTGGAATTCTAAGGATCTATTAGCAAATGTTGTCCTTTTATCTGTCCATGGTACTCTGAGTAACTTTCTCCATGTCCACATTTCGGAAGCACTTATTATTTTTCTTTCTTCTTTTCTGAAATCCAGCTCTCTGGTGTTGTGTAGAGACTACACGAAATCCAGCTCTCTTACATCCATAAGTGACCACAGGAAATACCAATGTCTGTCTATACAATTCACTTCTTCAAAAAATGCCTTTATCTTTCATAATCTTGTCCATTGGACTTTATTATTCTGGACCTTTGATATTTCCTAAATTATATAAACAATAGTTTTTCCAGATGTTTAAAAAGAAGATATATTTATTCCAAGGACAGTGTTCATTTTTACCATTCATCTACACTCCAGTCAACTCTGCCTTTGCCAGTCCCAAGCCCGGATAAAAAAGGAGGAGGGGGAGCAGTAACAAGTTCGGTAAAAAAACCTGGGCTCAGCTAGCCCAGCTGATAGTACCCTGTAAGGGCTCCTAATCCAGGGATACAGGATGAGCAACGTTTGTACTCCATGTTAGGAGCGGCTGATCATGGCGTCTGTTCCTAATGTCAGAGGCGGCCATTTCTTTTGGAGCTAATTCGGCCTGCCACTGAGTAGTGCTCCCAGTCTTAATAACAAAGGCAGACGCATTCTACTTCAACCAATCATGATGGTTGTAAGTTTTACAAGCTTGATACCTTAATATGATTGATTGGAGATAAGAAAGAAGAAGGAGAAGACCTACACTCCAGCTTCGGCTCTGTAACTCCGTGTTGTTCTTTGCAAAGAGGTTCTACTGTAATACAGCGTTCAAACTTACTCTTTTATTCCATATTTCAGAGCTTCCTTTAATAATAAAAAAAAAAATTATGAGCTACTATGTTTTCTAAGAATGATTCAATCTCTATTTACCATTTTTCCAACTTTAGCTGAAATTGGTATTGTGACAGGTGATCCTGGCGTACCAGGAGCTCAGGTTGGCCAAGTGGAGGGAGAGCACCAAGTCTTCCACCCACCTCAACAAACTGTAAGTCCCCCCTCTCTACCACATTGGTTCCCCCTTCTATCACAATGGTTCCCCCTTCTAACACAGTGGTCCCCTACCACAGTGGTCTCTTAATCACAGTGGTCTCTTAATCACAGTGGTTCCCCCTTCTATCACAGTGGTTCCCCCTTCTATCACAGTGGTTCCCCACCTCAACATAATGGTCCCTCTACCACAGTGGATCCCCCCTCTAACACAGTTGTCCCCCTACCACAGTGGTCTCTTAATCACAGTGGTTCCCCACCTCAACACAATGGTCCCTCTACCACAGTGGATCCCCCCTCTAACACAGTTGTCCCCCTACCACAGTGGTCTCTTAATCACAGTGGTTCCCCACCTCAACACAATGGTCCCTCTACCACAGTGGTTCCCCCTTCTATCACAATGGTTCCCCCTTCTAACACAGTGGTCCCCTACCACAGTGGTCTCTTAATCACAGTAGTCTCTTAATCACAGTGGTTCCCCCTTCTATCACAGTGGTTCCCCCTTCTATCACAGTGGTTCCCCACCTCAACACAATGGTCCCTCTACCACAGTGGATCCCCCCTCTAACACAGTTGTCCCCCTACCACAGTGGTCTCTTAATCACAGTGGTTCCCCACCTCAACACAGTGCTTTCTCTAACACAGGGGATCCTCTTCCACAATGGTACCCCCTTCTATCACAGTGCTTTCTCTAACACAGGGGTTCCTCTTCCACAATGGTACCCCCTTCTATCACAGTGCTCTCTCTAACACAGGGGTTCCTCTTCCACAATGGTACCCCCTTCTATCACAGTGCTTTCTCTAACACAGGGGTTCCTCTTCCACAATGGTACCCCCTTCTATCACAGTGCTCTCTCTAACACAGGGGTTCCTCTTCCACAATGGTACCCCCTTCTATCACAGTGCTCTCTCTAACACAGGGGTTCCTCTTCCACAATGGTACCCCCTTCTATCACAGTGCTTTCTCTAACACAGGGGTTCCTCTTCCACAATGGTACCCCCTTCTATCACAGTGCTCTCTCTAACACAGGGGTTCCTCTTCCACAATGGTACCCCCTTCTATCACAGTGCTCTCTCTAACACAGGGGTTCCTCTTCCACAATGGTACCCCCTTCTATCACAGTGCTCTCTCTAACACAGGGGTTCCTCTTCCACAATGGTACCCCCTTCTATCACAGTGCTCTCTCTAACACAGGGGTTCCTCTTCCACAATGGTACCCCCTTCTATCACAGTGCTCTCTCTAACACAGGGGTTCCTCTTCCACAATGGTACCCCCTTCTATCACAGTGCTTTCTCTAACACAGGGGTTCCTCTTCCACAATGGTACCCCCTTCTATCACAGTGCTCTCTCTAACACAGTGGTCTCTTTATCACAGTGGTTTCTCAGTCAGCCCAAATAATAATGCTTATCAATAAACTGACATCTCTCTGGAGAGAAAACCACATTTTTATGCATAATGACAAGTGTTTCTATTGTGTTTTTGATTATTTATTTATAATCATTTAGTTATTTCTAAAATAGAGCAATCCATAGCTGAAAATTTTTTTGAAAATGTAAAAAGTTTTTTTGGATAACCATTTTACACTCTTTGACAAAACTTAGGGAAGTTTCATAATTCAATGTCCCTCAGTCATCTATTTTTTTGAAGGATTCAGAGTGAAGGGTGGTTATCTTGTGTGTCTTCAATAAGGGCCGCTGTGTATCAAATATCTTTCAGAGTTATTGTTTGAATTCCGCTATAATACTAAAAGGTATGAGGAGCATGAACTCATGGAATTCGTGTAATCTTTACACAAGGGGATAAGAAACAACAACAACATAACATTCCTTAAGTTATGTCAATAAGTGTATATATGTTATATAAAAATATGTTTTACAAATATATTTTATAGATAAAATACTCTGCTAAATCGACCGCCAGAGGTCACGCTTTCCCTATAAATACGCATTGTTGTTGTTCCCCGTTGGCCGGCTCAAAACTTTTGTACATTATGTAAATAAGCTTTTCATTTTTTTTATTCTTACGCCTTAAGCCAGGCAGTACTTTTACCAAATTATGTATTTTATATATTCCTTAGCTCAATTAAAGCAACCTCTGATCAAAACCATTCTTATTATTATTCTTTCAAGATTTTAACCACGACTGCATTACACCATAGCATAATCTCAAACTTCTAAAATACAACAGAAATCTTTTTTATTTATTTATAACATATATGCACCAATATTTTTATACCCAAATTGGCGTTTAGGCAACTGAAATATTGGTAAATCAATAGATGTTTAAAATTCAGTATATGCCATTTTATTTTCCAAAGTTATTTGTGGTCCATTTTTGTATTATTATTATTTTTTTAAATAGTGTGCAAATTAAGAAGGCCTCTTCACAAACATTACTTTAGGAAAAAGGCATTTTAAACATTATCATTACCAAATTTCCTTACAAAGTGTATGTACATTTGGAATTTTTATTTTAGATGTAAATCCAAAGTTATTTTATTGATATTACATTAAAATAATAGCTTTGCTGTAGATCTTTTACTGAATTTAATGGTGACCTAATCTCAATAAAAAGTATTCTTCTTCTTCCTTATCTCCACTCAAACATATTAGGATATCAAGTTGTGACCCTTGATGGTGTCCGTTTGACAACCATCATGACTGGGTGAAGTAGAATGCGTCTACCTTTGTCATTAAGACTGGGAGCACTACTCAGTGGCAGGCCGACTTAGCTCCAAAAGAAATGGCCGCCTCTGACATGAGGAACAGACGCCATGTGCAGCTGCTCCTAACATGGAGTACAAACGCTGCTCATCCTGTATCCCTGGATTAGGAGCCCTTACTATCAGCCGGGCCAGCTGAACCCAGGTTTTTTAGTGAGCTTGTTACTGCTCCTCCTCCTCCTTTTTCATCCGGGCTTGGGACCGGCAAAGGCAGAGTTGTTAGATATGTAAATTTTAACTGTATTAAAACAGCTAGCTGGACAAATAAAAGCAGTAGTCATCCAAAAGTGTGTATAGTCAGAAATCGAATAGTCTCTAATTAAGGGTTAATAATCATGGCAAAAGGTCTGGCCTATCAGATACAGTCCACGCTCTGCCAAACCACAAACTTAGGGTACTAGTCAGGCCTATATATAAAGGAGGTGGAGAAGATTCCTAGCTAATGCTTCTAGGCCCGAATTCGCCCAGGCATAACATGTAACAAAACCATGGTGTGTGTTGTCAGAGCTGCCGTGGGATCCAGGTTTCCTTGGGATTATTTCTGGTCAGACCTGGACTACATTCTGATGCTGTCTGCCCGAAGGGACCTCCTGGGGGACTTCTGGCCAGCTTTTATCAACAGAGGTTGGACTCTCTAGTTCTGTTTGTTGTCAACAGAGGTTGGACTCTCTAGTTCTGTTTGTTGTCAACAGAGGTTGGACTCTCTAGTACTGTTTGTTGTCAACAGAGGTTGGACTCTCTAGTTCTGTTTGTTGTCAACAGAGGTTGGACTCTCTAGTTCTGTTTGTTGTCAACAGAGGTTGGACTCTCTAGTTCTGTTTGTTGTCAACAGAGGTTGGACTCTCTACTTCTGTTTGTTGTCAACAGAGGTTGGACTCTCTAGTTCTGTTTGTTGTCAACAGAGGTTGGACTCTCTAGTTCTGTTTGTTGTCAACAGAGGTTGGACTCTCTAGTTCTGTTTGTTGTCAACAGAGGTTGGACTCTCTACTTCTGTTTGTTGTCAACAGAGGTTGGACTCTCTACTTCTGTTTGTTGTCAACAGAGGTTGGACTCTCTACTTCTGTTTGTTGTCAACAGAGGTTGGACTCTCTACTTCTGTTTGTTGTCAACAGAGGTTGGACTCTCTACTTCTGTTTGTTGTCAACAGAGGTTGGACTCTCTACTTCTGTTTGTTGTCAACAGAGGTTGGACTCTCTAGTTCTGTTTGTTTGTCAACAGAGGTTGGACTCTCTACTTCTGTTTGTTGTCAACAGAGGTTGGACTCTCTACTTCTGTTTGTTGTCAACAGAGGTTGGACTCTCTAGTTCTGTTTGTTGTCAACAGAGGTTGGACTCTCTAGTTCTGTTTGTTGTCAACAGAGGTTGGACTCTCTAGTTCTGTTTGTTGTCAACAGAGGTTGGACTCTCTAGTTCTGTTTGTTGTCAACAGAGGTTGGACTCTCTAGTTCTGTTTGTTGTCAACAGAGGTTGGACTCTCTAGTTCTGTTTGTTGTCAACAGAGGTTGGACTCTCTAGTTCTGTTTGTTGTCAACAGAGGTTGGACTCTCTAGTTCTGTTTGTTGTCAACAGAGGTTGGACTCTCTAGTTCTGTTTGTTGTCAACAGAGGTTGGACTCTCTAGTTCTGTTTGTTGTCAACAGAGGTTGGACTCTCTAGTTCTGTTTGTTGTCAACAGAGGTTGGACTCTCTAGTTCTGTTTGTTGTCAACAGAGGTTGGACTCTCTAGTTCTGTTTGTTGTCAACAGAGGTTGGACTCTCTAGTTCTGTTTGTTGTCAACAGAGGTTGGACTCTCTAGTTCTGTTTGTTGTCAACAGAGGTTGGACTCTCTAGTTCTGTTTGTTGTCAACAGAGGTTGGACTCTCTAGTTCTGTTTGTTGTCAACAGAGGTTGGACTCTCTAGTTCTGTTTGTTGTCAACAGAGGTTGGACTCTCTAGTTCTGTTTGTTGTCAACAGAGGTTGGACTCTCTAGTTCTGTTTGTTGTCAACAGAGGTTGGACTCTCTAGTTCTGTTTGTTGTCAACAGAGGTTGGACTCTCTAGTTCTGTTTGTTGTCAACAGAGGTTGGACTCTCTAGTTCTGTTTGTTGTCAACAGAGGTTGGACTCTCTAGTTCTGTTTGTTGTCAACAGAGGTTGGACTCTCTAGTTCTGTTTGTTGTCAACAGAGGTTGGACTCTCTAGTTCTGTTTGTTGTCAACAGAGGTTGGACTCTCTAGTTCTGATTGTTGTCAACAGAGGTTGGACTCTCTAGTTCTGATTGTTGTCAACAGAGGTTGGACTCTCTAGTTCTGTTTGTTGTCAACAGAGGTTGGACTCTCTAGTTCTGATTGTTGTCAACAGAGGTTGGACTCTCTAGTTCTGATTGTTGTCAACAGAGGTTGGACTCTCTAGTTCTGTTTGTTGTCAACAGAGGTTGGACTCTCTAGTTCTGTTGTTGTCAACAGAGGTTGGACTCTCTAGTTCTGTTTGTTGTCAACAGAGGTTGGACTCTCTAGTTCTGTTTGTTGTCAACAGAGGTTGGACTCTCTAGTTCTGTTTGTTGTCAACAGAGGTTGGACTCTCTAGTTCTGTTTATTGTCAACAGAGGTTGGACTCTCTAGTTCTGATTGTTGTCAACAGAGGTTGGACTCTCTAGTTCTGTTTGTTGTCAACAGAGGTTGGACTCTCTAGTTCTGTTTGTTGTCAACAGAGGTTGGACTCTCTAGTTCTGTTTGTTGTCAACAGAGGTTGGACTCTCTAGTTCTGTTTGTTGTCAACAGAGGTTGGACTCTCTAGTTCTGTTTGTTGTCAACAGAGGTTGGACTCTCTAGTTCTGATTGTTGTCAACAGAGGTTGGACTCTCTAGTTCTGATTGTTGTCAACAGAGGTTGGACTCTCTAGTTCTGATTGTTGTCAACAGAGGTTGGACTCTCTAGTTCTGTTTGTTGTCAACAGAGGTTGGACTCTCTAGTTCTGTTTGTTGTCAACAGAGGTTGGACTCTCTAGTTCTGTTTGTTGTCAACAGAGGTTGGACTCTCTAGTTCTGTTTGTTGTCAACAGAGGTTGGACTCTCTAGTTCTGATTGTTGTCAACAGAGGTTGGACTCTCTAGTTCTGTTTGTTGTCAACAGAGGTTGGACTCTCTAGTTCTGTTTGTTGTCAACAGAGGTTGGACTCTCTAGTTCTGTTTGTTGTCAACAGAGGTTGGACTCTCTAGTTCTGTTTGTTGTCAACAGAGGTTGGACTCTCTATTTCCTGTTTGTTGTCAACAGAGGTTGGACTCTCTAGTTCTGTTTGTTGTCAACAGAGGTTGGACTCTCTAGTTCTGTTTGTTGTCAACAGAGGTTGGACTCTCTAGTTCTGTTTGTTGTCAACAGAGGTTGGACTCTCTAGTTCTGTTTGTTGTCAACAGAGGTTGGACTCTTTAGTTCTGTTTGTTGTCAACAGAGGTTGGGTCTATGGTCTGTGCATGTTCTCGCAATACACCACCATTAAAGGGTTTTTTCAACAGTATATTAGATCTATGAGACATTCATGGCCTTGTTACTTTACTATTCTAAGGAATGCTCTTGTGGTGGTTTGATAGATTATCCACATGGAGGAATCAGTGCTAGAAAGTAATTCACAAATAGACACAAGAAAATAAGACTTAATTCAAATAAATTAATAGTGTGTGACTTTCGGTAACTGCGTTGTTACCATCATCAGACAAAAGAATAAATGAAAAAAATTCCACAGTATGTTATTAAATAGTACTGTTATCAAGTGTGTAAATAAGATAGCAGAAACAAATATTTTTTTGAAGACATTTTATCTGCTACCTTGTTTACAGACTTGATAACAGTACTATTTGAGAACATGCTGTGATATCTTTTTTTCATTTATTCTTTTGTCTGATGATGGTAACAATGCTGTTACCGAAACTTCACACACTATTCAAATATTTGGATTAGGTCTTATTTTCTTGTAGCTACGATCTATAATCCAAATTTTGTTTTATCATAATTAACAAATTTGTATAACAATGTCCCCAGAATTAATATTACCCAAGAAGTACCTGTACAGCCAATCCTCTCACTTTACTGATTATAATGCAACCTTTTTTCAAAAGTGACACACAACCAAATTACCTAATTTAATTAAATCAACTATTTTTCAAATGAAAACTGCCTCTATGTACCAGGTCTATTAGTATGAAACGCGAAAATGGGTGCCAGAGGCCGCTGTGCAACTTTATTTGAGCCGACGGTGGAGCTGTTGTAGGCGTTTTGTTCTTTGACTCACGTGGCATCAGCATGCGTGCAGTTTTCGAAAAATTCAAATCGTGAAAAATTTCTGGAGCCCGTGGAAAATGACGATTTCCGAGCCAAAAAGTGCCCATTTGCGGGAAGTTTTGTTGTTCGCCTTCAACTGGAAGAAAAGTGCCACTGAAGCCCACCGAATGCTCGAGGAAGTTTACAGTGACCACGCTCTGAGCAAATCGCAGTGTTACAGGTGGTTTAAAAAATTCCAAAGTGGCGATTTTGAACTTGATAATGAACCACATGGAAAACCGCCCCAAAAGTTGGAGGACGCTGAACTGCAAGATTTATTGGATGAGGACAGTACCCAAATGCAGGAGAAACTCGCAAAACAGCTCCAGGTGTCTCAAGGTGCTGTTTCTCTACGTTTAAATAGCCTCGGAATGACTCAAAAGCTTTCCAGATGGGTCCCCCACGAGTTGAGCGAAAGGCAGCAATAACGGCGTCTGGTAACCTGCGAAGGGCTGCTCGCCAGGCATGAAAAGAAGTCATTTTTGCACCGAATCGTAACTTCTGATGAGAAATGGATCCACTTGAGCAATCCTACGCGCCAAAAGTCGTGGGGCCTGCCCCGCCAATTTCCAAAACAGACGCCTAGGCCCAATCGCTTCGGAAAAAAGGCAATGCTTTGCATATGGTGGGACCAGAGCGGCGTAGTATATTTCAAGCTCCTGAAACCTGGCAAAATGGTCAATACTAGTCGCTACGAACAACAAATGCTCAGTTTGAGAGAGGCGTTGAATGAAAAAAGACCGGAATGGCGTGAAAAGCACAACAAGCTAATACTGCAGCATGACAACGCTCCAGGCCACTAGGCTACGATGGTCAAAAACACCATAAAAGACTTGGGCTGGGGACTCTAACCCCACCCGCCGTACTCACCAGACTTAGCGCCGTCGAACTACCACCTTTTCACATCTTTTGGACACGCCCTAAAAAAACAGGAATTTTCGAACTCAGACATACTCCGAAAATGACTTGTTGACTGGTTCGACTCAAAAGGAATAGAAATTTTCAGACAAGGAATTCGAAAATTGCCTGAAAAGTGGTCCGAATGTATAGCTAATCAGGGCAGTTACTTTGAATAAAAAATATTTTGTTGTATGGAATTGGTGAACTTTTGAATTCACTGAAAATTTTCGCGTTTCATACTAATAGACCTGGTATAGTGGTATCTTCTAGCGGGATTTTCCTGTCGTGGTGATGCTAAAGTATTTCTCTCTGGATGCCAATTTTTTTTTTATCGCTGCAGAAATGAAAAGATAAATTTTCAGAGAATATCTCTTTAATTGACATCCATTACAGAACATGGCAGGCCACTATAAAAGACAAGAATATGCTCCAAAAATAATCTCTTCTATGTTATTGCAGCAATAAAAGAAAATGGAGCATCTAGCGGCTCTCTGTCTTTAATTATATTTAGCCTATCAACACAGTTGTGAGAAAGCCTTTAACTCTAAATGTTGAAGCTGGAAGTTGTTGTTTTTTTCTTATCCCCCTTGTGTAAAGATTACATGAATTCCATGAGTTCATACTCCTCAAGTTCTCATGGAATGGGGTTGTAGGGGTACAGCTTTCATTGATCATGGCACCATGATCCAGGCACACTTTTGTGAAAGTATGACTTTGCCTGTAATATGAGACCATTCCTAACATATAGGCAGACACCTTTACTGCTGACTCTAACATAAGTACAGATGCAGCCCCTCCGTATCCCTGGAGAGGGCTCTAGCTGAGGTCTATCAGCCGGATCAGTTGAAATCAGGATTTTTAGAGAGGTCATTCCCCTATCTGTCACCTGAGGATGCGCCCTGTAGCAGTTAGCTCTGCTGAGGGGAAGCTGGAAGTGATGGAACTGTGTCAATGGAAGATGGCAGTAAAAGTAGTTGCAGCCATCTTGGATTTCCTGTGCTCGCAAACTGAAGAAGTGCTCCACTTCCAAGCATTCTAATGAACCAGGTGTTGTTTCAGTTCTGTGGACACAAGCTCAGCTCCGGCTGCTCCAGAACAATGTGGATGGTGCTCTGACTTCCTTCACCAGGGTGAGTGATGTTACTTGGAACATTTCCTCCCAGCAATAGGACCTTATAACATGCCTACTTCCCTGGACAGGGTTATGTCAGATCATGTAGAACTCTATAGCAGCAACCTGGTTTTGAACTCAGGCAACAGAACCTTGTTACAACAGCCTCTTTCATAACAACAATGCTAATAAGTTTAATAAAGTATCAATACAAAACAATAACTTCTATATATTTAAAATACTTATATAATTGCCTTATTCTGTCTGTGTGAAGTTCACTGTGTGAAGTTCACTGATAGATTTTTGGTCAGAATGGATAAAATAAAAAAAGTGTCAAGGGATGGGAATCGAACCCACGACCTTCCGCTTACCGGGCAGATGCCATGACCACTAGGCCACATGACCACAATTTATAATTGTAACAAATAGTATTTAAATCAAAACATTCAATCGGGTAAAACACAGGCGTTGCCCGGGTCATTCGGCTAGTTTAAAATAAAGGATTTAAGCACAAATGAAATGAAAAAATATATTGGAAGGGCTTGGCTCATCAGTAGTGAACCAAGTCCTCCCAATATATTTATTTCATCACAGTAAGGACAATAGAAGTTTGTATTGTGTATAAAAGAAATATTTGTGCTTAAATCCTTTCACTTTATATTATAAAGTATCAAAATAATAGGTAATTAGACTAAATCCAAATAAATAGTGTGGTAATAAACCCACTATTTATTTATTTGGATTTGGTCTTATCACCTTTTATTTCTAATCTATAATTCAAATTGTACCAATTCAATATAAGGTATCAATTTGTAAGTCCTAATTTTACCCATATTTTTATCTATGGTTATAATACAGTAGAACCTCCCTTTAGCGGACACTCCACTAGCAGACACCTCTCCACAAAGGACAGTTTTTATTTGCAAAATTACTATTTTTACAATTTAGCAGGGAGTCGGTGGAAGTAGGGTCTAAATCGTTGGTTTTCGACCGCTACGACCCAGGTTCGATTCCCGCATTGGGCACTTTTTTATGTTTAAAAAAAAAAATGCTCCAATGGCCCCCGATTCTTTCAAGAGTCCAACCCCACCAGCGAGTGCAAGTAACCAAACGGGGCTCTGGCACATTTTTAAGTGCAAAGTCTAACTGCTTTTCACATGTGTAGACATGTGGTGCACTTACAGTAAAAGTAGTCACCTACTTCTACCCACCATGATTATCATGGTTTATACCACGTGTACTAGGGATAAACAAAAAAAATAATAATTTAGCAACTCTCCAGTAAGAGGACATTTCTCTATAAAGGACACTTTGGCTCTGTAATTAGGTGTCCTTTACAGGGAGGTAGTTCTACTGTACCTTGAATTCTTGGTCTTGAGTGATGTTGTTATAGCGAGGCTTATCTGTAGGTCTGTAAATAACATTACTGATTACTGTTATTCCAGCATGTACCTATTTCTACTCAGAGAATCCATATAAGACCAAAAGGTCTTTTTTGTTGTTGTTGTTGTTGTTGTTGTTATAACATAAATATTTTTTAACAGCATTCCCAAGTCTTCTTCTTTCCTCTTATCTCCACTCAATCATATTAAGGTATCAAGCTTGTAAAGCTTGAGACTTTTGATGGTGTCTGCTGGGGAAGA
This sequence comes from Cordylochernes scorpioides, assembly GCA_030710605.1. Classification (NCBI taxonomy): domain Eukaryota; kingdom Metazoa; phylum Arthropoda; class Arachnida; order Pseudoscorpiones; family Chernetidae; genus Cordylochernes; species Cordylochernes scorpioides. The sequence goes on along the minus strand of CP092871.1, from coordinate 13,881,724 downwards.
GTAGAGCTCATCAATAGATGAGTCAATACAGTCAATAATTTGTTTTAGGGTTGCAGGTTGACACTTAGTACATAGTGGGAAAACCCTGCAACCATTCTGGAAAGTCATTGTCTGTAGATGACCAGACTCAAGTCTGAAAATCAAAGACTGTTGTTCTCTTGGGAGGACAGAACCGATGTTTGTCCCTCCTGCTCTGTACCAGTCATGTGCATTCCCAAGTGATGTGGTTATACTAAGGGTTTATTTCAGTTTATTCAACTAAGGTGGCTGGGAGATTTCACTCTACCAAATGTCTGTGAGATGTTTTATATATTCAGCACATCTGACATCTCCTGTCAATACTTCAAGTTGCATGCTAGAATAACCATTGCTTGGCTATATTTTGAGGAAGTGGAATTTCTAACTTAAATGTCAGCGGACCTTTTAGAATCCAAGAATTAGTATTTCAACTGTTAGTCCCTGCTAACTACCTGCTGTTGTTGACAGATGATCGATGCTATCCAGGAGGTTGAGGAAGATACGGACTCCCCACTCCAGATCCACGTCCCAAACACCAACAGCCTCCTTTCCCTCAGTCAGTATTACTCACTCCTTTTTTGACGTGACAACGTCTTAAATTAGGTTGCGGCTGGGAGTCACTTATGAAAAAGTGTAACGCCCGGTAACGTTACGATGAGTCACCGAACGAGAGTGCTGCGCGCGCAGCGCTAGAGAATTAGGCGCATTGAATCGGCGCATGCTTGTCTCTGTCTTTGTCTTTCTCGAACGTTCTTGGGGTTGGAAAAACAAGAAAGCGTCATAATACAAGTTCACACGTGTGGTTAAAGTATCGTCAGCTGTGTCTGTAGTGAAAATGTGGAGTGCTTAGATTCGTCATTTACAACAACTACAACAATAAAGGTAAATAATTGTACACTGATATTTCATTATCGTAAACTATGATTGATTGATTAATTGTTAGATTGACACAAAAGTTGAGAAACTCAGTTTATAGGTTATGTCATACTATTGATAAATGTTGATAGTGTCAAGTAAATTATTAGTTTAAAATTAATTAATTAATTAATTATTATTTTACAAATTTTAAATAGTTTCAAATTTATTTAGCAAAAATTTGAACCTTCGATCTGAATAAATGTTTTGATTTTCGAATTGATTCTTTAAAATTACAAATATTAAGAAAAAGTGGCAGATATAAGAAAACTTTATTTAAACTGTGTTGAGCAAGAATTTTAACATCTAATTTAAGTAAATGTTTTAATTTTCAACTTCATCATTTACAATTACAAATTTTATTTAATTTCAAATTTATTTAGCAAAAATTCGCAAAACAACTTTCGCCTGACAACTCGTTTCTTAATTTCATGAAAAATACGTATAATCTTGATTGCGTATCAAACGTTTCTAAGTCAACTACGTTAAAAGGAACAACTATCGACTTGACCTTCGCATGACACATTACAGCAGAAACACTTCCTTTCATTTCATATTTCTCCTATCATCGTCCTATCCTCAACAAAATCACTCAAATAGGAATTAGTTAAGTTTAAGTTTACATGTACAATGTTTTAGTAAACAAAATATATTTCTATAGTTAAAATTTGTGCAATTCTTATTTTCATTCAATTCCTTGTTCCTATTGTGCAATTTAATTATATTCATATCAATAAATATTCTACCGTTGTCACGTAAAATCTTCGCCCGTAAAACCGACTTTACAGGCAACCATTGTTTTTTTTTTTTTTTAATTATTCCTAGTAAATGTGGTACAGGCCATGATAATCATGGTGGGTACTTAGCAACTCCTTTTACTGTAAGTACACTACATGTCTACACATGTGAAAAGCAGTTCGACTTTGCACTTACAAATGTGCCAGAGCCCCGTTTGGTTAATTGCACTCGCTGGTGGGGTTGGACTTTTGCAAGAATCAGGGGCTATTGGAGCATTTTTTTTTTTATCAGAAAAAAGTGCTCAATGCGGGAATCGAACCCGGGTCGTAGCGGTCGAAAACCAAACGGTTTAACCAGCCTTCCACCAACCCCCACTCACTCCTACTTCTACGATATTTATATTATTCTCAAGTCTTTGTTGTTGTTACACAAATTCCATGAGTTCATGCTCCTTGAGCTGTTTTATTATAAGCAGCAGCCTCTCCTGTTTGGTGCATCTAATTCAAGCCAAAATGTGTTCTGGAACTGCAGGTGCCAAGCTACATTTTGGGCAATGGGGTAGATTTTGTTATTATTTTCTATCTACAATTTCTTGAGATGGCCTGTTCTAAATCTTGTTAGTGTTGTTTGATGCTGTCTATTTCTGAAGTTCAGAGCTTCTCCTGGGTTCACTCCACTCTACCAACTGTGCTTCAAGGCTTTGTGTTACCCACTTGTGTGTAGGCTGAGTGGCATTAGCTGATGTGGATCAAACTCTCTTCTAAAAAATTTATATACACCAATACCTCGCTTTGCATTGTTTTGTTTTGCATTTTTTTCGAAGTTGCGGCGCTGCTTAATTTTTACTGATTTTCACTGTGCGTCGTTAGATTTTTGAAGTTGCGTTGTTTTGGATTCGAGTCTTCAATTTTTTTTTTTTCCTAAATATGGCAACACCTTTGTTTTTGATTGCGCCTTCACATATTTTCACTTTGCATCGTTTCAATTTGCGTAGTGTTTTTTTGGAACGTAACCCCGACGCAAAGCGAGGTATGGGTGTACATATCTTCTTTTATTTAACACCCCAAGGAATCAGAATTTTCAGTTGAAATAAAATATTTTTGAATATTATAAGGTGACATCCTCTGATATACCTAGTATAATAAAAGACCTTGGAGATTGGTGTAGGATTGGTATTAACTGTCAATATTTTTCATATCCACGACCTGGGATCAAATCCTGCATTGTGTGGGCACTTTTTTCTTCCGAAAAAATTGTTTTAAATAGCCTCTGATTCTTGCAAAAGTTCAACCCCACCGTTGCAAGTAACCAAACAGAGTTGCTGTGGGGTACACTTACACTAAAAGCACGCTCTACCCTACCTACCATGATTGTCACGTCTGTACTATGTAAACTAAGGATAAGTAGAGAAATGTTTATCTGCCACAACAACGAGGTGTGTACAGATGTAGTCCAACTCCAGATGGAGTCACTCCAGCGTAGTCAGTCCCTAGAGAAGGTCCAGAAACTCTTTGACCAGGGTGACTACCAGCGGGTCGTGGATCTTCTGGTATTGACCTTCCAGGACCCTGCACCCCAGCAGCAGAGCAAGAATGTAAGTCTTGTCTCTTTACTCTTGGCTTCACCTATCTAGTCTTGGTCCTACCTCTTCACTCTTGTTTCAATATCCTTGGCCCCACCTTTTTACTCTTGGCCCCGCCTCTTTACTCTTGGCCCCGCCTCTTTACTCTTGGCCCCACCTCTTTACTCTTGGCTTCACCTATCTAGTCTTGGTCCTATCTCTTCACTCTTGATTCAATATCCTTGGCCCCACCTCTTTACTCTTGGCTTCACCTATCTAGTCTTGGTCCTACCTCTTCACTCTTGATTCAATATCCTTGGCCCCACCTCTTTACTCTTGGCTTCACTTATCTAATCTTGGTCCTATCTCTTCACTCTTGATTCAATATCCTTGGCCCCACCTCTTTACTCTTGGCTTCACCTATCTAGTCTTGGTCCTACCTCTTCACTCTTGATTCAATATCCTTGGCCCCACCTCTTTACTCTTGGCTTCACCTATCTAGTCTTGGTCCTACCTCTGCACTCTTGATTCAATATCCTTGGCCCCACCTCTTTACTTTTGGCTTCACCTTTCTAGTCTTGGTCCTATCTCTTCACTCTTGATTCAATATCCTTGGCCCCACCTCTTTACTCTTGGCTTCACCTATTTAATCTTGGTCCTATCTCTTCACTCTTGATTCAATATCCTTGGCCCCACCTCTTTACTCTTGGCTTCACCTATCTAGTCTTGGTCCTACCTCTTCACTCTTGATTCAATATCCTTGGCCCCACCTCTTTACTCTTGGCTTCACCTATCTAATCTTGGTCCTACCTCTTCACTCTTGATTCAATATCCTTGGCCCCACCTCTTTACTCTTGGCTTCACCTATCTAGTCTTGGTCCTACCTCTGCACTCTTGATTCAATATCCTTGGCCCCACCTCTTTACTTTTGGCTTCACCTTTCTAGTCTTGGTCCTATCTCTTCACTCTTGATTCAATATCCTTGGCCCCACCTCTTTACTCTTGGCTTCACCTATCTAGTCTTGGTCCTACCTCTTCACTCTTGATGCAATATCCTTGGCCCCACCTCTTTACTCTTGGCTTCACCTATCTAATCTTGGTTCTACCCCTTCACTCTTGATTCAATATCCTTGGCCCCACCTTTTTACTCTTGGCCCCACCTCTTTACTCTTGGCCCCGCCTCTTTACTCTTGGCTTCACATCTTTACACTTGGCTCCACCTATC
>CP092871.1:13835866-13869018 GCA_030710605.1 Cordylochernes scorpioides | reverse complement strand
ATATTATTCATGTACAAATCTCAACTAGATTCTCTATTAATGATATTGATGTTTCTTATGATGACATGGTTGTTTGGATTGAAGATAAAAGGATGTCATCTAAGGATTGGGTCTCCACCTGTCTGAAGACAAAATTGAAACAAAACAGTCAAACTTCACATGCTATTGTCAGACCCAACAATGACAGCATTTATATGTCAACATTTCCAAGGCATGGCAAAATATTTCCAAGGCAAGACAAAACATTTCCAAGACAAGACAAAGCCACATCAATGATATAATTAATAAAAAAAATTCTAGATAGTAGAAAAAAAATTTCCCCCCCAAAAAGAGGGGAAACAAGTCTTTATTAATAAATAGAAAGCGGGGGAGTGTACAGGTCAATGAAAAATGACTGTCAGTGTAAAATGGCAGGTCTAGAGGCAGTTGTTGCTCTTTTTACCTGAGGCCACGTCCTCCGTGGCAGAGACAGTGGAGGACTCCTCAGTGGAAGCAGGGGCCTGGACACTTGAGTTGGCAGCCAGGAAGGTCAGCTGTCAGACTGCTGCCTACCTTGTTAGAGTGGAGCTGGCAGAAGGCAATGGCTTGGTCCAGTACTGAGGGCGAGGGATCCACCTGGTACATCACACACAGATATGGCAGCTAGCTATAAACTCTATAGTAGAACCTCTGTGAGAAGACACCATCTACCAATGACAGTTTACAAAGGCATAAAAAGCACAAAATCATAAGGCGAAAGGTTTCTTTCAAATGATAAGGCACAATTTGGATTATAGATTATAAACACAAGGTAATAAGACCAAATACAAATAAATAAATAGTGTGTGACGTTTCGGTAACAGCATTGTTACAGAAACGTCACACACTATTTATTTATTTGGATTTGGTCTTATTACCTTGTGTTTCTTTCAAAGTATTTTATTATTTTGCCGAGCTTTCAAGCATTACTGCAAGCTTAGCTAGGCAAAATAATTAAAAAAAACGTTGAAAGAAACCTTTCACACCTTTTATGAATTTTCTCCAGATGATTATATTACTCAAGTTTACAAAGGATAAATTTAAGATGAAAACATTAGGTTTCCAGAGAGAAAAAAATGAACAAAATAGTTCCAGACTTCTTACCACTATCCTACTTCCAACCATATAGTTCTTTGTTTGTTGGGTAAAATGTCATTTGGACTATTACTTAGCTGCCAGGACTCTACCATTGACAATACTGGGTCATTATATAGAATGTGGATTTGAAATGGTATAATTTGGATTATAGACCTATAAGACCTGATCCAAATTCAATAAAGTGTGTGTGACATCTTGTTGACAACATTGTTACATGCAATTTATTGAATTTGGTCTTGTTAACTTAGGTTTCAAATCTACAATCCAAATATTGTGTTATATCATATACTTCAATGGACCTCGGAGGGCTGAGAGACTTCCTTCCAGCCTGCTGGGATGACAGACCACGGCAAACATACAAGTGGGGCCATGAAATAGGAGATGACTACCGCTGTGCGGAGCGGCAGATCGGCGGAAGTCAATGTGATCCCAATAGACATTCTAGGGTGTTGTACTTTTTGTCTTCCTCTAAAAATGTAGCTAATAAGTAATACCAATAAAACGCTAACTTTGAAATATTTTTCTGGGCCATCGCTGGACTAATAAATGGACACACCACACCTACAAAGTGATTCTCATGAGCTGAAGAAAATATACTTTATTTAAAACTTTTGTCTGTGAAATTGTAACAATTCTGTTTTCAAAGCATCATGCACATTTTATTGAATTTGTATTTGGTCTTGCTACCTTATGTTTCAAATCTATAATCTCCAAACATATATTGTGTGTTATATACTTCAATGAACCCACAAAGTTTTTCTTATGAGCTGTGGGAAATGAATTCTGTACTTTTGTTTGTGAAATTGTAACAATGCTGTTACCAAAACGTCATGTACAATTTATTGAATTTGGATTAAGTATTGTTAAAGAGAGCTTATGAGGAAGATTCTATATTTCCATATGAGATCCGTCTTCCACAGTTTAATCTCTTTTTTTCTTAATACAGTCAAACCTACTTATAACACTTGCACTTGGAACCACGATGTTCATGCTATTATAACCAAGTTGCTATAACAACAGTTAAACAAATTGGAAACTAAAAATACTAGGTAATAAGACCAAATACAAATTAATTAACAGGGTGTGTCATTTTGGTAGCAACGTTGTTACCATCATCAGACAAAACTCAGACAATCACACACTTAGTTTATTTGGATTTGAAACCTTGTAGTTCTAATACATAATCCAAATTGGGCCTTATCTTGGAACCTAAAAATTATATCATGTTGTTCAAACAAAGTTCCATTTTGGCTATACATTATTTTTTAAAGATATATTTATTTAAAAAATACTTTTTTTGAAAACAAGTTGAGCATTATCTTTCCAAATATTTACAGTGCCCTCGGAACACAAGGCTCTAGTATTATTATTATGGTGGTGATGCTCATCCTTTCTTAGACCATGTCTAGAAGTCTACTCTTCTGAGAAGGGTAGAATTCATACATAGGAATTGGGTCTGTTTTCTGTTCATGGGAACATCGGAGGCACACAAAGGTAGACTTTGCATGTTAACATTTAGCTGGGCTTAGTAGGACAGCCTTCATGTCTAAGGTACCAGGAGTACAAGACTCCAGACATACTGTCCTTCTCAGAGTCACACTGAGGCAGTTAACAGGAGTTTTGAGCAGGAATATAATTAACTGTAGACACAGAGAGAGGAAGTGATCACAGATAGCTACTGACCTCTCCCAGCTTGTACATGGTGTAGGCACTCTCCAGGAGGTCGTTGACTTGATCTGTGTACACGCCGGCCTTGTGCAGGTTGTGCCAGGCTCGGAAGATCTCCACCAGATAGGAGATGAGCCTGGACTCTGCTGGCGGAGGTTCCTCTCCCAGGAGATTATTCAGCTTCTCCCGGAGTATCTTGAAGGCTCGGTCGAATGCCTCCTTGTAGATGAGGTTTCTGTCGGGTTCTCTAAGGTACCGCCTGAAACCCAGTCAGTGCTACACATCAATCTGAATATATTTAAAGGCAATATATAAATTTGTGAGACAATGATATTTTCATACTTGAAATATGGTAGAAATAATTACAGTAGAACCTCCCTTTAGCGGACACCCTGCTAGTGGATACCTCTCCACAAAGGACAGTTTTCATTTGCAAAATTACCATTTTTACTATTTAGTAACTCTCCGGTAAGAGGACACCTCTCTACAAAGGACAGTTTTCATTTGCAAAATTACCATTTTTACTATTTAGTAACTCTCCGGTAAGAGGACACCTCTCTACAAAGGACAGTTTTCATTTGCAAAATTACCATTTTTACTATTTAGTAACTGTGCTGAGAAGATGTAAGAAAACATCTACCTATGTTTCCCCACGTGACGCAGCGGAGCGTGACCTCGGCTGCACGGGTGAGTCAGTTGTTGTTTGGCTCTCTGTATAGATGGACATTAAAACATGGTGGCAGCTATAACTGGATAAAATACGAACCCGTATATCGCAAAATATCGATTTTTGTGTACCTTGGAAGATAATTCAACATGGCTCAGATTCAACCTCCAGAAACTTTCGACTTCTCGACTCCCAACGAATGGCCCAAATGGAGGAAGAGATTCGAACGATACCTCGTGGTCAGTGGAATGAAGAAGAAAGAGGAGGCGGACAAGATCGATTTGTTCATGTACTTGATGGGTGACCGCGCGGATGATATATTAAGGACCTTCAAGTTTGAAAAGGAGGAAGAGGCAACGAAAATTGGTTCCGTCCTCAAGGCGTTTGACAACCACTTCTGTGTCAGGAAGAATATTATCTACGAACGTGCGAAATTTAATTCAAGAATCCAAGAGGATCGGGAGCCAGTGGACGAATTCATCACTTCATTGTACAAATTGGCTGATAGTTGCGAATTTGAGGGTCTTCATGAGCAGTTGATCCGTGACCGAATAGTGGTTGGAGTGAGGGACAAAGCTTTATCTGAAAGAATGCAGTTGGACAGCGAACTGACTTTGGAAAAGGCGGTGAAAATGGTTCGACAGCAGGAAGCCGTTCGACAGCAGCAAGTCGACCTGCAGCGTCCCTCAACAAGCCAAAAGGTCAATCAGGTGAAGTTCAACTCGAAGAAACAATCACCGAAACAACAACAGCAACCTTCGAGGAAGAAGGAGAAGTCAGCCAAAACAAGATCACGATGTCCAAAATGCGGAGGTTTCACCCACAGGGAAGGACAGGCTTGCCGTGCTGAAGGACAAAGATGTAACCTATGTTCAAAAACTGGCCATTTTGCAAATTGCTGTCCAGATAAGCAGGCGAAGACTGCGGAAGTCAAAGCAGTTTCTGAACTTGATGAAGAAATTGGTTTTCTCCTGGAGGTCTCAGCTGTGGAGGATTCATCTAATCTCGATGATGATGAAGACGAGTGCAGGAGGCGATGGACAGCAGAAATCCAAGTGAACGGGAAACAGCTGAAGTTCAAGCTCGACTCCCAGGCGGATGTTACATGTGTTCCTCTGTGTCTCTTCAAGAAGATAATGGGACAGCAATGACTAGTGGAAAGTGATATCAACCTTAGAGCTGCTGAATTCTCCGAACTTCAGACTGTGGGTATGTTTATATCAACGCTGCGAAATGGCAGTTATGAAATCAAGGAGAAGATTTATGTCATTCGTCGTTTGAGTGAACCTCTTCTTAGTCGCCGGGCATGTGAGCTCTTGAACCTGGCGAGGCGGATTGAAGTGGTTGCGACGAGAATTAACCCGATCAAGGAATTCCCTGAAGTATTTGAAGGACTGGGACAGATCGGAAACCCTTACGAAATCAAATTGAAACCTGGAGCAAAACCTTATGCTGTGCATACTCCTCGACGGGTACCAATACCTTTGATGGAAAAGCTCAAGACAAGATTGGAAGAGCTCGAGAGGGCGGGAATCATAGCACAAGTTAACGCTGCGACTGAATGGTGTGCACCGACTGTGATTGCTGGTAAACCGAATGGCGACATACGACTCTGTGTGGATCTCTCAAGGCTGAACGAACATGTACAGCGCGAAGTGCATCCCATGCCAGTGGTGGAGCACATGCTGGGGCAACTGGGGGAAGCAAGATTCTTTTCGAAACTGGACGCGAACAGTGGCTTTCACCAGATTCCGTTGAGCCCGGACTGCCAGCATTTAACGACCTTCATCACTCCTTTTGGGAGATATAAATACTGCAGAATGCCATTTGGAATCTCACTCGCCCCAGAGTATTTTCAGAGAGTTATGTCAATAATCTTGCAAGGCATGGACGGTGTAATGTGTTACCTGGACGATATCCTGATATTTGCCTCCGACTCCAAGACTCACGATCGAATTCTTCGTTTAGTGCTCCGAAAACTGAAAGAGGCGAAAGTTACACTAAACAAGGCCAAGTGTGTTTTCGGCGTGCCAAGAATTAATTTTCTTGGGCACATACTGGACGAAGACGGTATTCGACCAGATCCAGCGAAAATCGAAGCAGTGGCGAAGATGCCTGCTCCGACCGATGTTCATGGCGTAAGAAGATTTCTTGGCATGGGGAACCATCTGGGACGCTTTGTGGAAAATTTATCTGAAATTGTGGCTCCACTGAACCAGTTGTTGGTGAAAGGTCAAGACTTCGTTTGGGATTGCAGCCAGGAGCGAGCATTCCGAAAGTTGAAAGAATTGCTCACGACTCAACCCATCTTGGCAGCATACGACGTCAGGAAACCAACTATGGTGTCATCCGACGCATCTTCATACGGCTTGGGAGCGGTACTGAAGCAAGAAGGTAAGAATGGAATCTGGCGACCTGTTGCTTATTCTTCTAGAACTATGACACCTACCAAAAAACGATATGCTCAGATCGAGAAAGAGGCTCTCGCAATTACATGGGCTTGCGAACGTTTTCAAGATTTCCTGCTTGGAAAGCGTTTCCGAATTGAGACCGACCATAAGCCTCTCATTCCTCTATTTTCGACGAAAGAATTGAGTTCGCTGACCCCAAGACTGCAACGTTTCCGAATGCGTATGATGAGGTTTGGATTCGAAATAGTGCATATCCCTGGAAAGGAGCTGCTCGACGCCGATGCATTATCCAGACAACCACTTCTTACAACCGAGGGAGGTGAAAAAGAACGGCAAACCTCAGCGCATATAAATGCAGTTCTCTCGAGTATAACCGACAAAGACGAGATGTTGACGAAGATTTTTGAAGCTCAACAAGAAGATACGACCCTGAAAGCAGTAGTCAACTACCTTGAGCATGGCTGGCCAGATAAGAAGAAGATGTCACAGACTCTGCTCTCTTATTGGCATGTCAAGGATGAACTCGGCGTTCAAAATGGACTACTGATGCGTGGCTGTCGTCTTGTTATTCCAGCAAGTATGAAACTGGAGATCCTAGATAAGTTGCACGCTGGGCACTTCGGGATTACAAAAACAAGACTTCGAGCACGTGAGACGGTATGGTGGCCTGGAATTTCGGAAGAGATCGCGGAAACGGTCAGAAAGTGCAGTGTCTGTATCCAGGAAGCCGTCTCAAAACATGAACCTTTGATACCAACCAACTTTCCTACACGACCGTGGCAAAAGATTGGAATGGATTTGTTCAAGTTCGAGAATAAGTGGTATCTAGTCGTCATTGACTATTATTCTCGATTTCCTGAAGTGGTTCAGCTGGATCGGCTCACAGCCAATGTGGTGGTGCGTGGTTGCAAATCCATATTTGCCCGACATGGAATACCAGAAACTGTTGTAAGCGATAATGGGACGCAATTTGGAGCTGCTCGTGAATTTGCAAATTTCGCAAGGCAGTACGGATTCACACATGTCACTTCAAGTCCTCGATTCCCACAGAGCAATGGGATGGCAGAAGCAGGTGTGAAAATTGCTAAGTTGATCCTCAAGAAAAATCAAGACCCATCGCTTGGACTCCTGGAGTATCGATCGACCCCTTTGGAGAACGGTTACAGCCCTGCTGAGCTTGTCATGGGACGTAAACTCCGAACGACCTTGCCAATTGCACCAGAGAATCTTAATCCAAAGTTGGTGGACTCTCAGACCCTGAAAAGAAAGGAGGGGAGAAGGAGAAAGGATATGAAATCCAGATATGATCGACGCTGCGGAGCTACGGACATGGAGGAGCTATCTGAAGGTGACACGGTTTGGATTACAGATATGCGAACCTGGGGGATTGTAAAGCAGAAAGCACCGACACCAAGGTCATATATGGTTGATACTCCAGTTGGGACTTTACGTCGAAACAGGTTCCATCTACGAAAAGGATATGCAGTGCAATATCCAGCCGACCCATCGACGCCGACCTTTTCGGGGGAGGAACTGGTTGAAAATGAAAAGACCCCAGTTGTGGATTATCCCTCTAACGACTCAGAAGACGGCCAGATAAGAACCCGGAGTGGACGAATTGATAGACCTGTGGATCGCCTTCATTATTAATTATATTATGCATTTAAAGTTTGTAATGTATATATATATTTCAAGTCTTAAAAAGGGGGATGTGCTGAGAAGATGTAAGAAAACATCTACCTATGTTTCCCCACGTGACGCAGCGGAGCGTGACCTCGGCTGCACGGGTGAGTCAGTTGTTGTTTGGCTCTCTGTATAGATGGACATTAAAACAGTAACTATCCGGTAAGAGGACACCTCTCCCTAAAGGACACTTTGGCTCTTCAATTAGGTGTCCTTTATAGAGAGGTTCTACTGTATATATTTAAACAGAAATAAAGATAAAATATTTGCAGAGTTTGTTTATCCAAAATGAGAGGCAAGCTTTCATGTGATCGTGTTTCATCCATACATACAATATAGATTCAAAGAAATAAATTTGAAACCAAATCAGAAATAAATACAAATAGTTTTTAACTGTAGAGGGTTAGGGGGGCAGTTTATAAGGGGGGTGATCTAGCATTATCTGCATTGAATTTGCTGAAACTGTTGGGGTAGATCAATTCTTCTGTTTATTGTCTTTGGAGATTGAAGATTCTAAAATGAGTCTATTGTATAATAAAGGAAATAAGACCTAATCCAAATAATTTATTAGTGTGCGACGTTTCGGTAACAACATTGTCACCATCATCAGACAAAAGAATAAATGAGAAAAAATATTACAGCAAGTTCTTATATAGTACTGTTATCAAGTAGTAATTTATTCTTTTGTCTGATGATGGTGACAATGTTGTTGCCGAAACGTCACACACTAATAAATTATTTGGATTAGGTCTTATTTCCTTTATTATAATCTATAATCCAAATTGTGCTTTATCATGAGTCTATTGTATTTGGAGAATATACTATGGAAATGTGACATCTTGTAGGTTGAATTGATGACCTGTACAATTTTTGTGCTGGAATATTAAGGATTTGTTATCTCCGTTTCTGATATTACGCCTATGTTCTTTAACTCTTATGTCTATTGATCTGCTGGTCTCATCTTCATGTACCAAATTTCACCTCTCCTTTTAACTATCCATTAGAACAATGTATTTTGTATAAACAGGACCTTTGGGAGAGACCGCTGCTTATCATAAAACAGATCGAGGAGCATCTCTTCTTCTTTCTTATCTCAAAGACATGATAATCATGCTGGGTAGTTAGCGACTGCTTTTACTGCAAGTTCACCACATGTATACACATGTGAAAAGCAGTTCGACTTTGCACTTACAAATGTGCCAGAGCCCCGTTTGGTTACTTGCACTCGCTGGTGGGGTTGGACTTTTGCAAGAATCGGGGGCCATTGGATAATTTCTTTTTTTAAACAGAAAAAAGTGTCCAATGCGGGAATCGAACCCGGGTTGTAGTGGTCGAAAACCAAACGGTTTAACCAGCCTTCCACCGACCCCCTTCGAGGACATGAACTCATGGAATTAGTGTAATCTTTACACAAGGCGATAAGAAACAACAACAACACAATGCTTTTTGTTGTAATCCGGCCTGAAAATTGCCCTTGCTACTTAACCAGGTTAATCACCTTTTAGGTAAATTCAACCTATTTCTTTTCTCATAGGATGTTATGAAATTGAAGCTGACCTTGTACTGATAAGGGCCATAACCTGAAACCATGGTACCTACTTGTTGAGGTCAGGCATGACAATTATTTGCTTCAACCTCTCAGACAAGATAGCTACAAGTACTTGCCAAAATCTGGCATGGCAGTTACTACAGCTTGCTTCAACAACCTCTCAGACAAGGAAGCTGCACGTACTTTCCAAGGTCAAGCATGGCAGTTACTACAGCTTGCTTCAACAACCTCTCAGACAAGGAAGCTGCACCTACTTTCCAAGGTCAAGCATGGCAGTTACTAAAACTTGCTTCAACAACCTCTCAGACAAGGAAGCTACACGTACTTGCCAAGGTCAAGCATGGCAGTTACTACAGCTTGCTTCAACAACCTCTCAGACAAGGAAGCTACACGTACTTGCCAAGGTCAAGCATGGCAGTTACTACAGCTTGCTTCAACAACCTCTCAGACAAGGAAGCTGCACCTACTTTCCAAGGTCAAGCATGGCAGTTACTAAAACTTGCTTTAACAACAACCTCTCAGACAAGGAAGCTGCACGTACTTGCCAAGGTCAAGCATGGCAGTTACTAAAACTTGCTTTAACAACAACCTCTCAGACAAGGAAGCTGCACGTACTTGCCAAGGTCAAGCATGGCAGTTACTAAAACTTGCTTTAACAACAACCTCTCAGACAAGGAAGCTGCACGTACTTGCCAAGGTCAAGCATGGCAGTTACTAAAACTTGCTTTAACAACAACCTCTCAGACAAGGAAGCTGCACGTACTTGCCAAGGTCAAGCATGGCAGTTACTAAAACTTGCTTTAACAACAACCTCTCAGACAAGAAACCTGCACGTACTTGCCAAGGTCAGGCATGGCAGTTACTAAAACTTGCTTTAACAACAACCTCTCAGACAAGAAAGCTGCATGTACTTGCCAAGGTCAGGCATGGCAGTTACTAAAACTTGCTTTAACAACAACCTCTCAGACAAGAAAGCTGCACGTACTTGCCAAGGTCAAGCATGGCAGTTACTAAAGCTTACTTCAAGAACCTCTCAGATAAAGATGGCAGCTACTTGCTACAATAACCATTCAGACAAGGAAGATGCACATACTTGCCAAGGTCGGGCATGCGGGAGAGCTGCAGCCCCATGTTGAGCAGCAGCTGGTGGTTCTGCTGCTGGGTAAGGATGTCTTGCACCAGCTCCACAGCTCGCAGCATGTGGGAGGCAAACCCTCCCGGCCTGTCGATGTCATTGCTGGGGACCCTCCAGATTCCCTGGGACACATACTCAGTCAGTATCTACTACAGCTGCTACAAGACCTACTGGAGGATCTGGTTCTCAATATACTTCTAGGCTGGCAACCAATTGAAATACTGCGTGGAACCTTGTTATAGCAGCAACCTAATTCTATCAATCTAATTCCCAATTTTTTGACTGTGGTTTATTTTTAAAAAGTCTGTGGACGAGTGGGTAACACCCTCGATCCCGACAGTCATGAACCCGGATTGAATCCTGCATTGATATTTTGTTTAATATGTGAATAACCTTCACATATTATTCACTGTTTTAATTATCATAAACTAGGTTGCTCTTGTTGAGCGGTACCTAATAAAGTGATTTTGGACCAGGTTTATTTAAGAACAAATTTTATATCTTTTATTATAAGGCAGTAGAACCCCTTTGTAAAGGACACCTAGTTGCAGAAACAAAGTGTCTTTTAGAGAGAGGTGTCCTCTTACTGGAGAGTTGCTAAATAGTAAAAATGGTAATTTTGGTAATGAAAACTGTTCTTTGTAGAGAGGTATCCTCTAGCAGGAGTGTCCTCTCATGGAGGTTATACTCTATTACTAAAGCTTTGCCTAGGAATTGTCTTGATTTTTAATTTTGACATGAAGGTACATATATGCTAATATTAATAATAACACATCACATTGAAGAAATTCACAATATATTTTGTGACCATTTTGATATTCAGGATTAATGTAAGGAAATAGGTTAATTTAGGGAATTAAAATAAAGTGACCATTATTAAGAGGTACCCTTTTTCTGTGTGTATATGGCTGTTCTTTAATTATACTGTGGCAAAGATTATTATTTATTTAATAATACAGTAGAACCTCCCTTTAGCAGACACCTCTCTACAAAGGACAGTTTTAATTTGCAAAATCACAATTTTTACAATTTAACAACTCTCCAGTAAGAGAACACCTCTCTCTAAACTACACTTTGGTTCTGCAATTAGGTGTCCTTTACAGGGAGGTAGTTCTACTGTAATGTTATTTATTTAATCAATGAAAATACACAGCATAACTCTGTATATATGAAATCTTCATATAGGTTTTATATCCTTGTTGTTAAATATTGTTAGTTTTAATTATAGTCACTTGCTGACGTCATAAATAAATAATTTTTGCTCAATCATTTATCTGTTTAGTCATCTATTACTACATTACAATATTATGTGAAAATTTTGAAAATTAAAAAAAAGGGAAAACAAGAGATTGGAAAACAAACTAGAAATAAATAAATTAAAAACCTTCTTTTTTTTTTTAATATATGGAAATTTTGCCAGGAGGATATTCATCTATAGAGATAAAGGTGGCCTCTCCTGTCAAAATAGAAGTCAAAGCTAGACCTATATATATAGCGTCTAGTTTTGATGTCTATTTTGATGGGAGAGGTGACCTTTATCTTTATAGACATTTGTTTAGTTATCGTAAAGCCTGTAGAAAGATGTCCGAAAGCTTGCTAATAAAATTCGCACAAGATACTCCTCTTCAATCTAAAACAAGGTAATAAGACCAAATCCAAATAAATAAATAGTGTGTGATGTTTCAGTAACAGCGTTGTTACCATCTTTAGACAAAATTACTGAATGAGAAATTTTACCACAGCATGTTTTAAATAGTTACTGTTATCAAGTGTGTAAACAAGATAATAGATAAGAAGAAGATAGTTATCTGAGAAACAGAATATTATTATTAGAATTAAAAGTGGAAAAAAAAACTTTATTTATAATATTTTTTTATTTATCCAAATTGTGCCATATCAATCCTCTTCAACCTCTGTTTTATTTTGCTAGTTTTAAAAAATGTCGCTGTAACAATAAAAAAGGAGTAGTTCAATTGGTATTGGAATCCTCATCTTCCTCAGTATAGAAAAGAAGATTAGAGAGACAGTAGAGGTGGATGTACTTACATTGAAGTAATTGGCATTCTTGCGCTCAGCAAAGAGCCCACAGTTGGGGTGGTAGGGGTTGGCAGAGGGCACGGAGGAAGTTGATAGCAGGATCTCATGGGCCCAGCGGATGTTCTGGTTCAACATCAATTCCTCAGTCATTTACTCTATCTGTAGCTGTATTAAAATACAGTAAAACTTGAAAGTTTTCCTGTCTTGAGGGACAATATTTTAGTGGGAACATTGGTTGTCCATTAATTTAGTCCTGTCTAATAAACACAAGGTAATAAGACCCAAATCCATATAAATAGTGTGTGACGTTAGAGTAACAGCATTGTTACCATCAGCTGACAAAAATTACTGGTGATGGTAACAACACTGTTACCAAAACACATCACACACTATTTTTTAATTTAGATTTGGTCTTATTATCTTGTGTTTCTAACCTATAATCCAAATTGTGCCTTATCGATCCTGTCTAATATGTTCATATTTAAATTTTTTAAGCCTCTAAAGACTAAAAATGTTTTGACTATCCTATATTAAGAGCATCAATGAATTTACATAGGAAAGAATAGTTTTCGGTTTATTGATAAAGTACAATTTGAATTATATATATATATTGATTAGAATTACAAGGTAATAAAACTAAATCCAAAACACAATACAGTAGAACCTCCATGAGAGGACACCTCTCTACAAAGGACAGTATTCATTTGTAAAATTATAATTTTACTATTTAGCAACTCTCCAGTAAGAGGACACCTCTCCCTAAAAGACAATTTGGCTCTGCAATTAGGTGTCCTTTACAAGGAGGTTCTACTGTATTTAATTATTTAGATTTTGGGTCTTATATTACCATAAAATATTAGAATTATTCTAACCAATTTTGTTCAACCTGTCTTGTAAGTACATTTTTGCATGGATCAAATGGCCAAGATAGGTGGTTTGATATGAAAGGAGAAGAGAAAATGGGGGTCAGTGGAAGGATGGTCTAAACCATTGGTTTTTGGACCGCTATGACCTGGGTTCGATTCCTGCATTGAGCACTTTTTTCTGATTAAAAAAAAAAAAAAAATGCGTAGATGGCACCTGATTCTTGCAAAATTCAACCCCACCAGCGAGTGCAAGTAGCCGAACAGGGCTCTGGCACATTTGTAAGTGTAAAGTCGAACTGCTTTTCATATGTGTAGACATGTGGTGCACTTACCACGGTGCAGTGGTGCCTGTACTAGGGATAAGCAAAAAAAAAAGAAAAAAGGAGAAGAGAAGAGTCACCTTATCACATTTGGATCTGAAGTAGTAGTGAGCCAGTCTGAAGGGAGCCTTGTAGTTCTGGCTGTAGCGGACGGTGCATTCACGTAGGGCCATGGTGCACATCTTCACTATGTCCTTGATGGTGCATCTCTCGGTGCAGACACCTAGCAACAACCAGTTCAACTAACATCAGCATTGAGAAGGTGAAAACCAAAAAAGAGAAGATTACATAAAATATACAATATACATTAGTGTGCTATCTGTTATAAGAAAAATAAACTTACTTTTAAAGAAATAGAAACAATAGCCAAAACAAAAATAAACAAGAACTGGAGGATCCCACCTAAGCACAGTTGGTACAGTAGAGTGAACCCAGGAGGAGCTCTGAACATCAGAAATAGACAGCATCAAACAACACTAACAAGATTTAGAACAGGCCATCTCAAGCCATTGAAGATAGAAAATAATAACAAAATCTACCCCACTTGCCCAAAATGTAGTTTGGTACCTGCAGCTCCAGAACACATTTTGGCTTGAATTAGATGCACTAAACAGGACCTTTGGGAGAGGCCGCTGCTCATCATAAAACAGCTCGAGGAGCATGAACTCATGGAATTCGTGTAATCTTTACGCAAGGGGATAAGAAACAAGAACAACAACATAAGAAATTTGTACTATTTATTACATGCATGATTCTTTTTAAATAAAATAAATTTTTCTACTGCCTTTACTTGCAATGATAAAAAATATTGGAAGAGCCTGGTGTATCAGTAGTGAATTATAAGTGATTGTAAATGGAAGAAAAAAAAATCTTTGTCTACAAAATGATTCAAAGAAAATCGAAGTCTGTACCTTTCATGAGTTCCTGGATGGCCTTCTGTTTGTTGATGTCACGGAGCTTGGCGTCCCCCACCACCTGTACAGGACCTGCGGGTGGAGACTTGTCCTGGCCTTCCTCCGCCAGCGCAGACACCGCCGTCACCAGGCTCTGTATCACTTCCTTCACTACAGTGCAGTCTTCCGTCTCAGCTGAGGATGTGTTGGACTCTGCTGGGTCTTTGGGAGCACGTCGGAATCTGGACTCAGAACCTCCCATTCTCCTTTTCTTGGAGCCAGTGCTTCCAGTAGTGTCGTCCTCTGAGGCCTGGTTGAGCCTGAGACAACATACTTCCTTTTGTAGCATCCTTAGCTAGTCACAAGGTAATAATACCAAATTCAAATAAATAAATAGTGTGTGATGTTTCGGTAAGAACGCTGTTACCGAAACATCACACACTATTTATTTATTTGAATTTGGTATTATACCTTGTGTTTAGAATCTATAATCCAAATTGTGCTTTATCATCCTTAGCTAGTGTAAAGAAGCATTTTTGGCCTCATTGATTCATTTTTTGATTATAGTTACTAGAAAAAAGGACCTAATTCAAATAAATTAATAGTGTGTGACGTTTTGGTAACAGAAGCTTGTTGATGGTGTCTGCTGGTGATGAGTAAAGTTCATCAATGGATGAGTCAATACAGTCAATGATGTGAATTGAAGGTTGCAGGTTGAGACTTAGTACATAGTGGGAAAGCCTTGCAATTTGGTCTGATTTCCCACAAGAGGATCTCCTGCCAATAGGACAAGTTGATGACTCACCTCTCTCCCTTCTTGTCCTGGCACTTGGCGAAGGGACTGGAAGCTATGGACTTGAGGAGGTCACCAATGGCGTTGATCTCATCCTGCTTCAGGCCATCCACCTCGTTCTTGAAGATGTACTTGAGAGTGGAGGCATGGATGCGGTAGTAGACCTGCAGTCATGGTGGTGAGATAGTTTCACACAAGTGTGTACAGTATCTACTCTAGATAAGTGGAGCAAACATTTCCTGCTAGAGTCTGTTTTATAGAATTATGAAATACAGTAAAATATCCATGAGCAAGACACCTCTATATAAAAAGGATATCTTCATCACAAAAATGATCATTTTTATCAATAAACTTTATTAATTAATTAACTTTATTAACATCATGAAACGCGATATCCCAAACTCAGGGATATTTGCGTCAATACATTTCACTGCATTACAGCAATTCGGCTATATACAATCCTGTTCAATTCATTATTTTACATAAATTAACTAAAGAAAATTGTCCAAAGAGAAAAACAAACAACAAAGCAAAACACACAGAGCAAGCATCGCAGTTGTTTTTTTTTTTTCTAAGATTCCTTCTCTTTTTTTCCAATTCAAGAGAAAGTTGTATATGTATTTACAAAATTGATCAAAATTTTTATACTTTTTTTTTTTGTCTACAAATTCATCAAGCTGTCCAATACGACCAAATCTATTTTCCCTAAAATCCCGGAAAATTGGGCACTCCAGAAGTAGATGTCTCGCGTCTTGAATTTCACCTCCGCAGAAGCATCCTGGTTCCTTCACGGCGCCGATAGTTGCCAAAAATTTCCCAAAATTGCCATGATCTGTAATGAATTGGATATTATAAAAATTTGGACGGAAAAATCTTGGAATTCCAAATACGAAAAAGCTTCTGAAAATTTCATTAGTGTTCTCAAAAATTTCATTCATTTTTGCGTGTAAGAATGATTTGACTATACTTGGAGCATGGGGTTCGTAAGTAATTAGATCTTCAATGGACATTTGAGCTAGATCAAATTTGATTATTCTGGATTCTATATAGTCTGTTAGGAGTGGAATTTTTGCCAAGCTATGCACACAGTTTGATGAAGTGGTTTTGTATGCTCTAACTGATATATAAAATGATCTGGTACTGCATGGAGTTCAGTTTTTGTTTACAACGATTGTTTAAATATTTAAACCAAATTTCTGATCCGTATGTAAGTACAGGCCTTATTATTGTTTTATATAAAGTTAACCTTTTTTGAGTGTCTAAACCCCACATATTGCCACTTAGTGAACATAATAAATTTTTCATACGTCCTGCCTTACACACAATATCATTAACATGCAGTGTAAAGTTAACTTTGTTTTTCCATTTGTGATTAGAAAATTTCATTCCCAGAATTTTTACTTGCTTGACTGGCATTATTATATTGTTATTAACCTTAATAGGTATTTTTTGTCTGTTATGTAGGTATAGCATATTAGTCTTCTCTGTACTGATCGTTAATTTATTTCTATTACACCATTGGATCACATAATTTAAGGTGTATTCACTTGCGGTTTTTAGTCCTTCAATAGTCTTATTCCAGCAAATTATTGTAACGTCGTCTGCATAACATATAATATCTGCATTCATTAATTAAATTAATTAATTAAATTATCAATAAACTGCTTTCTGGGAAAAGGACACCTTTCTTTGAAAGGACACTTTGGTTCTGCAAATAGGTGTTGTCCTTTTTGGGAGAGGTTCATCTGGATTTGTGTGATCTCTTACAAGTCCTAACTTTTAGATAGGTGGGAATATCTCTCAAGTCCCAACTTTTAAGCCAGTGGGGAATGGCTAGATATTCAGTAGAACCTCCCTTTAGTGGACATCCCACTAGAGGACACCTCTCCACAAAGGACAGTTTTCATTTACAAAATTACCATTTTTACAATTTAGCAAATTTCCGGTAAGAGGACACCTCTCTCTAAAGGACAGTTTGGCTCTGAAATTAGGTGTTGTCCTTTATAAGGAGGTTCTACTGTATATGATTCCTTCTAGTTTTTTTTATCAAGCTTATTTTTTAGCTTAGTAGCTCTTCAAAAAAAAGATTGGATGAACAGCTCTGATAATAAATAAAATTCTCTCTCTCTAGAATAAAATGATTTATTATTGATATTTATATATATTACATTGGGTTTTCTTTTGATTATATTTAATTTTGTTTAGAATGTATATAATAGATAAGTATTTTCGCCCAATAAGCTTGCAAGACGTTCGTGGCTCACCTGAAGCGCACAACCTGCTGTGTGCATCAAAACAAAAAACTTAGTAAAAGATGGATGATTGGTCTATCGAAATATTGGATAAATAAAACTTAATAAATCCTATCAAAATTTAGCAAACTTAACAGCAATAATAAACTTAAAAACATAAAGTAATAAGACCACAATTTATTTTTTTGAATTTGACTTATTACCTTGTGTGTGTTTCTAATCTATATAATCTAAATTATACCTAACCATTTCAGTAGAGTAAAAGTTGATACAATCCATACACACAGGTCTGTAGCTGGGGACAATAGAAGGACCCACCTCTAAGGATTCCACAGCCAACTCAGCCGGACTGTGGTAGTGGATCTTCCGAGGGAACCTGGCTCCATCCTTGTGGAGATGGAATAAGGCCTGAAGCACAACACCAGTCTGTCTTGACATCACATCTTTTGATACAGTAAACCATCTGTCTTGGAGGGGGTCGGTGGAAGGATGTTCTAAACCGTTGGTTTTCGACTGCTAAGACCCAGGTTTGATTCCCGCATTGGGCAATTTTTTCTGATTTAAAAAAAAAATGCTCCAATGGACCCCGATTCTTGAAAAAGTCCAACCCCACCAGCAAGTGCAAGTAACCAAACAGGGCTCTGGCACATTTGTAAGTGCAAAGTCAAACTACTTTTCACATGTGTAGACATGTGGTACACTTACAGTAAAGTAGTTGCCTACTTCTACCCACCATGATTATCATGACCTGTACCACGTGTACTAGGGATGGGCAAAAAAAAAACTGCCTTGGAGCTTTCCATTCATTTTTAAGCAAAAATGCACTTGTAAACAGGTTAAATAAAATGGGTTACAATAAACCTAAATCTATTCTTTGTGTGTGTAAACTCAATAAGCCACTTTTAATATAGGATAGTCAATGCATTTAACCTTTAGGGGATCAGAAAACTCCGCCCTTGCCGGTCCCAAACCCAGATGAAAAAGGAGGAGGGGAGCAGTAACAAGCTCACTAAAAAACCTGGGCTCAGCTGGCCCGGCTGATAGTACCCTGTAAGGGCTCCTGATCCAGGGATACAGGATGAGCAGCGTTTGTACTCCATGTTAGGAGCGGCTGCACATGGCATCTGTTCCTCATATCAGAGGCGGCCATTTATTTTGGAGCTAAGTCGGCCTGCCACTGAGTAGTGCTCCCAGTCTTAATGACAAAGGCAGACACATTCTACTTCATCAAGTGTGGAGATAAGAAAGAAGAAGGGGATCAGAAATAATTTATGCTTGAATACGTTAGACAGGATCATATTGCATAAGAAAATTAAATTAATGAACACAAGGTAATAACACCAAATCCAAATAAATAAATAATTCAGCATAATCAAATAGCACATCAAATAGATTCAGTACTTTTGTCTGAAGATGGTAACAATGCTGTTACCGAAACATCACACACTATTTATTTATTTGTATTTGGTCTTACAACCTTGTGTTTATAATCTATAATCCAAATTGTGCCTTATCATGAAATTAATGGAAAAACAAAAGGGTTACCACTAAAAATTGACTCCAGAAGCAGGAAAGCTCCCAAGAAATGTACCTCTATTTTATTATTATTCTTATTGCATTATTCTATGTGAAAAAATAATTTTTTAACATAGAAAAAAAAAAAAAAAAAACATGGAACAAGTTAAATCAACGTTTAGTTGATTTTTGTTCCACTAGATGGCGTTCTATAATCTAAAATGCTCATGTCAATGGTCAGAATATGCCTTTTTAATTTTAAAATTATTTTATATTGGAAATTCTATATTCTTTGGATATGAGAAAAAATAAATATATTTTTAAAAGTTGAAATACCATTTCTGAATATAATTTCTCAACAAGATGGGAAAAGAGATACCCATGTCAGATATCCCTCAGGTAGAGATTACCTTCTTGTAGTGGTTGAGGTAGATGACGGGCTTGTCTTGTTCCTTCTCAGCCACCTTGCCCAGCATGTAGTGCTGCATCCAGGCCTCAGGAACCTCTGCCCCAGGACCCCGGCTGTTGAAGGCTGACAGGAAACAGTGCTTGGCTTCCTTGAGCATCTGTTGGCGCTGGGAGCTGAGTAGTTCCACCAGTTCCTCGCTGTAGTCAAACCTGGATTTCTGCCGCACCACCAGTCTAACATTTCACATTTGTTGTCACAAGTTGAAAGGACACAAAGAGATTGGAGGCTGATAGTACCCTGTAAGGGCTCCTGATCCAAGGATATTGAATGAGCAGTGACAACCATCATTGCTGGGTGAAGTAGAAAGCGTCATTGGCTGTATTGACTCATCCATTGATGAGCTCTATTCATCCCCAACAGACACCATCAAAAGTCTCAAGTTCTACAAGCTTGATGCCCTGATATGATTGAGTGGAGATAAGAAAGAAGAAACATCCCCACCAGACACCATCAAACGTCTCAAGCTCTACAAGCTTGATACCCTGATATGATTGAGTGGAGATAAGAAAGAAGACACATCCCCAACAGACACCATCAACAAGCTCTACAAGCTTGATACCTTAATATGATTGAGTGGAGATAAGAAAGAAGACACATCCCCAACAGACACCATCAACAAGCTCTACAAGCTTGATACCCTAATATGATTGAGTGGAGATAAGAAAGAAGAAGAGAATGAGCGGTGCCTGCACATGGCATCTGTTCCTCATGTCAGAGGCGGCCATTTCATTTGGAGCTAAGTCAGTGGCCTGCTACTAAGTAGTGCTCCCAGTCTTAATGACAAATTCAGACACATTCTACTTCACCTAGTCATGATGGTTGTCCAAGAAAGGGTTGGATTGTGAAAGCGTAGGAATTTTGGTTCAGACAACTGACTCGGAGTCGTATTACATGTTGAGCACTTTTTTGTTCTTTCAAAATCAATGTTTCAATAGCACACAGCGCATTCTTGCATAAGTTCAATCAGGGAGTACAACACACACACAAACTAGCTCTCTTTCAATATCTAAACGTTTTTTCTACATGTGTAGACAAGATGTACTAACAATGAAAGCAATCACTACACTACAGAACTCCGCCTTTGCCAGTCCCAAGCCCGGATGAAAAAGGAGGAGGGGGAGCAGTAACAAGCTTGCTAAAAAACCTGGGCTCAGCTGGCCCGGCTGATAGTACCCTGTAAGGGCTCCTAATCCAGGTATACAGGATGAGCAGCGTTTGTACTCCATGTTAGGAGCAGCTGCACATGGCGTCTGTTCCTCATGTCAGAGGCGGCCATTTCTTTTGGAGCTAAGTAGGCCTGCCACTGAGTAGTGCTCCCAGTCTTGATGACAAAGGCAGACACATTCTACTTCACCCAATCATGATGGTTGTCATGCTTTACAAGCTTGATACCTTGATATGATTAAGTGAAGATAAGAAAGAAGAAGAAGAAGAAGACTACACTACAGTGTCATGCCTTGATGCAGATATTTATTTATAAAACTATATAAGATCTAATTGTAAGATTCTTCATTTTCTACCATTTTATTTGATCTTTTCAAGAATTTTTTTTTATAGCTAATAAAATTTAAAACTGATAGAAATAGTGACTAGACTTTTTAAGCTTCCAACATTTTTTTTACACATAATCAGATTTCTAATATGCATCTATTCATGTATGCATAACATTTGTAACAAGAATTCTCAGAGAAGGATGAAATTAATAATCATCAAATGTATTATTTATTATTGGGTAGCCAGTATCAAAAAAGAGAGCTCCTGATTTTGCATGGAGAGATTCCATCTTTCTATTTCACCAACTCCCATCCTATTGAGTCCCTAATACATAGTCCTATGGTCACCAGAGTGATGATGTATTTAACACAAACTAACTTAGAAGACACCAACCTGCTTGAGAAACCTTGAAGCATAGGAATGGATGAGATAGGCGATGGATCCGTATTCTATCCAGAGGGCAGTGTGGGAGGAGTCGATGGTGAGGGCATGTTTGAAGCAACGGAGGGCGGCCCTGGCCCTCTTGAAGATCTGGGGGTCGGCCTTGAGGTCGGGCTGCACGACTGTCTGTGAAGATCACACAGAATCAAAGTTGACTACAGCACAACATTGGGGTAATGGTGCTCTGCCACGGGGGCAATAACACCCTAGCTAGGTACAACAAGGTACAATTTGGATTATAGATCATTTGTGTAATATTGGCACAAGAGGTTAAGAAAGAACAACAACGAAAAAGTGCTAAAATAGTTGTTCAGATCTTGTACCTAAACAAAAGACAACATAACCAAATCCAAATAAATAATTAGTGTGTGATGTTTCTTGTAACAATGTTGTTAATAAAATGTCAACACTATTTACAAGGTTTTCCCAAAAGCTCGTAAATACTTGAAAAAAAATTGAAATACCAATATTATTCGCCATAATATTATTCACTGTTATGTATGATGTCTTTGTATTATTGTAGAACGACATTTGAAAATTATCCCGCATGTGTTTCTTTTGAATGAAAAATCGAAATTTATTTTAAGGGGAGAAATAACGTTTATTTCTAACCTTAAGTATGAAGTATGAAAGGATGAATTGTGAAGAGTAATAATGAATGGAAAAATAAAATATCCATTGTTTAGTCCATTGTATTGTATTATGTATAAAGTAATTGTATTATGTATTAGCCGTAATACTATTATTCGCCAAGTAATAAGAAAACGTTTTAAGAAAAATATAAACTTTTGGGACAACCTTATATTTGGATTTGGTTATTTTGTCTTTTGTTTAGGTACAAAACCCTTGTACAAAGATTGCACGAATTCCACGAGTCCATGCTCCTCGAACTGTGTGTGTAAGTGCACTTTTTTCAATAGATAAAATAACTTCCTAACATCCTTACTACAATGAATAAAATGTTGGGAAGGCTTGGCTCATCAGAAGTCGGAATCCTCCCAAT
This sequence comes from Cordylochernes scorpioides, assembly GCA_030710605.1. Taxonomy (NCBI): domain Eukaryota; kingdom Metazoa; phylum Arthropoda; class Arachnida; order Pseudoscorpiones; family Chernetidae; genus Cordylochernes; species Cordylochernes scorpioides. Next base: position 13,846,706 of record CP092871.1, on the reverse strand, counting down.
AGCTTAGTCAATTTAATCTATCAGATTTCTAAACTATTGTATTGGGCTAGTGTGTTTCCTTATATAGTAGCCAACCTCTCTGTAAAGGACAACACCAAGTTGTAGAGCAAAAGTGTCTTTTAGGTGTCCTCTTACGAGAGAACTGCTAATTAGTATATATGGTAATTTCGGTGATTAAAATTGTCCTTTGTAGAGAGATATCCTCTAGCTGGAATGTCCACTCATGAACTGTATATACAGTAAAACCCCGCTAATACGAACCCCGAATATAGCAAACCTTCCCTTATAAGAACCTACAGCGATTCCCGATTCCATTCCATTGAAAATACCATCGTTATAACGAACTTTGCGATTTTTAATATAACTGTTAGGAATATTAATTCAAGGAAGGAATCTTAGAAAAAAAAAAAAAAAAAAAAAAGAACTGCGATGCTTGCTCTGTGTGTTTTGCTTTGTTGTTTGTTTTTCTCTTTGGACAATTTTCTTTAGTTAATTTATGTAAAATAATGAATTGAACAGGATTGTATATAGCCGAATTGCTGTAATGCAGTGAAATGTATTGACGCAAATATCCCTGAGTTTGGGATATCGCGTTTCATGATGTTAATAAAGTTAATTAATTCAAAGAATTTTTCTCTATGTAAATAAATTATATAGATATATGAATAAATATAAATTGATGATGATAATATTAGCTAGCATATGTTAATTAACAATTTGGCAACGTAGTTAGTGCCTTCTTGATCCTTTCTTGTTTTTTGTATTTCTTCTTAATTCTTAAATTTTACTTTTGTACTTTCTATGCATAAAGATAATATTAAAAAATATATTTAAGTAACATTTTCTCTTTTTTACCCCAAAAACACCAACAATAACGAACCTATTTTAGGTCCCAAAATAATAAAATCTATTTAAAATATTATGCTTATAAGGAACTTAAAATTGTAATTAAAAAATAATAATAAAACAACAGAATTTTGAGCATTTTTTAGCTCGTGGATCGCGATTTCAAAACAATAAATATAGAGGCATTGTTTGTTTTCATTTACATTCTATTTTTGCTGTATGTTGTATACATTTTACACATTATACTTTTTATTAAATAGAATATCTTTGCAAGCATCAAATTCGAAATAGAAAAAATGCAAATGGTTCCAAAATAAAGAAAACAAAGGCATTCTAAAAACAAAAACGTTATTACTTGAAAAAAAAAAAAAAAAAGGCCATTTTCAAAACTTTTCAAAGTGAAACAACACAGGCAAAATTTCAGAACATGTTAAAATTAGTAAATATAGCTTTTCTATTATAAGAGATAAAATAGAAGGTTATTAAAATTGTTTACAAAGAAGAATCAACCTCAACTTTTGCCACGATCGTATGTGTTAGGGCTAAAAAAAAAAAAAAAAAAGTTCAAATAAACGGGCCCATGATGCAACAATTTTTTTAAAATTTTTTTATGCCATGAACTATGGCGATTTTAAAGCCAGCAATGGTTTGCATGACAGGTTAAAAACAAAACGAAATCTCGACTTAAGAAGAATATGTGGAAACATGAAATGAAAGAAAACACTTATTAACTTTATTTGAAAGATGCAATGCTTAAAGAGTGCTTTGAAGCAACAAGGTATTAGAGCCATATTTTCAAGTAAACATTGTTTTTATATAATGTGACAATGATGTTTTAAAATCATTTTATATCTTTGAATATATATTTAATAAAACTTTGCCTAGGATTTGTCTTGATTTTTAAATTAGACATAGAGATGCATGTATGCTAATGACAAGAACTTATCATCTAATGATTTATATTATTATTCAGTTTTAATGTAAGGTAATTGGTCAATTAAGAGAAATAAAACAAAGTGACCACTATTAAGAGGAAGCCTCTTCTTGTGTGTATGGCTGTCCTTTAATTATATGGTCTAAAAATTTTGTTAAAAAAAAAAAAAAATAGCCAAACCGTGGCTATATTGAACCAAAAGCTCTGTCCCATTGGGGTTCACTATAGAGGGGTTTTACTGTATATCCAGAAATAGAAGGAAATTCTTGGGTTTTAGAGTTTTAAACAAAAATATGTACATAAGCTTTAAGGACAGTAGAATTTCATAGAAATAGTTGAATTGAGCATGGCTTTTCCACAAATAATTCACATAAGGCCATTTAGGCAATTTGCTTTAAACAAAGGAGCAATACATAGATTTTTTTAAAGAAAATATTTCACCCTAAAATGGCTAGAATAGCAACCAACATTGTAACACTAAAAAAAAGTGACCTGTCAAAACCCAACTTCCACTGAGAGCCAACCTCCAGGAGAGATAGATGGAGTTTCAACTCTGTGTTCCATTTGATAAGATCTCATGTCAGATTACAACGAAAACTGACGTTTGCTGGACATGTGGATCAGCCGGAGTTGCTGACAGTGTTGGAGGGAAAGCTCCGGGGGAAGAGATCGAGGGGAAGGAGACGACAGGGATAAACAGACGATCTAAAACAATGGACTGGACGACACACCTACGAGGAGATGAAGAGGATGGCGGAGGAAGATATGGAGAGACCATGTGGCCCACCCTCAGTAGAGGAAGGCATTGAAGGAGGGAGATATGGAGAGACCATGTGGCCCACCCTCAGTAGAGGAAGACATTGAAGGAGGGAGATATGGAGAGACCATGTGGCCAGCCACCCTCAGTAGAGGAAGACATTGAAGGAGGAGGATGCCAGACTAATACCATTTTGAAACTCAAGGTAATAAGTCCAAATCCAAAAAAATAATAAAAAGTGTGTGGCATTTCCATAACAGTGTTGTCACCATTGTTCTTAGAAAACTATTTCCTTCTTATCTACTATTGTATTTACACACTTGATAACAGTAACTTTATAGAAGTATACTGTGATATTTTTTTTCTCATCCAGTAATTTTGTCTGATGATGTTAACAACGCTGTTATTGAAATGCAACACACTATTTTATTTATTTAGATTTGGTCTTATTAACTTGTGTTTCTAATCTATAATCCAAATTGTGCCTTATCATTTTGAAAATGATATCTATAGTTTCCATTTATGAAATTGCAGAAAATTGTTGAAAATAAATATTAAATGCAAAGGGTGATTAAAGGTACTTATCCCAAATATATTAAGGTGGTTAATAAGTGACTACTTTTACTGTAGGTGCACCACATGCCTAGACATATAGAAAGCAGTTTGACTTCTGCACTTCCGTGTGCGCCAGAGCAGTTTAGATTGGGGGTCAGTGGAAGGGTGGTCTAAATCGTTGGTTTTCGACCACTACGACCCATTTTTTTCTAATAAAAAAAAAATGTTCTAATGGCCCCCGATTCTTGAAAAAGTCCAACCCCACCAGAGAGTACAAGTAACCAAACAGGGCTCTGGCACATTTGTAAGTGCAAAAGTCAAACTGCTTTTTACATGTGTAAACATGTGGTACACTTACAGTAAAAACAGTTGCCAAATTCTACCCACCATAATTATCATGGCCTGTACCATGTGTACTAGGGATAATAAAAAAAATAAAATTAAAAAATTGTTTGAATACTTGCACTTTCTGGTGGAGTTGTATTTTGGCAAGCATTAGGGTCCATTGGAGCAATTTTTATTGATAAAATGTTAGCTTCCAAGAGTTATTAGCACTTCATCAGACCAATGAGACAAGAGTTGTAGAAGTAAACTTCAGCTATGGCTAGCAAAACCCTTTTTTTTATCCCTAGTACACGTGGTACAGGCCATGATAATCATGGTGGGCAGTTAGCGACTGCTTTTACTGTAAGCGCAACACATGTCTACACACGTGAAAAGCAGTTCGACTTTGCACTTACAAATGTGCCAGAGCCCTGTTTGGTTACTTGCACTCGCTGGTGGGGTTGGACTTTTGCAAGAATCGGGGGCCATTGGAGCATTTTTTTTTTTTTTTTAAACAGAAAAAAGTGTCCAATGCGGGAATCGAACCCGGGTCGTAGTGGTTGAAAACAAAACGGTTTAACCAGCCTTCCACCGACCCATTGTAACCCAAACAATGTAACCATATGTACCACAAGCTGAGTGATATCAATCCACATGTGTAAAGAGACTAATAACTATTTATTTTAAAATATATTCTCAACCTGCAATGCCAAACCCCATTATTGACTGTATAGACTCATTCATTGATGAGCTCTACTTATCCCCAGCAGACACCATCTCAAACTCTACAGGCTTGATACTCTGATATGATTGTTGAGTGGAGATAAGAAAGAAGAATAAGAATATCAACAGTATAACTTTTTTGATTAAATCAACTTTATTTCAACCATTTTCTTTAAATCCCAAGAATGTTATATTTCTTTAACCGACTTGAAGGAAATGATTGAAAAATGACAGTTATATAGGGTTTACATACAGAACAGTACATGCTGATTCCTACATGCAAGACAGGCACTGCACCAAAAATACATGAATGCAGATTCCTATGTGCAAGATGGGCAGTACACCAAAAAACACACGGATGCAGATTCCTACATGCAAGACGGGCACTAAACCAAAAAACACATGGATGCATATTCCTACGTGCAAGACGGGCACTACACCAAAAACACATGAATGCAGATTCCTACGTGCAAGACAGGAACTACACCAAAAACACAGGAATGCAGATTCCTATAATTAAAAAGGCATATATTGGATCAAAATATTATTTATTTTACCAATATTTCAGTTGGCTGAACGCCAACCTTTATCAAGGTATTATAACATTTTAAAGTGTGTCAACAACAAAACTCAATGCCACATAACGTCAACAGAAATATTGGTAAAATAAATAATATTTTGATCCAATATATGCCTTTTTAATTAAAGATTATTATTTTCAAAGCAGATTCCTACGTGCAAGACAGGAACTACACCACCATGCATGTAAATGTGGAGCATACACAACCATGCAGCTACACATACCTTCCTTGGTGAGGGGAAACTTTGATGTTAAATTCTTGGAAGAGGAGGGAGAGACTCACCAGGTTGAGCTTCGCCTCAAGTTGGGAGCTCCGAGACAGAGCCATACCCGCCCAGGAGTCAATACGATCCCCGGTGACACAGATGTCCAGGATGTAGAACTTGATGGCTTTCCTACACAACCCATCTTATACATAGTTGTTCTTGCACAATTAATGATATTTACAGATATGCCTTTAATTATATAAAAAAAAAAAAATCCACTTTTAATTCTAAGAAGATTTCAAGTTGACTTAAAAAACTATTTTCCTTATCTGTTATCTTGTATAAACACTTGATAACAGTACTATATAAGAACTTGCTGTAATATTTTTTCTCATTTATTCTTGTGTCTGATGATGGTGACAATGTTGTTGCCGAAATGTCACTAATAAATTATTTGGATTAGGTCTTATCTTATTTTCTTTTATTATTTTCGCTTTATGATACATATATAAATGATAAGGCACAATTTGGATTATAGATTATAATCTAATAGGTAATAAGACCAAATCCAAATAAATAAATAGTGTGTGACATTTCGATAACAGCAATGTTACTGAAACGTCATACACTATTTATTTATTTGGATTTGGTCTTATTACCTTGTGTTACATTTATAAATGTATAGATACCCTCACAAGTTGGCATTGAAGGCAATGAAGCTGCTGATGAGCTAGCAAAAAGAGGCAAAAGAGAACCCTTGCCACAGAAAAATAAACTTACTTTTAAAGAAATAGAGACAGTACCAAAAAATAAATAAACAAGAACTGGAGGATCCCACCTAAGCACAGTTGGTATAGTGGAGTGGACCTAAAAGGAGCTCTGAACATCAGAAATAAACAACACTAACAAGATTTAGAACAGGCCATCTCAAGCCATTGAAGATAGAAAATAATAACAAAATTTATCCCACTTGCCTAAAATGTAGTTTGGCACCTGCAGCTCCTTGCATCACCTTGCATCAGATGCACTAATCAGGACCTTTGAGAGATGCCGCTGCTTATCATGAAACAGCTTGAGAAGCATGGACTCATGGAATTTGTGTATTATTTACACAATGGGATAAGAAACAACAACATTTATAAATTCAATTGCCATCTATTGATATATCTATGTATTAGATACCCCTCCACTATGTGGCAGGCGGGAGAAGCATCACAAGTAAGGGACTGCCCTGTAGGGTGAAGTATGGAGTCGTGAGCCCTGAGCCGCTACAGTAACTGTGAACAGGAAGCTCTGAAATGTGGCTGACTTACATGGCAATGGCACCCCTCCTTTCCATGGAGCACTTGGACAAGACACCACCACCATAGAATTGATATGAAATATGAAATGTCTTTTCTAAACCATTTGCTGTCTTCTTCTTTCTTATCTCCATACTGGGTGAAGTAGAATGCGTCTGCCATTGTCATTAAGACTGGGAGCACTACTCAGGGGCAGGCCGACTTAGCTCCAAAAGAAATGGCCGCCTCTGACATGAGGAACAGAGGCCATGTGCAGCGGCTCCTAACATGGAGTACAAACGCTGCTCATCCTGTATCCTTGGATTAGGAGCCCTTACAGGGTACTATCAGACAGGAGCTGAGCCCAGGTTTTTTAGCGAGCTTGTTACTGCTCCCCCTCCTCCTTTTTCATCCGAGCTTGGGACATTTGGTGTCTTTATATGTCCGAAGTAGATCAGTCTTAGTTTTCAATTTAAATAATTAAATATAACCTCTTTAATTAAATTGAATATATTTCAACACCTACTTATTTCAATCATTTAAGAATTAAAGAAGTTGGACTGCATATACAAATCAGAAATTTTTAGAGACATTCAATTCAGGGATTACATGATTGTAGGGAGTTGAATAAAGGGAGAGAGATTGTAAAAAAAGATCTATAAAACATGCTACATTTTCTATGTAGTATATATATGTGGTAATAGGGGGTGGGGAGAGAAATAATCACAAGTTGAAAGATGGACCCAGGCAACCAGAGAGAGATGGGACTGGCACATCCGGCCAGCAGTTCATGTAGCACACAATGTCTTAATGACTTAAAAGTCCCGAGGTGTTAACTAACGGGCCCCAGTGGTCACCTCTTGGAATGTCGCTGGTGTCTCAAGTGACCAGACTTTACCCTCCCGTCTCTCTCTGGGTTGTCTGTAGGTTGGCTTTATTATTCCTGGAAGAGTATATATTATGACATATATAGAAGGGACTTACTTGAAATCCTTGTTCTTGAAGTGGAAGTCAGCCAGGAGGTAGTAGATGTCCCGTACAATAAGACTGAACCACACCACAGATGTAGACACCACCATGGCACACAGTGGTAGGTTGACCTACCCTGGACTGACGGGATGGGGACCAGGATACTTCTCTGTGCTCCCCTCTATGTACTCCACCAGGGACTCGATCCGTGGTGTGGGATCTTCCTCCGCTGGGATAAGCTGGGTGATCCTACGGAACAGGTTCTCCGTCTGACAAACACAATCAGGTGATGACATGTAAAACACATTTGTAAAGTTTTTTTTTTTTTCTGTTTCTTAACCCCTTGTGTGGATATTACACCAATTCCAAGAGTTCATTTTCCTCAAGCTGTTTCTCATAAGCAGCGGCCTCTCCCAAAGGTCCTGTTTAGTACATCTAATACAAGCCAAAATGTGTTCTGGAGCTGCAGGTGCCAAGGTACATTTTGGGTAAGAGGGGTAGATTTTGTTATTTTCTATCTTCAATGGCTTGAGATGCCTGTTCTAAATTTGTAATTTTGTAAAGTAAGATATTCAATCATCCAGAGATATCTTGACTATGAACCAATAAGCAATCGTGCAATTACTTTAGGGTAAAGGAGCTTCTTTTTTGACACAACATACTCAAATATAAGTATTCAAGCATTATAGTTTATTAGGTACAATTTGGTTTATAGGTTAAAAACACAAGGTAATAAGAACAAATCCAAATAAATTAATAGTGTGTGACCTTTCGGTAACAGGTTTGTTACCATCATCAGACAAAAGAATAAAACTTTTTATTTATTTAGTTTTTATTAGACAAAATATATTATTTTGCCTGAAGATGATAACAATGCTGTTACCAAAATGTCACAATTATTAATTTATTTGGATTAAGTTTTATTTTCTTGCATCTATAACTTGCAACTACAGGCAAAGTCAGACTTTTACCAAAGTGTGCCTGGATTATGGTGCCATGATCAACTAAAGCTGCACCCCTACACCCCATTCCATGAGATTCATGGAATTCGTGTAATCTTTACACAAGGGGATAAGAAACAACAACAACAACAACAACAAAATAATTCAAATTGTGCTTTATCAAAAAATAGAATTGAAAACATGCTGATTGTAAAATGCCATGTAAACCTGGACTTACATCAGAAGAAATGGTGCTGCTACGGTAGCCATCAAACTCCGGGAGGAAGCTTGGCTTGAAGCATTCGAAGAGCTGGGAAGCTTTGTCCCAAGTGAGAGGAATCTATGCAGGAACTGGTCAGTCCTCTGAGTGTACACACCCTGGTAGAATATCACAGTACCTGGGGAGCAGAGTGATCCGCCAGGTGTTTGGCTTTGGCTCTCTGGTTGGGATGTTTGTAGAGGCAGTAGAAGCACTGTTCCAACCCTGACTCTAGGTCTTCTCGGAAGGGATGGGGCTGAGTGGTCTGGAGTTCTGACATCATGATGTCCACGCAGAGTTGCAGCATCTGGCCGTTCCCCGCTGTACACCAGCTGTGTCTGCACACACCACATCATGGCAGTCAGTGGTGTTGGGTCCGTGGACTGGGAGGGATTGGCTGACTAATAACCCAATACAGTAGAACAACCTCCTTGAGAGGACACTCTAACTAAAGGAAACCTCTCTGCAAAGGACAATTTTCATCTTTAAAATTACCATTTTTACTAACTAGCACCTCTTCAGTAAGAGGACATCTCTCTGCAAAGGAGGGTTTTCATCTGCAAAATTACCATTTTTACTAACTAGCACCTCTTCAGTAAGAGGACATCTCTCTGCAAAGGAGGGTTTTCATCTGCAAAATTACCATTTTTACTAACTAGCACCTCTTCAGTAAGAGGACACCTCTCTACAAAGGAGGGTTTTCATCTGCAAAATTACCATTTTTACTAACTAGCACGTCTTCAGTAAGAGGACACCTCTCTGCAAAGGAGGGTTTTCATCTGCAAAATTACCATTTTTACTAACTAGCACCTCTTCAGTAAGAGGACACCTCTCTACAAAGGAGGGTTTTCATCTGCAAAATTACCATTTTTACTAACTAGCACCTCTTCAGTAAGAGGACACCTCTCTACAAAGGAGGGTTTTCATCTGCAAAATTACCATTTTTACTAACTAGAACCTCTTCAGTAAGAGGACACCTCTCTCTAAAGGACACTCTCGCTAGAGGACATCTCTCTGCAAAGGACAGTTTTCATCTGCAAAATTACCAGTTTTACTAACAAGCACCTCACCCTAAAGGACACTTTGGCTCTGCAATTAGGTATCCTTTACAGGGAGGTTCTACTGTATATAGAAGAAATATGCCACTAGGGCAAAATGAGAGCTCATGTACATTTTATAAGTGAATTCAGGCAAATTTCTACATGTCTAAATAGGTGATATACTAAGAAGTACATTCTGTTACATATATATATACACTCATGGACAAAACTTAAGGAAGTTGTACCTTTTAGCATGTATACCAGGATTCAGCCATTAATTCTCAAAGATGATTTGATATACAGTGACCTTCATTGAAGACACAAAAGATAACCAAGTGTGAACAAAAATATCACTGTCTCCTTCAAAAATAGATGTCCAGCGACATTAAAGATGTTCCCCTTCCTTAAGTTTTGTCCATGAGTGTTAATCAAGAGTTTGTTATATTTTTGAACTTATATAAAAAGATATACAGTTAAACCTGTCTATAGCACCCCCTCTAAATAGCGCCTTCCTCTCTATAAGCGCCCGATTTTAAATACGTAGTAAGATGCGATTTACATTAAAAGTGACCTGTCTATAGCACCCCCTCTCTATAGCACCCTATTTTGGTGAGTCCCAAGAGAGGGGGGCTATAGACAGGTTTAACTGTATATACAAAGGGTTTTTACCGTCCAAGGTATTCATGGGATGCAAAGAGGAAGGTGAGAGAAGGGGCCATGGTGGGAGGTAGGTCCAGCTCAGGGACCCTGATGGCAGGGAAGGGGACCTCCTGCTTCTCCTGGCTGCAGCACATGGTTGGTACATGTCTTTACTACATTAAAGTGGTTACTAAATCCTACATAGAGTGGAACAATCAACAACTTCGAGATTCAACATCAGACATCTCAATTTTAAAGTCAACATCAAGACATTTCCAACATGCATCAAGTGTGAAAGTGAAATCCATACTAAAGTGGTTACTAAACCCCACATAGAGTGGAACAATAAACAACTTTGAGATTCAACATCGGACATCTCAAGTCGATATCTCAATTTTAAAGGCAACATCAAGACATTTTCAACATGCATCAAATGCGAAAGTGAAATCAGAATGTGAAAGTGGTTACTAAACCCTACATAGAGTGGAACAATCAACAACTTCGAGATTCAACATCAGACATCTCAAGTCAATATCTCAATTTTTAAAGGCAACATCAAGACATTTCCAACATTCATCAAGTGCAAAAGTTATAGAGTCACAGTTTCCAAAAATCCCCTTGACTGCATCCAAACTGCAAAACAGGATCTTTAAGACAATACAGGAAAATATCATCCAAGCTTCTGAGTTATCATCAAACTGGTTTGATATTCCATCTTTGTGGGAAGTAGGTCGGTGGAAGGATGGTCTAAACCGTTGGTTTTCGACCGCTACGCCACAGGTTCGAT
>CP092871.1:13789236-13835766 GCA_030710605.1 Cordylochernes scorpioides | reverse complement strand
TACTCTCGGCCCCACCTATCTATTTTTGTCCAACTTCTTTAATTTTGGTCTTGCTTTAATAATCTTGGTACCGCCTCACTAATCTCAGCCCCACCTCATTATTCTTGGCCCTGCCCATCTACTTTTGGTCCCGCCTATCTTCTCTTGGCCCCGCCTCACTACTCTTAGCCCCACCTCATTACTCTTGGCCCCGCCTCACTACTCTTAGCCCCACCTCATTACTCTTGGCCCTGCCCATCTACCCTTAGTCTCGCCTCTCTTCTCTTGGCCTGCCTCATTATTCTTGGCCCCATCTAGTTACTCTTTGCCTGTCCATCTAATTTTGGTCCCACCTATCTTCTCTTGACCCCTCCTCATTACTCTTGACCCCATCTTGTTACTCTTGGCCATGCCCATCTACTTTTAGTCTCGCCTCTCTTCTCTTGGCCCCGCCTCTCTTCTCTTGGCCCCGCCTCACTACTCTTTTTCCAATCTAACTATCCTTTGACTCACCACTCTACTCTTTGTGTTGGGAATAGAATGTTAATTTTCTTATAGATTTATATTTTTCTAAATATATGTAAATTTAATCCATTATAAGAAACATATTTGTCATATGTAAATATTTATATGTATATATATTCGTGACAAAAAATAAACTGTTATGTTGACTGGTTAGACTCGTGTGGTTTTTCTCGGCCCGCTCTCGAGAGGTCTACGCCTTGGTTGATACCTGCCTTAGACACTTCCGTAGATTTGACTTCTTGGGAATCGCTCTTCTCTACCTTTGAGATTCCACGGTTTTTTTCCTCCCCGGGACCAGAATAAGAGACTTCGGGCGTCTGGGCAAAATAGAGCCTGGGCGCTACGCCGCTGAACGCGACATTTGGCATCCCAGCCGGGACGCGAGGAGAAAGCCGTGCCTATATTTGGAACCATTTTGGATCAGAAGATGGAAAGAGAAGAAGCGCTAGAGAGACTCAAGAAGAAGAGAACCATACTCCGCACGTCTTTATCCAAGTACGGGAAAAGAATAGAGGAATATGACGTGCACAAGGAGTGTGACCACGAGGAACTGCTGGGGCAGCTTTCGGATGTCTACGAAGAACTGAGGCGGGTAGACGAAGAAATCGGTAAGCTGATTGACATCAAAGATCTAGAGAAAGATCTAAAGATGGTAGAGGAATACCGGGAAAAGGCCGTGGCGTGGAAATATTTGCTAAAGAAAAGAAGTCTGGTGGTAGCGGAAGGAATGCAGAGGGAAACTGCAACTGCCACGAAGAAGGAATATCCAGGAGAAATCAGTCGACCGACTCTAACTGGGATGGTTAAGTTACCCAAATTAACAATGGAAAGATTCTACGGGGAAATTAGCCAGTGGTTAAATTTTTGGAATGCCTTCGATTCATCAATCAATAAGAATGAATACTTGACCAAGATAGATAAATTTAACTATCTTAAAGCCTACTTGGGTGGAACGGCGGCCCAAACTGTGGAAGGATTTTGCCTATCTGAGGAAAATTACGATAAGGCCGTTGAATTGTTGAAGAAACGCTTCGGAAAAAGGGAAAGGTTGATCGACGTGCATATGAACAACCTCTTGGCCTTGAAACCACTTAGAGTGACAAAGGACGTGGGGGCTTTCAGAGAATTGTACGGCAGAATCCTGGTGCAGATTAGAAGTTTGGAGTCATTGGGTGTTGTCGTTGAAAGCTACGGTAACTTATTGTGCCCTTTACTCCTCAAGCTATTGCCATCAGACTTAAAGCTTGAATTACACCGGGAATTCACAGGAGCTTTTTCTCTTGGAGATTTGATTGAATTTTTGGAGAGACAATTGATTGCATTAGAAAGCACGTTCGGCACGCGGGACGAAATAACAGCCGGCCAACCATCAAATGAGCACCCTCAGTCACAAAGCTCTATCGTGAAGTATCGAAGAAATGAGAGGAATCCCCTGCCCACGGCTGCTGGTTTTTTTAATGCCTCTGAAGCAGATAAAGAGAAAGTGCTGGATGTGGAACAAGCAATGGATATGAGGATCTGCGATGGGAGCAGTTTGGAAATCGGGATGAGTGAGAAGCCAAGTGTTGTCGGAGTTACCCTGATGAAAGGAGTTGATCCAGCTTCTATTAAGGAAGATGCTGAGATGGTGGTATCATCCGAGCAAATGGTAAAGGAGCCATCCAAGCAGATTGCTGTTGAAGAAAGTAATAAGGCTCAAGTAGTAAGAGAGCGCTGTGCTGAAGACGGTGAAAAGGCTCAAGTCAAGAAGAAGTCTGTTGTAGAAGTTGATGAAAGTAATAGGGCTGAAGTTGAGAAAGAATCCGTTGAAGCAGATAAAGAGAAAGTGCTGGATGTGGAACAAGGAATGGATTCAAAGAACACCGAAGAAGTGAAGCTGCTCTATGTAAAACAAGGTACCGATTTAAGGATGGCAGAAAGGCCATATGCAGAACAAGGTAATGAGCCTAAGGAAGACGGAGTACAAGACTCTGAAGATGAGCCTAAGGGCGACGGAGTAAAGGATTCTGAAGCTGAAACCAAGGATAATGAAGTGGAGGATTCTGGAACTGCAATTGAGGCTTGTGAATCGGTGAGCAACTCTAAAGCGGTAGCTGAAGGCGCGGATCAAGTGGAGATTGCAGATGGTGAGGCTGAGTCCATTGATGATATTGAGGAAAGAGTTGTCAGAATTCCAGCATCGAGTAAATTGATGGAAGCAGGACAGATAGGAGATGCGGAATTTAAAGTAAAGGGATACTATTTGCCTGATCGCCCTGTATGTGGGTGTGACTCCAGGGCTGCGCCTGTACGGCCAGCGAAAGACGGCGCTTCCTATCGAGGACGAAACGGATTCTCGTTGAAGCGATATATGAAGAGGATACACAGTCTGCTGAGAAGAATCCCTGAGATAAGGATAAAGCTTCGGAGGAATAAGTTCGGAGTTGTGGCCGACCTGAAAAGATATTTCCAGATGATCGCCATCAGAGATAATGATTGGGACTACCTCAAATTTCTTTGGAAAAAAAAGATGGACAACTGATGGTTTTGAGCGGGAAATCGTTGTAGACGATTTTGGTTGAGTGCCCGTGCCTCTAAATCCGGAAGAAAAGTAAATGGTTGAATGATGATGCATGGTTGGAGAAGGTGAAACGCTTTCTAAGCAGGGTTGCACTGTCCAGATCACCTATGTGAGGAGAGAGCCAATAGAAAAAGGTTCAATTGGCAAATATCTTCCAAGCAATGGAATGTAACTTGTATCGAAGGAAACTGTTTCTGGAGCTGCAGTAACTCCAATGTTATATACTCCGGCCAGTTCTCCAAAGGGGCAAGTGCCTACTCCAGCGAAAAGGTCTTAATTTGGGAGACAAGTCTCCAGAAAGTCTGGTGAAAGTGCTAGACCGGAAAGGATTGCGAATCCTGTAGATCATAGGACTATTATATTGAGTGATTTGAGATCTCTAAGGAAGAGTTCAGAGTCCTATGACTGCTGTAGGCCTGCAGACGATACCTCTGGGCCTTCAGACGATACCTCTAAGCCTAAAGACGATGCCTCGGCATAAGATCCTGATTCTTCAGGATGTAAAGCTCAATGTTCTCAAGAGGTTCCAGAAATTGCAATGGAAGATAACTGGGCGACTTTTGTAATGAATCGAGTTATGGAGATCCGATCTCTCAGTGAGACAGAGGATTGGTATCGTGTACCAGGATGTTTTAATCCAGCGGATTTACCATCACGGGGGTGCTTAGCCGATTCTCTGGAGAGATCGAAGTGGTGGGAGGGCCCGAGTTGGTTGAGAAGACCAAGAAGAGATTGGCCCCATAGGGAAATATACCCTGACCCAGATATTGTGAACTCGGAAAAGAGAAAGATTGTTTTAACATCAACATGTATTGAAAGGGAAAAAGATCAGTACTACTATCGCTTTTCAAACTACTACAAGATATTGAGAGTAACTGCCTGGATGAACCGGTTTTTAACAAATGCGAGAGGAACAATAGGTCAGCGAGTGAAAGGTGATCTTACTGTGAATGAAATTAAAAGGGCGGAACTGATGCTGGTGAGAGTTATCCAACGGGAATCCTTCACTGGACCAGAGGACAAGAGGTTGAAGGATTTCAAGTTATGCTGCGATTCTTTGGGATTGTTGAGGGTCAAAACTAAAATAAGTAGGAGACAAGATCTGGAAAGATTGATTGGTTTGCTGAAACAACTCCTTGGGAAGATTCTTGGTCAAGCTCGTTTGGAATTTGAGGAACTTTACACCATTATCTGTGACACAGAGTCTTTGATGAACTCACGTCCATTGACTTACATGTCTGAAGATGTCGAAGATCTTAGTCCATTAACCCCTGCCTCGTTCTTACACGACCTCAGAGAAATAGGAGTTCCAGATCTGGACTCTATTGAAAGGGCTAGTCTTCAGAAGAGATACCGATTTAGACAAAGGTTAAGAGAAGATCTGCGGAAGAGATTCCGGACGGAGTATTTTGGATTCTTAAGGCAAGAGACTAGAAGACGCTCGAAGACAAGACCTATCAAGGTGGGAGATCTGGTGTTGATTAGACAAGATAATGCTAAGCGAGTCAATTGGCCTTTGGCGAGAGTTGTGGAGGTCTACCCTGGCCGAGATGGACCTGTGAGGGTCGCCAAGTTGAGAACCAGCAAGGGCGTCCAGATTGGGCCTGTTCAACGGCTCTACAATTTAGAGATACCCGCCGATCTGGGGAGTACCTTGAGGAGTATACAGTCGGAACCACGCCGGGGAGGCTCCCGAGGAGAAGCCAGTAAAGACCCTACGAAGATAGCCCAATCCTAAAGAACTGGAATGAACGGTCGTTTCCCAACTATCGGTTGAGTTTCTGTAGAAAAAACTCAAGGTGGGAGTATGTTGGGAATAGAATGTTAATTTTCTTATAGATTTATATTTTTCTAAATATATGTAAATTTAATCCATTATAAGAAACATATTTGTCATATGTAAATATTTATATGTATATATATTCGTGACAAAAAATAAACTGTTATGTTGACTGGTTAGACTCGTGTGGTTTTTCTCGGCCCGCTCTCGAGAGGTCTACGCCTTGGTTGATACCTGCCTTAGACACTTCCGTAGATTTGACTTCTTGGGAATCGCTCTTCTCTACCTTTGAGATTCCACGGTTTTTTTTCCTCCCCGGGACCAGAATAAGAGACTTCGGGCGTCTGGGCAAAATAGAGCCTGGGCGCTACGCCGCTGAACGCGACACTTTGCCCTGTTTAACTACTTTTGGAACTACCTGTCTGCCCCCTGCCAACTATCATTAATCTGTTACAGAGCAAAAAAGAGGACATACCTGACCGATATGCCCAACTCATACTTCTTCATGACGCTCTCTGGAAGCTGGAAGACCACAAGGTATGCACACTTTTTCTTTCAACCCTTCCTTGAGTATTCTTTCCATCCATCTGAGAACAATAGATTATTATCATATTGGGTAGGAGGTTTTAACTGCTTGAACTGTGAGTTTATATAGAATTTGTGATAATTTATTTTTTGGTAATGTGTTTCTCTTCATATCTATCATCAATTATCACACACACACACATCTCTACAAGGTGTCCTTTATGAAGAGATTCTATTATAATTTGCTGTTGTGTAAGTCACAATAGAATGTCAGCTAACAATTTGTTTTGTGGTGTCAAGGAATGTGCCAAATGGTGTGAGGTAGCATTCAACGAAGCCCTACGGGAGTTCTTGGCTTCAGACTCCAGCACTCCAGCCTATGCTGACTGGCACTCCACCATACTGGACCTCATCCGCAGCCTCAATAAGTAGGTCACCTCTGTCCTCATTTCCTGGAGCCTAATCTCCTTCTTGATTTTACCTTTTAGGGTGGCTTTTTAAAATCTTTATTTTTTAAGCACAAAGTTGGAATATTGAATGCTACACACAATTTGTTTTTCCAGGTGCATGAAGCAAGACATCACCTTGCTCAACTCCATCAACCTCAGCCGCTTTGCCCATAACCTCATCCAGTATATCCACTCCTGCTTCCAGGCCG
Organism: Cordylochernes scorpioides; assembly: GCA_030710605.1. NCBI lineage: Eukaryota > Metazoa > Arthropoda > Arachnida > Pseudoscorpiones > Chernetidae > Cordylochernes > Cordylochernes scorpioides. Next base: position 13,829,739 of record CP092871.1, on the reverse strand, counting down.
ATGATGGAGGCACTCCCAACCTGCTGCCTTGGCTCATGCTCTACAACATGCTGGTCTTGTAAGTACTTCTTCCTTCTGTGTTCTACAAGGTGATAAGGTACAATTTGAAACAAGAATTTTCTATTTTATTATTATTATTACTATATCTAGTACATGTGGTATAGGCCATGATAATCATGGTGAATAGAAGTTGGTAATTGCTTTAACTATAAGTGCACCAGCTCGAGGAGCATGAGCTCATGAATTATGTAATCTTTCCACAAGGGAATAAGAATCAACAGCAACAACAACATAAGTGTACCACATGTCTACACATGTGAAAATTCTATTCATAGCCAGAGAAGATGTTCAGCTTCTACAACCCCAGCTTTTACCATCACCCAGTTAGTCAGCCATTTATATCAGGGTAATTTACAGGCCTCCATGGTTATTGGTGCTGCTTTCCCACAATAATGGAATATCAAAAGCTTGAATTATTATTTCCTGTATTGTATCAAAGATGCTGTTTTTACAGTTTGGATGCAGTCAAGATGTTGGCAACCATGATACTATCACTTTTTCCGTTCATTGGAAATGTCTTGTTATTGCCTCCAAATTTAGCAACTTGAGATGTCTGGTCTTCAATATTTAAATTGTTGATTGTTCCTCTCTATTTTGGGTTTTGTAACCACTTTAGTGTTGATTTCACTTTCGCACTTGATGCATGTTGGAAATTTCTTGATGTTGACTTTAAAATTGAGATATCAACTTGAGATGTCTGATGTTGAATCTTGAAGTTGTTGATTGTTCCTCTCTATTTTTGGTTTTGTAACCACTTTAGTGTTGATTTCACTTTTGCACTTGATGCATGTTGGAAATGTCTTGATGTTGACTTTAAAATTGAGATATCAACTTGAGATGTCTGATGTTGAATCTTGAAGTTGTTGATTGTTCCTCTCTATTTTGGGTTTTGTAACCACTTTAGTGTTGATTTCACTTTTGCACTTGATGCATGTTGGAAATTTCTTGATGTTGACTTTAAAATTGAGATATCAACTTGAGATGTCCGATGTTGAATCTCAAAATTGCTGATTGTTCCACTCTATGTAGGGTTTAGTAACCACTTTAGTATTGATTTCACTTTTGCACTTGATGCATGTTGGAAATTTCTTGATGTTGACTTTAAAATTGAGATATCAACTTGAGATGTCCGATGTTGAATCTCGAAGTTGTTGATTGTTCCACTCTATGTAGTGTTTAGTAACCTCTTTAGTGTAGTAAATACATGTACCAACCATGTGCTGCAGCCAGGAGAAGCAGGAGGTCCCCTTCCCTGCCATCAGGGTCCCTGAGCTGGACCTGCCCCCCACAATGGCCCCTTCTCTCACCTTCCTCTTTGCATCTCATGAATACCTTGGACGGTAAAAACACCCTTTGTTTATATATATTTTTATATAAGTTCAAAAATATAACAAACTCTTGATTAACACTTATGGACAAAGCTTAAGGAAGGGGAACATCTTTAATGTCGCTGGACATCTATTTTTGAAGGAGACAGTGATATTTTTGTTCAAACTTGGTTATATTTTGTGTCTTCAATGAAGGTCACTGTATATCAAATCATCTTTGAGAATTAATGTCTGAATCCTGATATACATGCTAAAAGGTACAACTTCCTTAAGTTTTGTCCATGAGTGTATATATATACCCGTAACAGAATGTACTTCTTAGTATATCACCTATTTAGACATGTAGAAAGTTCACTGAATTCACTTATAAAATGTACATGAGCTCTCATTTTGCCCTAGTGGCATATTTCTGCTATATACAGTAGAACCTCCCTGTAAAGGATACCTAATTGTAGAGCCAAAGTGTCCTTTAGAGAGACGTGTCCTCTTAACGGATAGTTGTTAGTTAGTAAAACTGGTAATTTTCAAATGAAAACTGTCCTCTTACCGGAGAGGTGCTAGTTAGTAAAAATGGTAATTTTGCAGATGAAAACTGTCCTTTGTAGAGAGGTGTCCTCTAGCGAGAGTGTCCTTTAGAGAGAGGTGTCCTCTTACCGAAGAGGTGCTAGTTAGTAAAAATGGTAATTTTGCAGATGAAAACTGTCCTTTGTAGAGAGGTGTCCTCTAGCGAGAGTGTCCTTTAGAGAGAGGTGTCCTCTTACCGAAGAGGTGCTAGTTAGTAAAAATGGTAATTTTGCAGATGAAAACTGTCCTTTGTAGATAGGTTTCCTCTAGCGAGAGTGTCCTTTAGAGAGAGGTGTCCTCTTACTGGAGAGGTGCTAGTTAGTAAAAATGGAAATTTTGCAAATGAAAACTCTCCTTTGTAGAGAGGTTTCCTCTAGCGAGAGTGTCCATTCAAGGAGGTTGTTCTACTGTATTGGGTTATTAGTCAGTCAACCCCTCCGAGTCCACGGACCCAACACCACTGACTGCCATGTGGTGTGTGCAGACACAGCTGGTGTACAGCGGGGAATGGCCAGATGCTGCAGCTTTGTGTGGACATCATGATGTCAGAACTCCAGACCACTCAGCCCCATCCCTTCCGGGAGGACCTGGAGTCAGGGTTGGAACAGTGCTTCTACTGCCTCTACAAACATCCCAACCAGAGAGCTAAAGCCAAACACCTGGCAGATCACTCTGCTCCCCAGGTACTGTGATATTCTACCAGGGTGTGTACACTCAGAGGACTGACCAGTTCCTGCATAGATTCCTCTCACTTGGGACAAAGCTTCCCAGCTCTTCGAATGCTTCAAGCCCAGCTTCCTCCCGGAGTTTGATGGCTACCGCAGTAGCACCATTTCTTCTGATGTAAGTCCAGGTTTACATGGCATTTTACAATCAGCATGTTTTCAATTCTATTTTTTGATAAAGCACAATTTGAATTATAGATTATATTTGCAAGAAAATAAAACTTAATCCAAATAAATTAATAGTGTGTGACATTTCGGTAACAGCTTGTTACCATCATCAGGCAAAATAATATATTTTGTCTAATAAAATCTAAATAAATAAAATGTTTTATTCCTTTGTCTGATGATGGTAACAAACCTGTTACCGAAAGGTCACACACTATTAATTTATTTGTATTTGGTCTTATTAACCTGTATTTTTAACTTATAAACCAAATTGTACCTAATAAACTACAATGATTGAATATCTACATTGAATGTGTGTTGTATTAAATAAAGAATCTCTTTACCCTAAAGTAATTGCTGATTGACTATTGGTCCTTAATCAAGATATCTCTGGGGGTTTGATTATCCTACTTCACAAAATTTCAAACTTAAAACAGGCCATCTCAAGCCATGGTAGATAGAAAATAACAACAAAATCTAACCCACTTGCCCAAAATGTAGCTTGGCACCTGCAGCTCCAGAACACATTTTGGCTTGTATTAGATGTACTAAACAGGACCTTTGGGAGAGGCCGCTGCTTATGAGAAACAGCTTGAGGAAAATGAACTCTTGGAATTGGTGTAATATCCACACAAGGGGTTAAGAAACAGAAAAAAAAAAAATTACAAATGTGTTTTACATGTCATCACCTGATTGTGTTTGTCAGACGGAGAACCTGTTCCGTAGGATCACCCAGCTTATCCCAGCGGAGGAAGATCCCACACCACGGATTGAGTCCCTGGTAGAGTACATAGAGGGGAGCACAGAGAAGTATCCTGGTCCCCATCCCGTCAGTCCAGGGTAGGTCTACCTACCACTGTGTGTCATGGTGGTGTCTACATCTGTGGTGTGGTTCAGTCTTATTGTACGGGACATCTACTACCTCCTGGCTGACTTCCACTTCAAGAACAAGGACTTCAAGTAAGTCCCTTCTATATAGCATACATGGAAAATACATGTTTGATAGATGTAAATGGCTTTTTTCCCTTTCCTTTGTTTCAACTTCCTAGAATTCTGATCCCTCGGCAGAGCTGACTGCTACAGGGAACATCCCCAGGTGGTGGATAAGGGAATGATGATATGGTTTTTGTATTTTGTAAAAATCTGCAATCCTGCAATAAATAAGTGTGTGATGGACACCTGCCAGAGGTCAATCCATGTCAACACATTTAGCTGTCTGAGGTACAGAGCTCCTTCTGGGTCCACTCCACTGTACCAACTGTGCTTAAGTGGGATCCTCTAATTGTTACTGTCTCTCTTTCTGTAAAAGTAAGTTTATTTTTCTGTGGCAAGGGTTCTCTTTTGTCTTTTTTTGCTAGTGCATCAGCAGCTTCATTGTTTTCAATGCCATTGTGTGAGGGTATCCATTTAGGTGAATTTTTGAGAGTTTTTGGAGATAACCAATTATGTACCTGCTTACTTTGTCTCTAAGTTCTCCCTGGTGTGATTCAAGTGTTGTATGGCACGTCTACTATCAGTAAGAATTCAGATATCTTGATAATTAGTATTTCTGATATGAACTTATTTTTATTTTGGCTACCCTCTCTATTTCTTTAAAAGTAAGTTTATTTCTCTGTGGCAAGGGTTCTCTTTTGCCTTTTTTTGCTAGCTCATCAGCAGCTTCATTGCCTTCAATGCTAACTTGTGAGGGTATCTATACATTTATAAATGTAACACAAGGTAATAAGACCAAATCCAAATAAATAAATAGTGTGTGACGTTTCGGTAACAGAGTTGTTACCATCTTCAAACAAAAGTACTGAAGAATGCATTCAGTACTTTTGCCTGAAGATGGTAACAACACTGTTACCGAAACGTCACACACTATTTATTTATTTGGATTTGGGCTTATTACCTTGTGTTTATAATCTATAATCCAAATTGTGCCTTATCATTTATATATGTAGTTTGCTAATATGTTGGGGAACAACTGTGTATAAGATGGGTTGTGTAGGAAAGCCATCAAGTTCTACATCCTGGACATCTGTGTCACCGGGGATCGTATTGACTCCTGGGCGGGTATGGCTCTGTCTCGGAGCTCCCAACTTGAGGCGAAGCTCAACCTGGTGAGTCTCTCCCTCCTCTTCCAAGAATTTAACATCAAAGTATCTCCTCACCAAGGAAGGTAATATAGTGTGTAGCTGCATGGTTGTCTCTGTGTATGCTCCACATTTCCATGCATGGTGGTCTAGTTCCTGTCTTGCACGTAGGAATCTTCTTTGAAAATAATAATCTTTAATTAAAAAAGCATATATTGGATCAAAATATTATTTATTTTACCAATATTTCTGTTGACGTTATGTGGCATTGAGTTTTGTTGTTGACACACTTTAAAATGTTATATCACCTTGATAAAGGTTGGCGTTCAGCCAACTGAAATATTGGTAAAATAAATAATATTTTGATCCAATATATGCCTTTTTAATTATAGGAATCTGCATTCATGTGTTTTTGGTGTAGTTCCTGTCTTGCACGTAGGAATCTGCATTCATGTGTTTTTGGTGTAGTGCCCATCTTGCACGTAGGAATATGCATCCATGTGTTTTTGGTGTAGTGCCCATCTTGCACGTAGGAATCTACATCTGTGTGTTTTTTGGTGTAGTGCCCATCTTGCATGTAGGAATCAGCATGTACTGTTCTGTATGTAAACCCTATATAACTGCCATTTTTTCAATCATTTCCTTCAAGTCGGTTAAAGAAATATAACATTCTTGGGATTTAAAGAAAATGGTTGAATTAAAGTTGATTTAATCAAAAAGGTTGTACTGTAGATATTCTTATTCTTCTCTTCTTTCTTATCTCCACTCAACAATCATATCAGAGTATCAAGCCTGTAGAGTTTGAGATGGTGTCTGCTGGGGATAAGTAGAGCTCATTAATGAATGAGTCTATACAGTCAATAATGGGGTTTGGCATTGCAGGTTGAGAATATATTTTAAAATAAATAGTTATTAGTCTCTTTACACATCTGGATTGATATCACTCAGCCTGTGGTACACGTGGTTACATTGTTTAGGTTACATTGGGTCGGTGGAAGGCTGGTTAAACTGTTTGGTTTTCAACCACTACGACCCGGGTTCGATTCCCGCATTGGACACTTTTTTCTGTTTAAAAAAAAAAAAAAATGCTCCAATGGCCTCCGATTCTTGCAAAAGTCCAACCCCACCAGCGAGTGCAAGTAACCAAACGGGGCTCTGACACATTTGTAAGTGCAAAGTCGAACTGCTTTTCACGTGTGTAGACATGTGGTGCACTTACAGTAAAAGCAGTCGCTAACTGCCCACCATGATTATCATGGCCTGTACCACGTGTACTAGGGATAAAAAAAAGGGTTTTGCTAGCCATAACTGAAGTTTACTTTTACAATTCTTGTCTCATTGGTCTGATGAAGTGCTAATAACTCTTGGAAGCTAACATTTTATCAATAAAAATTGCTCCAATGGACCCTTATGCTTTCCAAAATACAACTCCACCAGTAAGTTCAAGTATTCAAACAATTTTTCAATTTTATTTTTTTCATTATCCCTACTACACGTGGTACAGGCCATGATAATCATGGTGGGTAGAATTTGGCAACTGCTTTTTCTGTAAGTGCACCACATGACTACACATGTAAAAAGCAGTTTGACTTTTGCACTTACAAATGTGCCAGAACCCCGTTTTGGTTACTTGTACACGCTGGTGTGGTTGGACTTTTGCAAGAAACGGTGGCCATTGAAACTTTTTTTTTTTTTTTAATTAGAAAAAAATGGGTCGTACAGTCGAAAACCAACGGTTTAGATCTCCCTTCCACCGATCCCCAATCCAAACAGTGCTCTGGCACCCTTGGAAGTGCAGAAGTCAAACTGCTTTCTATATGTCTAGACATGTGGTGCACCTGCAGTAAAAGCGGTCACTTATTAACCACCTTAATGCATTTGGGATGAGTACCACTATCACCCATTGCATTTAATATTTATTTTCAATAATAGCCTGCAATTTCATAAGTGGAAGCAATAGATATCATTTTCAAAATGATACGGTACAATTTGGATTATAGATTAGAAACACAAGTTAATAAGACCAAATCTAAATAAATAAAATAGTGTGTTGCATTTCAGTAATAGCGTTGTTAACATCATCAGACAAAATTACTGAATGAGGGAAAAAATATCACAGTATACTTCTATAAAGTTACTGTTATCAAGTGTGTAAATATGATAGTAGATAAGAAGGAAATAGTTTTCTAAGAACAATGGTAACAACACTGTTATGGAAATGTCACACACTTTTTATTTTTTTGTATTTGGACCTATTACCTTGAGTTTCAAAATGGTATTAGTCTGGCATCCTCCTCCTTCAATGTCTTCCTCTACTGAGGGTGGGCCACATGGTCTCTCCATATCTCCCTCCTTCAGTGCCTTCCTCTACTGAGGGTGGGCCACATGGTCTCTCCATATCTCCCTCCTTCAATGCCTTCCTCTACTGAGGGTGGGCCACATGGTCTCTCAGTATCTCCCTCCTTCAATGCCTTCCTCTACTGAGGGTGGCCCACATGGTCTCTCAGTATCTCCCTCCTTCAATGCCTTCCTCTACTGAGGGTGGGCCACATGGTCTCTCCGTATCTCCCTCCTTCAATGCCTTCCTCTACTGAGGGTGGGCCACATGGTCTCTCCATATCTCCAGTCGTCCAGTCCATTGTTTTAGATCGTTTGTGTATCCCTGTCGTCTCCTTTCCCTCGATCTCTTCCCCCGGAGCTTTCCCTCCAACACTCTCAGCAATGTCTCTCCTGCTAATCCAGGCATCACATGTCCAGCAAATGTCAGTTTTCATTGTAATCTGACATCAGCCATTTTTAAATTAAACACAGAGTTAAACCTCCATTTATCTCTCCTGGAGGTTGGCTCTCAACGGAAGTTGGGTTTTGACAGGTCATTTTTTTAGTGTTACAAAGTTGGTTGCTATTCTAGCCATTTTAGGGTGAAATTTTTTCTTCAAAAAATCTATGTATTGCTCCTTTGTTTAAAGCAAATTGCATAAATGGCCTTATGTGAATTATTTGTGGAAAAGCCATGCTCAATTCAACTATTTATATGAAATTCTACTGTCCTTAAAGCTTATGTACATATTTTTGTTTAAAACTCTAAAACCCAAGAATTTCCTTCTATTTCTGGATATACAGTAAAACCCCTCTATAGTGAACCCCAATGGGACAGAGCTTTTGGTTCACTATAGCCACGGTTTGGCTATTTTTTTTTACTTTTCAAAATTTTTAGACCATATAAATAAAGGACAGGCATACACACAGGAAGAGGCTGCCTCTTAATAGTGGTTACTTTGTTTTAATTCCCTTAATTAACCAATTTCCTTACATTAATACTGAATAATAATAGAAATCATTAGATGATAGGTTCTTCTTATCATTAGCATACATGCATCTCTGTCTAATTTCAAAATCAAGACAAATCCTAGGCAAAGTTTTATTAAATATATATTCAAAGATATAAAATGATTTTAAAACATCATTGTCACATTATATAAAAACAATGTTTACGTGAAAATATGGCTCTAATACCTTGTTGCTTCAAAGCACTCTTTAAGCATTGCACCTTTCAAATAAAGTTAATAAGTGTTTTTCTTTCATTTCATGTTTCCACATATTCTTCTTAAGTCTAGATTTCGTTTTGTTTTTAACCTGTCATGCAAACCATTGCTGGCTTTAAAATCGCCATAGTTCATGGCATAAAAAAAAATAAATTTTGTTGCATCATGGGCCCGTTTATTTGAACTTTTTTTTTTACCCTAACATGTACGATCGTGGCAAAAGTTGAGGTTGATGCTTCTTTGTAAACAATTTTAATAACCTTCTATTTTATCTCTTATAATAGAAAAGCTATATTTACTAATTTTAACATGTTCTGAAATTTTGTCTGTGTTGTTTCACTTTGAAAAGTTTTGAAAATGGCTTTTTTTTTTTTCAAGTAATAACGTTTTTGTGTTTAGAATGCCTTTGTTTTCTTTATTTTGGAAGCCATTTGCATTTTTTCTATTTCGAATTTGATGCTTGCAAAGATATTGTATTTAATAAAAAGTATAATGTGTAAAAATTTATACAACATACAGCAAAAATAGAATGTAAATGAAAACAAACAATGCCTCTATATTTATTGTTTTGAAATCGCGCTAAAAAATGCTCAAAATTTTGTTGTTTTAATTTTTTTTTTTTAATTACAATTATAAGTTCCTTATGCGCATAGTATTTTAAATAGATTTTATTATTTCGGGACCTAAAATAAGTTCGTTATAGGGGTAGTTTGTTATATTAAAAATCGCGAAGTTTGTTATAACGATGGTATTTTCAATGTAATGGAATCGGGAATCGCCGTAGGTTCGTTATATCCGGGGTTCGTATTAGCGGGGTTTTACTGTATATACAGTTCATGAGTGGACATTCCAGCTAGAAGATATCTCTCTAAAAAGGACAATTTTAATCACCGAAATTACCATATATACTAATTAGCAGTTCTCTGGTAAGAGGACACCTAATGGACATTTTGTTCTACAACTTGGTGTTGTCCTTTACAGAGAGGTTGGCTACTATATAGGGAAACACACTAGCCCAATACAATAGTTTAGAAATCTGATAGATTAAATTGACTAAGCTATTGGGAGGATTCCGACTTCTGATGAGCCAAGCCTTTCCAACATTTTATTCATTGTAGTAAGGATGTTAGAAAATTATTTTATCTATTAAAAAAAGTGCACATACACACACAGTTCAAGGAGCATGGACTCATGGAATTCGTGCAATCTTTGTACAAGGGTTTTGTACCTAAACAAAAGACAAAATAACCAAATCCAAATATAAGGTTGTTCCAAAAGTTTGTGTTTTTTTTTAAAACGTTTTTCTTATTACTTGGCGAATAATAGTATTACAGCTCTAATACATAATACAATTACTTTATACATAATACAATACAATGGATATTTTATTTTTCCATTCATTATTACTCTTCACAATTCATCCTTTCATACTTCATCCCTAAGGTTAGAAATAATTGTTATTTCTCCTTAAAATAAATTTTGATTTTTCATTCAAAAGAAACAAATGCGGGATAATTTTCAAATGTCGTTCTACAATAATACAAAGACATTATACATAACAGTGAATATTATTATGGCGAATAATATTGGTATTTCAATTGTTTTGCAAGTATTTATGAACTTTTGGGAAAACCTTGTAAATAGTGTTGACATTTTAGTAGCAATATTGTTACAGAAACATCTTACACTAATTATTTATTTGAATTTGGTTATGTTGTCTTTTGTTTAGGTACAAGATCTGAACAACCAATTTAGCACTTTTTGATTGTTGTTCTTTCTTATCCTCTTGTGCCAATATTACACAAATGATCTATAATCCAAATTGTACCTTGTTGTACCTAGCTAGGGTGTTATTGCCCCCGTGGCAGAGCACCATTACCCCAATGTTGTGCTGTAGTCAACTTTGATTCTGTGTGATCTTCACAGACAGTCGTGCAGCCCGACCTCAAGGCCGACCCCCAAATCTTCAAGAGGGCCAGGGCCGCCCTCCGTTGCTTCAAACATGCCCTCACCATCGACTCCTCCCACACTGCCCTCTGGATAGAATACGGATCCATCGCCTATCTCATCCATTCCTATGCTTCAAGGTTTCTCAAGCAGGTTGGTGTCTTCTAAGTTAGTTTGTGTTATATACATCATCATTCTGGGAACCATAGGACTATGTATTAGGGACTCAATAGGACGGGAGTTGGTGAAATAGAAAGATGGAATCTCTCCATGCAAAGTTAGTAGCTCTCTCTTTTTTGATACTGGCTACCCAATAATAAATAATACATTTGATGATTATTAATGTCATCCTTCTCTGAGAATTCTTCTTACAAATGTTATGCATACATGAATAGATGCATATTATAGAAATCTGATTATGTGTAAAAAAAAAATGTTGAAAACTTAATAAGGCACAATTTGGATTATAGATTATAAACACAAGGTAATAAGACCAAATCCAAATAAAAAAATAGTGTGTGACGTTTCGGTAACAGCGTTGTTACTTTACACTTTTGTTTGAAGATGGTAACAACGCTGTTACTGAAACGTCACACACTATTTTTTTATTTGGATTTGGTCTTATTACCTTGTGTTGAAAACTTAAAAAGTCTAGTCACTATTTCTATCAGTTTTAAATTTTATTAGCTATAAAAAAAATTCTTAAAAGGATCAAATAAATAGGTAGAAAATGAATATAATCTTACAATTAGATCTTATATAGTTTTATAAATAAATATCTGCATCAAGGCATGACACTGTAGTGTAGTGATTGCTTTTACTCTTAGAACACCTTGTCTACACAGGTAGAAAAAAAGTTTAGAAATTGAAAGAGAGCTAGTTTGTGTGTGTGTGGTCACTTGTACTCCTGATTGAACTTAGGCAAGAATGCGCTGTGTGCAATTGAAACATTGATTTTGAAAGAAAAAAAAAGTGCTCAACATGTAATACAACTCCGAGTCAGTTGTCTGAACCAAATTTTCCTACGCTTTCACAATCCAACCCCTTCTTGGACAACCATCATGACTAGGTGAAGTAGAATGTGTCTGAATTTGTCATTAAGACTGGGAGCACTACTTAGTAGCAGGCCGACTTAGCTCCAAATGAAATGGCCGCCTCTGACATGAAGAACAGATGCCATGTGCAGGCACTGCTCATCCTCTTCTTCTTCTTCTTCTTTCTAATCTCCACTCAATCATATTAGGGTATCAAGCTTGTAGAGCTTGTTGATGGTGTCTGCCGGGGATGAGTAGAGCTCATCAATAGATGAGCCAATACAGACGTTTTCTACTTCACCCAGTCATGATGGTTGTCACTGCTCATTCTATATCCCTAGATCAGTAGCCCTTACAGGGTACTATTGACCTCCAACCCCTTTGTGTCCTTTCACCTTGTGACAACAGATGTGAAATGTTAGACTGGTGGTGCGGCAGAAATCCAGGTTTGACTACAGCGAGGAACTGGTGGAACTACTCAGCTCCCAGCGCCAACAGATGCTCAAGGAAGCCAAGCACTGTTTCCTGTCAGCCTTCAACAGCCGGGGTCCTGGGGCAGAGGTTCCTGAGGCCTGGATGCAGCACTACATGCTGGGCAAGGTGGCTGAGAAGGAACAAGACAAGCCCGTCATCTACCTCAACCACTACAAGAAGGTAACTTCTACCTGAGGGATATCTGACATGGGTATCTATTTTCCCATAATGTTGAGAAATTATATTCAGAAATGGCATTATTATTTATATTTAAAGTTATAATATTATAATTAAAGTTGATTCAGAAATGGTATTTCAACTTTTTTAAATATATTTATTTTTTCCCATATCCAACGAATATAGAATATCCAATATAGAATAATTTTAAAATTAAAAAATGCATATTCTGACCATTGACATGAGCATTTTAGATTATAGAACGCCATCTAGTGAAACAAAAATCAACTAAACGTTGATTTAACTTGTTCCATGTTTTTTTTTTTTTTTCTATGTGAAAAAATATTTTTTTCACATAGAATAATGCAATAAGAATAATAACAAAATAGAGGTACATTTCTGGAGTCAATTTTTAGTGGCAACCCTTTTGTTTTTCCATTAATTTCATGATAAGGCACAATTTGGATTATAGATTATAAACACAAGGTAAAAAGACCAAATCCAAATAAATAAATAGTGTGTGATGTTTCGGTAACAGCATTGTTAGCATCTTCAGACAAAAGTACTGAATCTATTTGATGTGCTATTTGATTATGCTGAATTATTTATTTATTTGGATTTGGTCTTATTACCTTGTGTTCATTAATTTAATCTTCTTATGCAATATGATCCTGTCTAATGTATTCAAGCCTAAATTATTTCTGATCCCCTTCTTCTTTCTTATCTACACACTTGATGAAGTAGAATGTGTCTGCCTTTGTCATTAAGACTGGGAGTACTACTCAGTGGCAGGCCAACTTAGCTCCAAAATAAATGGCCGCCTCTGATATGAGGAACAGACGCCATGTGCAGCCGCTCCTAACATGGAGTACAAATGCTGCTCATCCTGTATCCCTGGATTAGGAGCCCTTACAGGGTACTATCAGCCGGGCCAGCTGAGCCCAGGTTTTTTAGTGAGCTTGTTACTGCTCCCCTCCTCCTTTTTCATCTGGGTTTGGGACCGGCAAGGGCGGAGTTTTCTGATCCCCTAATGGTTAAATGCATTGACTATCCTATATTAAAAGTTGCTTATTGAGTTTACACACACAAAGAATAGATTTAGGTTTATTGTAAGCCATTTTATTTAACCTGTTTACAAGTGCATTTTTGCTTAAAAATGAATGGAAAGCTCCAAGGCAGTTTTTTTTTTGCCCATCCCTAGTACACGTGGTACAGGTCATGATAATCATGGTGGGTAGAAGTAGGCGACTCCTTTACTGTAAGTGCATCACATGTCTACACATGTGAAAAGTAGTTTGACTTTGCACTTACAAATGTGCCAGAGCCCCGTTTAGTTACTTACATTCGCTGGTGGGGTTGAACTTCTTCAAGATTCGGGATCCATTGGAGCATTTTTTTTTTTTTTTTTTAATCAGAAAAAAAGTTTCTAATGTGGGAATCGAACCCAGGTCTTAGCAGTCTAAAACCAACAGTTTAGAACATCCTTCCACCGACCCCCTCCAAGACAGATGGTTTACTGTATATATATTGCGTATGATATTGTTTTTTACAGCACAATACAACAATGTTGGCAAGTTTCTCTAGAGTGGAATGTCGAGGTGACGAATCCACTCCAGGGCCTCCTCTGTGCACCGGTGGATATCCCCAAGTGTTCCCTGGAAGAATCTTCGAGGACAGTCCCTTAGGATATGGTGTTTACTGTATCAAAAGATGTGATGTCAATGGTGTTGTGCTTCAGGCCTTATTCCACCTCCACAAAGATGGAGCCAGGTTCCCTCGGAAGATCCACTACCACAGTCCGGCTGAGTTGGCTGTGGAGTCCTTAGAGGTGGGTCCTTCTATTGTCCCCAGCTACAAACTTGTGTGTGTGTGGATTGTATAAACTTTTACTCTACTGGAATGGTTAGGTATAATTTAGATTATATAGATTAGAAACACACACAAGGTAATAAGACAAATTCAAATAAATAAATTATGGTCTTATTACTTTATGTTTTTAAGTTTATTATTGCTGTTAAGTTTGCTAATTTTTGATAGGATTTATTAAGTTTTATTTATCCAATATTTTGATGGACCAATCATCCATCTTTTACTAAGTTTTTTGTTTTGATGCACACAGCAGGTCGTGCGCTTCAGGTAAGCCACGAATGTCTTGCAAGCTTATTGGGCGAAAATACTTATCTATTATATACATTCTAAACAAAATTAAATATAATCAAAAGAAAACTCAATGTAATATATATAAATATCATATATATAAATAATTTTATTCTAGAGTGAGAATTTTATTTATTATCAGAGCTGTTCATCCAATCTTTTTTTTTTTTGAAGAGCTACTAAGCTAAAAAATAAGCTTGATAAAAAAAAAACTAGAAGGAATCATATACAGTAGAACCTCCTTGTAAAGGACAACACCTAATTTCAGAGCCAAACTGTCCTTTAGAGAGAGGTGAACTCTTACCGGAAAGTTGCTAAATTGTAAAAATGGTAATTTTGTAAATGAAAACTGTCCTTTGTGGAGAGGTGTCCGCTAGTGGGATGTCCGCTAAAGGGAGGTTCTACTGAATATCTAGCCATTCCCCACTGGGGCTTAAAAGTTGGGACTTGAGAGATATTCCCACCTATCTAAAAGTTAGGACTTGTATGAGATCACACAAATCCAGATGAACCTCTCCCAAAAAGGACAACACCTATTTGTAGAACCAAAGTGTCCTTTCAAAGAAAGGTGTCTTTTTTCCAGAAAGCAGTTTATTGATAAAAATAATCATTTTTGTGATGAAGATATCTTTTTTATATAGAGGTGTCTTGCTCATGGATATTCGACTGTATTTCAAAATTCTATAAAACAGACTAGCAGGAAATGTTTACTCCACTTATCTAGGAGTAGATACTGTACACACTTGTGTGAAACTATCTCACCACCATGACTACAGGTCTACTACCGCATCCACGCCTCCACTCTCAAGTACATCTTCAAGAACGAAGTGGACGGCCTGAAGCAGGATGAGATCAACGCCATTGGTGACCTTCTCAAGTCCATAGCTTCCAGTCCCTTCGCCAAGTGCCAGGACAAAAAGGGAGAGAGGTGAGTCATCAACTTGTCCTATTGGCAGGAGATCCTATTGTGGGAAATCAGACCAAGTTGCAAGGCTTTCCCACTATGTACTAAGTACAATTCTCAACCTGCAAACCCAAACCACATCATTAACTGTATTGACACATCCATTGATGAACTTTACTCTTCCCCAGCAGACACCATCAACAAGCTTCTGTTACCAAAACGCGTCACACACTATTAATTAATTTGAATTAGGTTCTTTTTTTCTAGTAACTATAATCAAAAAATGAATCAATGAGGCCAAAAATGCTTCTTTACACTAGCTAAGGATGATAAAGCACAATTTGGATTATAGATTCTAAACACAAGGTAATACCAAATCCAAATAAATAAATAGTGTGTGATGTTTCGGTAACAACGCTGTTACCGAAACATCACACACTATTTATTTATTTGAATTTGGTATTATTACCTTGTGACTAGCTAAGGATGCTACAAAAAAAAGTCTGTTGTCTCAGGCTCAACCAGGCCTCGGAGGACGACACTACTGGAAGCACTGGCTCCAAGAAAAGGAGAATGGGAGGTTCTGAGTCCAGATTCCGACGTGCTCCCAAAGACCCAGCAGAGTCCAATACATCCTCAGCTGAGACGGAGGACTGTACTGTAGTGAAGGAAGTGATACAGAGCCTGGTGACGGCGGTGTCTGCGCTGGCGGAGGAAGGCCAGGACAAGTCTCCACCCGCGGGACCTGTACAGGTGGTAGGGGACGCCAAGCTTCGCGACATCAACAAACAAAAGGCCATCCAGGAACTCATGAAAGGTACAAACTTCGATTTTCTCTGAATTATTTTGAACACAAAGATTTAAAGTGGTGTAGTTCGGTTGTTTGCACTTTCATTTTCTGATTTGTTAGGGTTTTTCTTCTATAGTTTTTCACCTGCGGGTCCTTCGGGTAAACCTGGGTCGTTGCCCGGGTCACTCGGCTATTTATATCTATATATATCTATACTTTTAAAGTCTCTGCAGGCCCTTTGGGTAAACCCTGGGCGTTGCCCGGGTCACTCGGCTATTTATATCTATATATATCTATACTTTTAAAGTCTCTGCAGGCCCTTTGGGTAAACCCTGGGCGTTGCCCGGGTCACTCGGCTATTTATATCTATATATATCTATACTTTTAAAGTCTCTGCAGGCCCTTTGGGTAAACCCTGGGCGTTGCCCGGGTCACTCGGCTATTTATATCTATATATATCTATACTTTTAAAGTCTCTGCAGGCCCTTTGGGTAAACCCTGGGCGTTGCCCGGGTCACTCGGCTATTTATATCTATATATATCTATACTTTTAAAGTCTCTGCAGGCCCTTTGGGTAAACCCTGGGCGTTGCCCGGGTCACTCGGCTATTTATATCTATATATATCTATACTTTTAAAGTCTCTGCAGGCCCTTTGGGTAAACCCTGGGCGTTGCCCGGGTCACTCGGCTATTTATATCTATATATATCTATACTTTTAAAGTCTCTGCAGGCCCTTTGGGTAAACCCTGGGCGTTGCCCGGGTCACTCGGCTATTTATATCTATATATATCTATACTTTTAAAGTCTCTGCAGGCCCTTTGGGTAAACCCTGGGCGTTGCCCGGGTCACTCGGCTATTTATATCTATATATATCTATACTTTTAAAGTCTCTGCAGGCCCTTTGGGTAAACCCTGGGCGTTGCCCGGGTCACTCAGCTATTTATATCTATATATATCTATACTTTTAAAGTCTCTGCAGGCCCTTTGGGTAAACCCTGGGCGTTGCCCGGGTCACTCGGCTAGTATTAATATATTTTGTTTACAAATATGGCCGCGCTTTAGAACGTTCATTTGTGCTACACCAAAATGGTAAAAACAATAATTTTTCAACATATGCCTAAATATATAATTATATCATATTTTATTTATAATTAAATTTTAAAATCTCAATATACTTATATTTTAAATTATCTAATACTGCATTCGAGAGAGATTAACTATATAAAAAAAGATTAATATTTTAAATTTAATTTACAAAAATTTTCCGATGTGTACTGAATAAATATAAGGATTTGGCGCCCCATCATTACATTATAAATGAAACGATATTTTATCGCGATTAAAAAGCTAAATAAAACAACTTCCTACTGTTCTTAATGCGATGAAAAATTGTTGGGTGGAACTGGGTCATTAGTGGGTCAGGTAAAATTGCACTCAAGTAAATCCTGGGCATTGCTCGGGACATTTGTGACAAGTTAGGAGAATGATAAATCTATAAGAGTAAATATATTAAAATATTATTTTTGGCCAACACCCACCTCAGCACAATCTTGAACGCTTACATATGAATATTTTAGATGGTAAAGCACCATCTAGTGGAACAAAAATCAACTAAACTTTTATTTAGGCTTGTTTAATACTATTTGGCCAACCCATTTTCTTGATTTTTAATATGATATTATTTTTAATATACACACACACACACATATATATAATAAAACAATATATATATATATATATACAAAGGTCTCATGGCTAGTATGGGATGTTAATATGGGACTGATATATTTTGTATGAATGATGCCTTTAATATTCTCTGTCTAAATAACATTATTTTAATGTCATATTCCGAAGAGACTTTGTTTTTGTAAATGTGGATTTGGGTTCTTTGCAGAAGGCTAATGAAGACGTCCTTCTTTTGTGATATTTTTCCTTTTTTGGATGAGGTAGCGCGTCAACTTGGAAATTAGTATAAAGTAACTCGTCTAACAAGGAATATTTCGAATTTTTTCGGTTATGATCTCCTTTGGCTATACTTGTTGATACTTCCCTGGGGGATTCCCTAGAAAATGGCGATTTATCTCTACTTTGGTTTTGAAGCGAATAGAAATATTGTTCATCATCTTGGAATTTGGGCATATTCTGTATGGAGTTGGACTTTGGAATACTGCTGTCCCATGTTAAGGTTTTGCGACTTGTGGCTTTACCAGAATGGTGGTGATGGTGGTGTGTCGGGGACCTATGACTCCCAGTTGGCTTAATAATAGGTACAAGATCGCGTGGCTTGATTTCGACGTTGCACTTTTTTTCCATAACATGTTGGCATTCTCCTTTGGTAAGTTTTGCTAATTCCATTAACGATTCTTTTTTAATTTCATCCTTTAGAACGGAAAATTTGTGGTATTCGTAAATGGATGTTGAAAGCTTTACCAGTAGAAGTAGAAATACACCTGCTCCAATGAAAGCAAGCAAAAATTGAATTCGATACAAAAGTTTTTCAGGTATTTGTGGCGAGTTGCTCTTGCTATTCTCTTCTGCATTCATCCTCGTTTTCTTAGATGATTCCCTAAAAATATTTTTTCTTTTATGCTGAAGAATTTCCTGAAGTGTTTTAAGAAGTTTGCTGTCTTCATTGTGACTTGTGTTAGCTTGAATTGGAATTTTGATAATTTTTATTAGATGACTTGGATGTTCTCCATTTTCTGGTATTATAGGTACGTTCGGGGTTGTCTTTTCCATGTTAAATGTTTTGTCGATTGAATTTTTATTGTCGACGGATCTAACACTGTTGGAAAAATCGAGGCGAAGAGTGTTGGATGGTACTTTTACCAACTTGTATTTAAACATATCAAGGTGAGTATTTTTAAGGTTATTCTTCGGAATGGTCAATTTGGTATGCATTTTTGGTTTAAACACTAAATATCTTTGGTTTGAAGACTTCTGTTCGTTTAAATAAGAAAATAAATCCCTCGATGAAATTTGAAATCTCTTTTTCTGTATTGTGTTTGGATTTTGAAGAAGGGGACTTCTTTTGTTAGGAAGAGAGGAATTTTTGTCAAAGAAGTCGTCACTGATATCTGAAACGATGTCAAATATGAACCTATTGTTATCCCAGCTGCTCGGTTTGCTCCTGGCAGATGTACAAAGCTCGAGTAAGATCATCATGGCCAACATGAGCATGGTAAAGTTCAATGCATAGCTAGGTGAGAATGTGAACAAATCTGGTACATTCTTGAACCATTCCTCAGAACTAATCTTATAAATTTCCAATTCTTCACCAGATTCCTTTGAATAATATACTCATTGTTCTTTCACCTTGGTTTCAGACCTTTTCCATGATGATATATGAAATAATCATCTGATATTGCATTCTGATAATGGCTTATAGTTGTGATGGCTGCTTAATTTTGATTCTAGTTTTCTTTTCTTTTTTTTTTTACATAAAAGAATAAATATAATTCAGAGCTCTCTCTCTCTATTGAAGTTGAAAATATTTATATTGTAGCGTAGAAATCAAGCCTTGAAATATCCTAAGATGCAAAAGTACTTATTGATGACGTCACAGCGACGAGTCGACAATTATTCACAGGTCAGCCCCAAAACTATCTACAGCTAGAGAATCTTAAGCAAGTGTAAGCAAAGAAATATTTTAAGATGATTTCACAAAAACAGATTAAAATATATATATTATAATCTGGTGAATATATTTTCATTGAATAATATTAAATTAAATAATAAAATATTTCTTCGCCACATAGCCTCCTCCTATAAAGAGCATCGACCCGATGCTCAGAAGGAGCCTTACGTCGTCAGTCTTAAGAACTAGTACTATGGCCAGGGATATTTTCAGGTGACTGCGGTGGATGTCTTCTTTCAGTTGAGATATCTTCTTCATGAGGACTTGGTAGGTCTATGTTTACGTCAATGTAGCTTTTTCTAATTTCTACTGTGGTCGGCAAGGGGGGATTTTTTAACTTTGCGGCCTCACCTCCAATGTGGTCTATCATCTAGTTTTAAATATATTCTCAATGGATTGGTTTTTGACTGAAAAAAACTGAATGTTGGTTTATCTAGAAATTAGTCCGATTCTTGAATTAACAAGAAGAGCCAATAGCTGACTGCTATAGGGCGCGTCCCCAGGTGGCGGATAGGGGAACGACCTTCAGATATGAAGGCCAGCTGCGAAACAAGCAGAATAACTCTGACAAATAAGCAGTCGCGGACCAACAGCAGCATTGTTAGAAGAGGAGTAGACCTCTTTAAAAATCCTGACTTCAACTGACCCGGGTTGATGGACCTCAGCAAGGGTCCCACTCCAGGGATACGGAGGAGCTGTGTCTGTACTCATGTTAGAGTCGGCAGTAAAGGCGTCTGCTTCCATGTTAGGAACGGCCTCAAACTACAGGCAAAGTCAGACTTTCACCAAAGTGTGCCTGGATCATGGTGCCATGATCAACGAAAGCTGCACCCCTATACCCCATTCCATGAGATCAGATGTTGATTTGCATGCTGCATCGCCCGTCGCGCAGAATAAACAGGGGCGCGTTCAGGACTTAGGTAGAGGGTTCTGTCCGATAAGTATAATACAGACTCCACAAACTTCTAACTTTGCAGCTTCCAAGCAATTGAGCATTCTGCAGTGCAACATCAATGGATTGTGCTCAACAGCAACAAAAATAAAATTAGAAGAAATAATGGAAATAGCTGAAAAACAAAAGATACAAATTATAGCCCTACAGGAAACCAAATTAAATGAAAATTACAATCTCAAATATAAAAACTACAATATCCTCAGAAAAGACAGAAATAAAGAAGGGGGTGGCCTTGCATTTTTAATCAATAATTTGTACTATGAAGACATAGCCATTAATATTCCAAACACATCAGACCTCGAAGCCCAAGGTATCAAAGTCTACCTCAATCAAAACAAAACCATCAACATATTCAATATGTATCACCCACCAAACAATAAACTTATTGACGATGGAACAATGGCTCAATTTCTTACAGACAACACTATTATTGTAGGTGACCTTAATGCCAAACATCAACTATGGGGATGTTCCACGCCAAACCCAAGAGGCAAAATACTTTCAAACTTATTTGACGACAATGCCTTCATGTGCTTAAATGATGGGAATCCTACCCACCATTCCTACAGTTATAATACCGCACAAGCCCTTGATATAAGTTTCTCCAGTCCTGACATTTTCCACAAATGCAAATGGCAAATATTAAAAAGTATTGGAAGTGATCATTTGCCTATTTTGATAGAAATTAGCACCAAGACCAAAACCAGCTCAATTAAAGAAAAATTCTGGAACTTCAAAAAGGCTAATTGGAATCTTTACCAGCAAAACACCAATGAAGACTTTAGAAAAGCACCCACTAGAATGAAAGATCTGGAACAAAATTGGATATCTTTCAAAAACACCATTATTAAAGCAGCCAAAGTTTCAATACCAAGAGGTAATATTAAGAAATGGATTCCAAATTATACACACCAGGCAAAAGATATTCAAACACTTATAACTAAAAGAAATGAACTACAAAAAAAGTGCACCCAAAACCAAACAAATTGTAGAACTGAACTGAACATTGTGAATGCAAAAATAAAAAGATTATACGTAAATATGAAAAGGGAAAAATGGAAACAAACTTGTGAAAACCTGAACCCAAGAAACCCAAATACAAAACTTTGGCATTTGGCAAAACAAATTGACAGAGCCCAGCCACAAACTGAAAACACAAATATGATTAAGAATACAGATGGTACCCCAGCAACTAATGACAAAAATGCTGCTAATCTTTTAGGTAATTCATATCAAATAAGTAGTAAAATCAAATTTGAAATAAAAGATAAGAAAGTTGAAAAAAAGGCCCGCAAGATTATCCATGACTGTAAAAACGTCACTAGCACTCATAATATTTTCCATGAAAAAATCAATATGAAAGAGCTAGATTATGCATTAGAAAACACTGACCTAAACAAGACTCCTGGGCCAGATGGAATCCATGGCCAAATGATATCAAACTTGGGCAAAAATGGCAAAGAAAAGCTTCTTGATATTTTCAATAACTCCTGGAAAACTGGAAAATTGCCTCAAGACTGGAAAACTGCAACAATAATTCCTATTAAAAAACTTGACAAATCTGCTGATGACCCAAAAAACTACCGACCTATCTCCCTCACAAGTATTTGCTGCAAATTAATGGAAAAAATTATACTCAGACGACTTACCTACCATCTTGACACAAGAAATCTCTTACCAAAAGAACAATATGGATTTAGGAAAGGACATGGGACAATAGACCAACTCTTATTTTTCACACAAAAGGTAAAAGATGCACAAAACAGAAAACCAACTAACCACACAATAGCTGCTTTTTTAGACCTTACACAAGCTTTCGATAAGGTATGGAAAAACAAGTTAATTACAAAATTATACAAACATTTCAAAATTGATGGAAAAGCTATCACTTGGATAAATGATTTCCTTAAAAATAGATACATCAGGGTCAAATATAATGGCACTCTATCTAAAACCTTCAAATTGTACCAAGGATTACCACAAGGATCAGTCCTTAGCCAAACTCTCTTCACCCTATTTATTGCAGGCATAGAAGAAAAAATTTCTCATAAAACCAATATTGGACTTTTCGCTGATGACATTATTCTATGGAGCAGCAATAATAACTGGAAAAAAGCTGAAAGAGATTTGAACAAGACTCTTTTCCACCTAGAAAAATTTGCTAATAAACATAAATTAGAATTTAACCCCCAAAAATCTGAAACCTGTCTTTTTACTACCGATAAGAAACTATACAAAATAAGACCAAAAATTATTCTGAAAGAACAACAATTGCAATATAATAAACATCCTAAATATCTTGGCTACACCCTGGATCCAGAAATTAACTCCAGTAAACACATTGAAGAAGTTATTAGAAAAGGAAGAGACCGACTAAAAATCCTGAAATATATTTCAGGAAGAGAGTGGGGAGCCGATGCAACCACACTAAAATTAACTTACACATCTCTAATTAGACCTATCCTGGAATATGGATATCAAATCTATGGTACAGCATCTGAAACAAATCTAAAATCACTGGAAAGGATACAACTAAGTGCAGCTAGAATTATTACAGGTCTTCGTAATACCTGCCCTAACGATATTGTACTTTACGAGGCAGACATTATGCCCTTAAAGGATAGAAGAAGCTACAATCTGCCAAAATATATAAACAAAATCAAGAGTTATGGAAACAAACACAGAACTTCCAAGTACATACTTAATTGGGAATCCAATTTAAGACTCAAAAAAGAAGGCCCTCTACACCTGGCCAAAAGAAATGAATTTTTAAAATATAAAGTGGAAAAAAATTATTTAGCAGAAAAAATTTCTCCATGCAAACCACTACAAAATGTTATTTTTAATGCCACTTTAAATGAACCCACCAACAAACAATACCAAAATCCAGAATACTTAAAACAATTATCATTAGAAATAATTAATAACATTCCTAAAAATGCAATAACTATCTATACCGATGGTAGCAGAGACGAGCTAGGACACACTGGCAGTGGCTGTCTCATCAAAACCACAAATGGCATTGAGAAAATGAACAGAAGAAACCCAGATTTTTGCTCAGTCTTCAAATCAGAACTTATAGCCATCTATGAAGCCTTAAAATCCATCAGAAACACTAAACATCATGATATCTGGATTCTTACTGATAGTAGAAGTGCCATACAACACTTGAGTCACACAGGGGAACTCAGAGACAAAGTAAGCAGGAACATAATTGGTTATCTCCAAAAACTCTCAAAAACCTCAAAAATTCACCTTCAATGGATACCCTCACACATTGGCATTGAAGGCAATGAAGCTGCTGATGT
Source organism: Cordylochernes scorpioides (assembly GCA_030710605.1). Taxonomy (NCBI): domain Eukaryota; kingdom Metazoa; phylum Arthropoda; class Arachnida; order Pseudoscorpiones; family Chernetidae; genus Cordylochernes; species Cordylochernes scorpioides. The sequence continues at coordinate 13,805,890 of CP092871.1, read as the reverse complement.
GCTAGCAAAAAAAGGCACAAAAGAACCCTTGCCACAGAAAAATAAACTTACTTTTAAAGAAATAGAAACAATAGCCAAAACAAAAATAAATAAGAACTGGAGGATCCCACCTAAGCACAGTTGGTACAGTGGAGTGAACCCAGGAGGAGCTCTGAAGATCAAAAATAGACAGCATCAAACAACACTAACAAGATTTAGAACGGGCCATCTCAAGCCATTGAAGATAGAAAATAATAACAAAATTTATCCCACTTGCCCAAAATGTAGTTTGGTACCTGCAGCTCCAGAACACATTTTGGCTTGCATTAGATGCACTAAACAGGACCTTTGGGAGAGGCCGCTGCTCATCATAAAACAGCTCGAGGAGCATGAACTCATGGAATTCGTGTAATCTTTACACAAGGGGATAAGAAACAACAACAACAACAATATTTTTATAATTGCAAGTAAGGGTGCGCAGTAGGGGAAATTATTTTATTTTAAAAGAATCATGCACACCATTAATATTACAAATTTCTTATAACAGATTGCACACTAATGTATCTTATATATTTTATGTAATCTTCTCTTTTTTGGTTTTCACCTTCTCAATGCTGATGTTAGTTGAACTGGTTGTTGCTAGGTGTCTGCACCGAGAGATGCACCATCAAGGACATAGTGAAGATGTGCACCATGGCCTTACGTGAATGCACCGTCCGCTACAGCCAGAACTACAAGGCTCCCTTCAGACTGGCTCACTACTACTTCAGATCCAAATGTGATAAGGTGCTCAACTTCTCCTCTCTTTTTTTTTTTTCCAAACCACCTGTCTTGGCAATTTCCATTTGGTGTCAAGCTAAAATGGACTCTCATAAAAAAAGGTTGAATAAAATTAGTTACAATAAACCTAAAATTACAAGGTGATGAGACCAAATTCAAATAAATAAATAGTGTGTTTTCGATTTGGTCTTATTATCTTGTGTTTCTAATCTATTATCCAAATTGTACCTTATCAATCAGATAGGATTGATAGGGCACAATTCAGATTATAGATTTGAAACACAAGATAATAAGATCAAATCCAAATAAATAAATAGTGTGTGAAGTGGTGGTGGTGCTTATCTCCATGGTTAAACCAATTCCTGAAGTCAACTCTTTTCCAATTTTGTGTGTGAAGTTTTGGAAACAACACTGTTACTGAAATATCAAACACCATTTATTTGAATTTGATCTTATTCCTTGTGCGTATTAGATAGGATCAAATGCCCAAGTGAACTAAATTAACAGAAACCAAACAGTTCCCACTAAAAAATAGTCTCCAAAGATATAAAAACTTTCTAGGCAGGTTTTATTGGAATTTAATACAGCCACAGATAGAGTGAATGACTGAGGAATTGATGTTGAACCAGAACAACCGCTGGGCCCATGAGATCCTGCTATCAACTTCCTCCGTGCCCTCTGCCAACCCCTACCACCCCAACTGTGGGCTCTTTGCTGAGCGCAAGAATGCCAATTACTTCAATGTAAGTATATCCACCTCTACTGACTTTCCAGTCTTCTTCTTCTCTATATTGAGGAAGATGAGGATTCAAATACCAATTGAATTGATCCTTTTTTATTGCTACAGCCACATTAAAAAAACAAAAAAAATAATAATAATTTGTTTATTCCTATTTTGTTTTCTAATCTCTTATTATTTTATTTTTTTTACTTTTCAAAATTATCAGGCCGTATAATTAAAGAACAGCCATACACACAGAAAAAGGCTACCACCTAATAATAGTCATTTTGTTTCAATTCCCTAAATTGACCTATTTCCTTAAATTAATGCTGAATATCAAAATGGTCATAAAATATCTTGTGAAGTTCTTTGATATGATGTGTTCTTCTTATCATTAGCATTCATTTACCTCTATGTTAAAATTAAAAATTAAGACAATTCCTATTCAAAGCTTTAGTAATAGAGTAAAACCTCCATGAGAGGACACTCCGGCTAGAAGACACTTCTCTACAAAAGACAGTTTTCATCATCAAAATAACCATTTTTACTATTTAGCAACTCTCCAGTAAGAGGACACATCTCTCTAAAAGACACTTTGTTTATGCAACTAGGTGTCCTTTACAAAGGGATTCTACTGCCTTATAATAAAGGATATAAAATTTGTTCTTAAATAAACCTGGTTCAAAATCACATTAATAGGTACCGCTCAACAAGAGCAACCTAGTTTATGATAATTGAAACAGTTAATAATATTTGAAGGTTATTCACATATTAAACAAAATTTTAACGCGAGGTTCAATCCCGGTTCATGACTGTCGGGAATCGAGGGTGTTACCCACTCGTCCACCGACTTTTTAAAAATAAACCACAGTCAAAACAATTGGGAATTAAACCATGAGACCTCACAATTAGGTTGATAGAATTAGGTTGCTGCTATAACAAGGTTCCACGCAGTATTTCCGATTGGTTGCCAGCCTAGAATTGTATTGAGAACCAGATCCTCCAGTAGGTTTTGTAGCAGCTGTAGTAGATATTGACTGAGGTATGTGTGTCTAGGGAATCTGGAGGGTCCCCAGCAATGACATCGACAGGCCGGGAGGGTTTGCCTCCCACATGCTGCGAGCTGTGGAGCTGGTGCAGGACATCCTTACCCAGCAGCAGAACCACCAGCTGCTGCTCAACATGGGGCTGCAGCTCTCCCGCATGCCCGACCTTGGCAAGTATGTGCATCTTTCTTGTCTGAGAGGTTGTTGAAGCAAATTTTAGTAACTGCCATGCTTGACCTTGGCAAGTACGTGCAGCTTTCTTGTCTGAGAGGTTGTTGAAGCAAGTTTTAGTAACTGCCATGCTTGACCTTGGCAAGTACGTGCAGCTTTCTTGTCTGAGAGGTTGTTGAAGCAAGTTTTAGTAACTGCCATGCTTGACCTTGGAAAGTAGTTGCAGCTTCCTTGTCTGAGAGGTTGTTGAAGCAAGTTTTAGTAACTGCCATGCTTGACCTTGGAAAGTACGTGCAGCTTCCTTGTCTGAGAGGTTGTTGAAGCAAATTTTAGTAACTGCCATGCTTGACCTTGAAAGGTAGTTGCAGCTTCCTTGTCTGAGAGGTTGTTGAAGCAAATTTTAGTAACTGCCATGCTTGACCTTGGCAAGTACGTGCAGCTTTCTTGTCTGAGAGGTTGTTGAAGCAAGTTTTAGTAACTGCCATGCTTGACCTTGGCAAGTACGTGCAGCTTTCTTGTCTGAGAGGTTGTTGAAGCAAGTTTTAGTAACTGCCATGCTTGACCTTGGAAAGTAGTTGCAGCTTCCTTGTCTGAGAGGTTGTTGTTGAAGCAAATTTTAGTAACTGCCATGCTTGACCTTGAAAGGTAGTTGCAGCTTCCTTGTCTGAGAGGTTGTTAAAGCAAGTTTTAGTAACTGCCATGCTTGACCTTGGCAAGTACGTGCAGCTTCCTTGTCTGAGAGGTTGTTGAAGCAAGTTTTAGTAACTGCCATGCTTGACTTTGGCAAGTAGTTGCAGCTTCCTTGTCTGAGAGGTTGTTGAAGCAAGCTGTAGTAACTGCCATGCTTGACCTTGAAAAGTAGGTGCAGCTTCCTTGTCTGAGAGGTTGTTAAAGCAAGTTTTAGTAACTGCCATGCTTGACCTTGGAAAGTAGGTGCAGCTTCCTTGTCTGAGAGGTTGTTGAAGCAAGTTTTAGTAACTGCCATGCTTGACCTTGGAAAGTACGTGCAGCTTCCTTGTCTGAGAGGTTGTTGAAGCAAATTTTAGTAACTGCCATGCTTGACCTTGAAAGGTAGTTGCAGCTTCCTTGTCTGAGAGGTTGTTGAAGCAAGTTTTAGTAACTGCCATGCTTGACCTTGGAAAGTACGTGCAGCTTCCTTGTCTGAGAGGTTGTTGAAGCAAATTTTAGTTACTGCCATGCTTGACCTTGGAAAGTAGTTGCAGCTTCCTTGTCTGAGAGGTTGTTGAAGCAAGTTTTAGTAACTGCCATGCTTGACCTTGGAAAGTAGGTGCAGCTTCCTTGTCTGAGAGGTTGTTGAAGCAAGTTTTAGTAACTGCCATGCTTGACCTTGGAAAGTAGGTGCAGCTTCCTTGTCTGAGAGGTTGTTGAAGCAAGTTTTAGTAACTGCCATGCTTGACCTTGAAAGGTAGTTGCAGCTTCCTTGTCTGAGAGGTTGTTGAAGCAAGTTTTAGTAACTGCCATGCTTGACCTTGGAAAGTATGTGCAGCTTCCTTGTCTGAGCGGTTGTTGAAGCAAATTTTAGTAACTGCCATGCTTGACCTTGGAAAGTAGGTGCAGCTTCCTTGTCTGAGAGGTTGTTGAAGCAAGTTTTAGTAACTGCCATGCTTAACCTTGGCAAGTACGTGCAGCTTCCTTGTCTGAGAGGTTGTTGAAGCAAGTTTTAGTAACTGCCATGCTTGACCTTGGCAAGTAGTTGCAGCTTCCTTGTCTGAGAGGTTGTTGAAGCAAGCTGTAGTAACTGCCATGCTTGACCTTGAAAAGTAGGTGCAGCTTCCTTGTCTGAGAGGTTGTTGAAGCAAGTTTTAGTAACTGCCATGCTTGACCTTGGCAAGTAGTTGCAGCTTCCTTGTCTAAGAGGTTGTTGAAGCAAGCTGTAGTAACTGCCATGCTTGACCTTGAAAAGTAGGTGCAGCTTCCTTGTCTGAGAGGTTGTTAAAGCAAGTTTTAGTAACTGCCATGCTTGACCTTGGAAAGTACGTGCAGCTTCCTTGTCTGAGAGGTTGTTGAAGCAAATTTTAGTTACTGCCATGCTTGACCTTGGAAAGTAGTTGCAGCTTCCTTGTCTGAGAGGTTGTTAAAGCAAGTTTTAGTAACTGCCATGCTTGACCTTGGAAAGTGCGTGCAGCTTCCTTGTCTGAGAAGTTGTTGAAGCAAGTTTTAGTAACTGCCATGCTTGACCTTGGAAAGTAGGTGCAGCTTCCTTGTCTGAGAGGTTGTTGAAGCAAGTTTTAGTAACTGCCATGCTTGACCTTGGAAAGTAGGTGCAGCTTCCTTGTCTGAGAGATTGTTGAAGCAAGTTTTAGTAACTGCCATGCTTGACCTTGGAAAGTAGGTGCAGCTTCCTTGTCTGAGAGGTTGTTGTTGAAGCAAGTTTTAGTAACTGCTATGCTTGACCTTGGAAAGTAGGTGCAGCTTCCTTGTCTGAGAGGTTGTTGAAGCAAGCTGTAGTAACTGCCATGCTTGACCTTGGCAAGTAGGTGCAGCTTCCTTGTCTGAGAGGTTTTTGAAGCAAGCTGTAGTAACTGCCATGCTTGACCTTGGCAAGTAGGTGCTGCTTTCTTGTCTGAGAGGTTGTTGAAGCAAATTTTAGTTACTGCCATGCTTGACCTTGGAAAGTAGTTGCAGCTTCCTTGTCTGAGAGGTTGTTGAAGCAAGTTTTAGTAACTGCCATGCTTGACCTTGGAAAGTACGTGCAGCTTCCTTGTCTGAGAGGTTGTTGAAGCAAATTTTAGTTACTGCCATGCTTGACCTTGGAAAGTAGTTGCAGCTTCCTTGTCTGAGAGGTTGTTGAAGCAAGTTTTAGTAACTGCCATGCTTGACCTTGGAAAGTAGGTGCAGCTTCCTTGTCTGAGAGGTTGTTGAAGCAAGTTTTAGTAACTGCCATGCTTAACCTTGGCAAGTACGTGCAGCTTCCTTGTCTGAGAGGTTGTTGAAGCAAGCTGTAGTAACTGCCATGCTTGACCTTGAAAAGTAGGTGCAGCTTCCTTGTCTGAGAGGTTGTTGAAGCAAGTTTTAGTAACTGCCATGCTTAACCTTGGCAAGTACGTGCAGCTTCCTTGTCTGAGAGGTTGTTGAAGCAAGTTTTAGTAACTGCCATGCTTGACCTTGGCAAGTAGTTGCAGCTTCCTTGTCTAAGAGGTTGTTGAAGCAAGCTGTAGTAACTGCCATGCTTGACCTTGAAAAGTAGGTGCAGCTTCCTTGTCTGAGAGGTTGTTAAAGCAAGTTTTAGTAACTGCCATGCTTGACCTTGGAAAGTACGTGCAGCTTCCTTGTCTGAGAGGTTGTTGAAGCAAATTTTAGTTACTGCCATGCTTGACCTTGGAAAGTAGTTGCAGCTTCCTTGTCTGAGAGGTTGTTAAAGCAAGTTTTAGTAACTGCCATGCTTGACCTTGGAAAGTGCGTGCAGCTTCCTTGTCTGAGAAGTTGTTGAAGCAAGTTTTAGTAACTGCCATGCTTGACCTTGGAAAGTAGGTGCAGCTTCCTTGTCTGAGAGGTTGTTGAAGCAAGTTTTAGTAACTGCCATGCTTGACCTTGGAAAGTAGGTGCAGCTTCCTTGTCTGAGAGGTTGTTGTTGAAGCAAGTTTTAGTAACTGCTATGCTTGACCTTGGAAAGTAGGTGCAGCTTCCTTGTCTGAGAGGTTGTTGAAGCAAGCTGTAGTAACTGCCATGCTTGACCTTGGCAAGTAGGTGCTGCTTTCTTGTCTGAGAGGTTGTTGAAGCAAATTTTAGTTACTGCCATGCTTGACCTTGGAAAGTAGATGCTGCTTTCTTGTCTGAGATGTTTTTGAAGCAAGCTGTAGTAACTGCCATGCTTGACCTTGGAAAGTAGATGCAGCTTCCTTGTCTGAGAGGTTGTTGAAGCAAGCTGTAGTAACTGCCATGCTTGACCTTGGAAAGTAGGTGCTGCTTTCTTGTCTGAGAGGTTATTGAAGCAAATAATTGCCATGCTTGACCTTGAAAAGTAGTTGCAGCTTCCTTGTCTGAGAGGTTGTTGAAGCAAGCTGTAGTAATTGCCATGCTTGACCTTGAAAAGTAGTTGCAGCTTCCTTGTCTGAGAGGTTGTTGAAGCAAGCTCTAGTAACTGCCATGCTTGACCTTTAAAAGTAGTTGCAGCTTCCTTGTCTGAGAGGTTATTGTAGCAAGTAACTGCCATGCCTGACCTCAGCAAGTAGTTGCAGCTTCCTTGTCAGAGAGGTTGTTGAAGCAAGTTTTAGTAACTGCCATGCTTGACCTTGAAAAGTAGTTGCAGCTTCCTTGTCTGAGAGGTTATTGTAGCAAGTAACTGCCATGCCTGACCTCAGCAAGTAGTTGCATCTTTCTTGTCTGAAAGGTTGTTGAAGCAAGCTGTAGTAACTGCCATGCTTGACCTTGGCAAGTACGTGCAGCTTTCTTGTCTGAGAGGTTGTTGAAGCAAGCTCTAGTAACTGCCATGCTTGACCTTGGAAAGTAGGTGCAGCTTCCTTGTCTGAGAGGTTGTTGTTAAAGTAAGTTTTAGTAACTGCCATGCTTGACCTTGGCAAGTACGTGCAGCTTCCTTGTCTGAGAGGTTGTTGAAGCAAGTTTTAGTAACTGCCATGCTTAACCTTGGAAAGTACGTGCAGCTTCCTTGTCTGAGAGGTTGTTGAAGCAAGCTCTAGTAACTGCCATGCTTGACCTTGGCAAGTACGTGCAGCTTTCTTGTCTGAGAGGTTGTTGAAGCAAGTTTTAGTAACTGCCATGCTTGACCTTGGAAAGTAGGTGCAGCTTCCTTGTCTGAGAGGTTGCTGTTAAAGTAAGTTTTAGTAACTGCCATGCTTGACCTTGGCAAGTACGTGCAGCTTCCTTGTCTGAGAGGTTGTTGAAGCAAGTTTTAGTAACTGCCATGCTTAACCTTGGAAAGTACGTGCTGCTTTCTTGTCTGAGAGGTTGTTGTTAAAGCAAGTTTTAGTAACTGCCATGCTTGACCTTGGCAAGTACGTGCTGCTTCCTTGTCTGAGAGGTTGTTGTTGAAGCAAATTTTAGTAACTGCCATGCTTGACCTTGAAAGGTAGTTGCAGCTTCCTTGTCTGAGAGGTTGTTGAAGCAAGTTTTAGTAACTGCCATGCTTGACCTTGGAAAGTACATGCAGCTTCCTTGTCTGAGAGGTTGTTGAAGCAAGCTGTAGTAACTGCCATGCTTGACCTTGGAAAGTAGTTGCAGCTTCCTTGTCTGAGAGGTTGTTAAAGCAAGTTTTAGTAACTGCCATGCTTGACCTTGGAAAGTAGGTGCAGCTTCCTTGTCTGAGAGGTTGTTGAAGCAAGTTTTACTAACTGCCATGCTTGACCTTGGAAAGTAGGTGCAGCTTCCTTGTCTGAGAGGTTGTTGAAGCAAGCTGTAGTAACTGCCATGCTTGACCTTGGAAAGTAGTTGCAGCTTCCTTGTCTGAGAGGTTGTTGAAGCAAGTTTTAGTAACTGCCATGCTTGACCTTGGCAAGTGGTTGCAGCTTCCTTGTCTGAGAGGTTGTTGAAGCAAGCTGTAGTAACTGCCATACTTGACCTTGGCAAGTAGTTGCAGCTTCCTTGTCTGAGAGGTTGTTGAAGCAAGCTGTAGTAACTGCCATGCTTGACCTTGGCAAGTAGTTGCAGCTTCCTTGTCTGAGAGGTTGTTGAAGCAAGCTGTAGTAACTGCCATGCTTGACCTTGGCAAGTAGGTGCAGCTTCCTTGTCTGAGAGGTTGTTAAAGCAAGTTTTAGTAACTGCCATGCTTGACCTTGGCAAGTACGTGCAGCTTCCTTGTCTGAGAGGTTGTTGAAGCAAGCTCTAGTAACTGCCATGCTTGACCTTGGCAAGTACCTGCAGCTATCTTGTCTGAGAGGTTGTTGAAGCAAGCTGTAGTAACTGCCATGCTTGACCTTGGCAAGTGGTTGCAGCTTCCTTGTCTGAGAGGTTGTTAAAGCAAGTTTTAGTAACTGCCATGCTTAACCTTGGCAAGTACGTGCAGCTTCCTTGTCTGAGAGGTTGTTGAAGCAAGCTCTAGTAACTGCCATGCTTGACCTTGGAAAGTAGGTGCAGCTTCCTTGTCTGAGAGGTTGTTGAAGCAAGCTCTAGTAACTGCCATGCTTGACCTTGGAAAGTAGGTGCAGCTTCCTTGTCTGAGAGGTTGTTGAAGCAAGCTCTAGTAACTGCCATGCTTGACCTTGGAAAGTAGGTGCAGCTTCCTTGTCTGAGAGGTTGTTGAAGCAAGCTCTAGTAACTGCCATGCTTGACCTTGGAAAGTAGGTGCAGCTTCCTTGTCTGAGAGGTTGTTGAAGCAAATAATTGCCATGCCTGACCTCAACAAGTAGGTACCATGGTTTCAGGCTATGGCCCTTATCAGTACAAGGTCAGCTTCAATTTCATAACATCCTATGAGAAAAGTAAAGAAATGGGTTGAATTTACCTAAAAGGTGATTAACCTGGTTAAGTGGCAATTTTCAGGCCAGATTACAACAAAAAGCATTGTGTTGTTGTTGTTTCTCATCCCCTTGTGTAAAGAGAGAGATTACACGAATTACATGAGTTCATGCTCTTCGAAGGGGGTCGGTGGAAGGCTGGTTAAACCGTTTGGTTTTCGACCACTACAACCCGGGTTCGATTCCCACATTGGAGACCTTTTTCTGTTTAAAAAAAAAAAATTATCCAATGGCCCCCGATTCATGCAAAAGGCCAACCCCACCAGCGAGTGCAAGTAACCAAGCGGGGCTCTGGCACATTTGTAAGTGCAAAGTCGAACTGCTTTTCACATGTGTAGACATGTGGTGCGCTTACAGTAAAAGCAGTCGCTAACTACCCAGCATGATTATCATGTCTTTGAGATAAGAAAGAAGAAGAGATGCTCCTCGATCTGTTTTATGATAAGCAGCGGTCTCTCCCAAAGGTCCTGTTTATACAAACTACATTGTTCTAATGGATAGTTAAAAGGAGAGGTGAAATTTGGTACATGAAGATGAGACCAGCAGATCAATAGACATAAGAGTTAAAGAACATAGGCGTAATATCAGAAACGGAGATAACAAATCCTTAATATTCCAGCACGAAAATTGTACAGGTCATCAATTCAACCTACAAGATGTCACATTTCCATAGTATATTCTCCAAATACAATAGACTCATGATAAAGCACAATTTGGATTATAGATTATAATAAAGGAAATAAGACCTAATCCAAATAATTTATTAGTGTGTGACGTTTCGGCAACAACATTGTCACCATCATCAGACAAAAGAATAAATTACTACTTGATAACAGTACTATATAAGAACTTGCTGTAATATTTTTTCTCATTTATTCTTTTGTCTGATGATGGTGACAATGTTGTTACCGAAACGTCGCACACTAATAAATTATTTGGATTAGGTCTTATTTCCTTTATTATACAATAGACTCATTTTAGAATCTTCAATCTCCAAAGACAATAAACAGAAGAATTGATCTACCCCAACAGTTTCAGCAAATTCAATGCAGATAATCCCCCTTCACCCCCCTTATAAACTGCCCCCCCTAACCCTCTACAGTTAAAAACTATTTGTATTTATTTCTGATTTGGTTTCAAATTTATTTCTTTGAATCTATATTGTATGTATGGATGAAACACAATCACATGAAAGCTTGCTTCCCATTTTGGATAAACAAACTCTGCAAATATTTTATCTTTATTTCTGTTTAAATATATACAGTAGAACCTCTCTATAAAGGACACCTAATTGAAGAGCCGAGGTGTCCTCTTACCAGAGAGTTTCTAAATAGTAAAAATGATAATTTTGCAAATGAAAACTGTTCTTTGTGGAGAGGTGTCCGCTAAAGGGAGGTTCTACTGTAATTATTTCTACCATATTTCAAATATGAAAACATCATTGTCCCACAATTTAATATATTACCTTTAAATATATTCAGATTGATGTGTAGCACTGACTGGGTTTCAGGCGGTACCTTAGAGAACCCGACAGAAACCTCATCTACAAGGAGGCATTTGACCGAGCCTTCAAGATACTTCGGGAGAAGCTGAACAATCTCCTGGGAGAGGAACCTCCGCCGGCAGAGTCCAGGCTCATCTCCTATCTGGTGGAGATCTTCCGAGCCTGGCACAACCTGCACAAGGCCGGCGTGTACACAGATCAAGTCAACGACCTCCTGGAGAGTGCCTACACCATGTACAAGCTAGGGGAGGTCAGTAGCTATCACTTCCTCTCTCTCTCTCTCTCTGTCTACAGTTAATTATATTAATACTCCTGCTCACAACTCCTGTTAACTGCCTCAGTGTGACTCTGAGAAGGACAGTATGTCTGGAGTCTTGTACTTCTGGTACCCTAGACATGAAGGCTGTCCTACTAAGCCCAGCTAAATGTGGAACACTCCCCAAGTCCTGTTAACTGCCTCAGTGTGGCGGGGAGGTGACCCTGAGCAGAACAGTATGTCTGGAGTCTTGTACTCCTGGTACCCTAGACATGAAGGCTGTCCTACTAAGCCCAGCTAAATGTGGAACACTCCCCAAGTCCTGTTAACTGCCTCAGTGTGGCAGGGAGGTGACCCTGGGCAGAACAGTATGTCTGGAGTCTTGTACTCCTGGTACCCTAGACATGAAGGCTGTCCTACTAAGCCCAGCTAAATGTAGAACACTCCCCAAGTCCTGTTAACTGCCTCAGTGTGGCGGGGAGGTGACCCTGGGCTGGACAGTATGTCTGGAGTCTTGTACTCCTGGTACCCTAGACATGAAGGCTGTCCTACTAAGCCCAGCTAAATGTGGAACACTCCCCAAGTCCTGTTAACTGCCTCAGTGTGGCGGGGAGGTGACCCTGGGCAGAACAGTATGTCTGGAGTCTTGTACTCCTGGTACCCTAGACATGAAGGCTGTCCTACTAAGCCCAGCTAAATGTGGAACACTCCCCAAGTCCTGTTAACTGCCTCAGTGTGGCGGGGAGGTGACCCTGGGCAGGACAGTATGTCTGGAGTCTTGTACTCCTGGTACCCTAGACATGAAGGCTGTCCTACTAAGCCCAGCTAAATGTGGAACACTCCCCAAGTCCTGTTAACTGCCTCAGTGTGGCTGGGAGGTGACCCTGGGCAGGACAGTATGTCTGGAGTCTTGTACTCCTGGTACCCTAGACATGAAGGCTGTCCTACTAAGCCCAGCTAAATGTGGAACACTCCCCAAGTCCTGTTAACTGCCTCAGCGTGGCGGGGAGGTGACCAGGACAGTATGTCTGGAGTCTTGTACTCCTGGTACCCTAGACATGAAGGCTGTCCTACTAAGCCCAGATAAATGTAGAACACTCCCCAAGTCCTGTTAACTGCCTCAGTGTGGCGGGGAGGTGACCCTGAGCAGGACAGTATGTCTGGAGTCTTGTACTCCTGGTACCCTAGACATGAAGGCTGTCCTACTAAGCCCAGCTAAATGTTAACATGCAAAGTCTACCTTTGTGTGCCTCCGATGTTCCCATGAACAGAAAACAGACCCAATTACTATGTATGAATTCTACCCTTCTCAGAAGAGTAGACTTCTAGACATGGTCTAAGAGGGGATGAGCATCACCACCATAATAATAATACTAGAACCCTGTGTTCCGAGGGCACTGTAAATATTTGGAAAGATAATGCTCAACTTGTTTTCAAAAAAGTATTTTTTAAATAAATATATCTTTAAAAAATAATGTATAGCCAAAATGGGACTTTGTTTCAACAATATGATATAATTTTTAGTGAGACTTCAATACTCAGCCTTCATTGTAGAAATGTGTCACCTTTTGGAACTCTCACACATGGAAATCACTAGGTGACAAGTCCAAATGAACAGACTAGTGGGGGATAGTTGGGTAACTTAATAGTTACATTTTTTTTTTAATTATTATTATCCCTAGTACACGTGGTACAGGCCATGATAATCAATACAGGCAAAGTCAGACTTTCACCAAAGTGTGCCTCGATCATGGTGCCATGATCAACGAAAGCTGCATCCCTACACCCCATTCCATGAGATCATGGAATTCGTTTAATCTTCACATAAGGGAATAAGAAACAACAACAGGTTCCAAGATAAGGCACAATTTGGATTATATATTAGAACTACAAAGTAATCTGAGTTTTGTCTGATGATGGTAACAATGCTGCTACCAAAATGACATTCCCTGTTAATTAATTTGTATTTGGTCTTATTACCTAGTATTTTTTGGGGGTATGTCGGTGGAAGGCTGGTTAAACCGTTTGGTTTTCGACCACTACCCCCCGGGTTCAATTCCCGTATTGGACACTTTTTTCTGTTAAAAAAAAAAATGCTCCAATGGCCCCCGATTCTTGCAAAAGTCCAACCCCAACAGCGAGTGCAAGTAACCAAACGGGGCTCTTGCACATTTGTAAGTGCAAAGTCGAACTGCTTTTCACATGTGTAGACATGTGGTGCTCTTACAGTAAAAGCAGTCGCTAACTACCCACCATGATTATCATGGCCTGTACCGTGTGTACTAGGGATAAGCCAAAAAAAAAATTATTTTTAGGTTCCAATTTGTTTAACTGTTATTATAATAACAACCTGGTTATAATAGCATGAAAATCATGGTTCCAAGTGCAAGTGTTATAAGTAGGTTTGACTGTATTAAGAAAAAAAAAGTAAACTGTGGAAGCAGGATCTCATGTAAAAATATAATATCTTCCTCATAAATTCTCTCTAACAAGACTTAGTTCAAATTCAATAAATTGCACATGACGTTTTGGTAACAGCATTCTTACAATTTCACAGACAAAAGTACGGAATTCATTTCCCACAGCTCATGAGAAAAACTTTGTAGGTTCATTGAAGTATATTATATCACTCAATATATATTTTATGAGATTATAGATTAGAAACATAAGGTAGCAAGACCAAACACAAATTCAATAAATTGCACACGATGCTTTGAAAACAGCATTGTTACAATTTCACAGACAAAAATACTAAATAAAGTTTATTTTCTTTAGCTGATGTAAAAACTTTGTAGGTTCATTAAAGTATATGATATAATACACCATTTTTTGATTGTAAAACGACATTTGAAATACTATCTTGCATGTGTTTCTTTTCAGCGAAAATTCAAAATTTATTTCAAGGAGAAATAACAATTATTTCTAACCTTTTTGGATGAGGTATGAAAGGGTAAATTGTGAAGAGTAATGATAAACGGAAAAATAAAAGTGTCCAGGGATGGGAATCGAACCCACAATGTTCCGCTTACCGGGAAGATGCCATGTCCACGTGCCATGTTCTGTTTATCATTACTCTTCACAATTCACCCTTTCATACTTCATCCAAAAAGGTTAGAAATAATTGTTATTTCTCCTTGAAATAAATTTTGAATTTTCATTGAAAAGAAACACATGCGGGATAGTATTTAAAATGTCGTTTTATAATCACAAGCCGCATTATATTATATTGTATTATAATTTTTTTGATTATAGATTAGAAACCTAAGATAACAAGACCAAATTCAATAAATTGCATGTAACAATGCTGTGAATGAAACATATCCCACTTTATTGGATTTGAAATGTCTTATTATCCCTCATATTGTACCCTACCACATCCTGTATAATGTCCCAGTAGTGTCAATGGTAGAGTCCTGGCAGCTAAGTAATAGTCCAAATGACATTTTACCAAACAATGAACTCTATATGGTTGGAATTGAGGAGAGTGGTAAGAAGTCTGGAACTATTTTGTTTATTTTTCCTCGCGGACTATCCGTCTGATTAAGTCCTCCGTCGATTCGGACTCTACTAGGTCGATCGAAGCAACGTTGGGTAGTCTTTTGAACACTATCCGCTTGTTCACACGTTGCTTGTTTGAATTTTCGATTTTTCTGCACAACCTAATAAAATATTCAGAGGTGTCTATGTCCAAAATTACAATTGATCTATAAATATCCTCCGATATACCTTTCAATAAATGTGCAACTTTCTCGCTTTCGCTCATTTTATGGCCGATTTGCTTGCACAGGCTGAGGACTTCTTGAATGTAAATTTCACAAAGTTCGCTTTTTTCCTGAGCTCGGGATTTTAATTTTGAATCAAGGTTTCTTTTTGGTTGGTGTGATGACCGAAAGTCAATGAGAACATTGTTTCAAACGAATCCCACGAGTTTACCTGTTCCTCGATATTCTCGAACCAGCTTCTTGCTGTTCCCGAAAGGAAAAAATAAACGTTCGCAAGGCACATTGTGTTGTCCCAGTGGTTATTTTGTCCTTTGTAAACTTGAGTAATATAATAATGCAGTATTGCTTGAAAACTTGGAAAAATCATTTTTTTTTTTTTGCTTATCCCTAGTACACGTGGTACAGGCCATGATAATCATGGTGGGTAGTTAGCGACTGCTTTTTACTGTAAGCGCACCACATGTCTACACATGTGAAAAGCAGTTCGACTTTGCACTTACAAATGCCAGAGCCCCGTTTGGTTACTTGCACTCGCTGGTGGGGTTGGACTTTTGCAAGAATTGGGGGCCATTGGAGCATTTTTTTTTTTAAACAGAAAAAAGTGTCCAATGCGGGAATCGAACCCAGGTCCTAGTGGTCGAAAACCAAACGGTTTAACCAGCCTTCCACCGACCCCCCAAATCATTTTAAATCATTTTAAAAACTTTGAAATAAACCTTTTGCTTATGATTTTGTGTTTTTTATGCCTTTGTAAACTGTCATTGGTAGATGGTGTCTTCTCACGGAGGTTCTACTATAGAGTTTATAGCTAGCTGTGATGTACCAGGTGGATCCCTCGCCCTCAGTACTGGACCAAGCCATTGCCTTCTGCCAGCTCCACTCTAACAAGGTAGGCAGCAGTCTGACAGCTGACCTTCCTGGCTGCCAACTCAGGTGTCCAGGCCCCTGCTTCCACTGAGGAGTCCTCCACTGTCTCTGCCACGGAGGATGTGGCCTCAGGTAAAAAGAGCAACAACTGCCTCTAGACCTGCCATTTTACACTGACAGTCATTTTTTATTGACCTGTACACTCCCCCGCTTTCTATTTATTAATAAAGACTTGTTTCCCCTCTTTTTGGGGGGGAAATTTTTTTTCTACCATCTAGAATTTTTTTTATTAATTATATCATTGATGTGGCTTTGTCTTGTCTTGGAAATGTTTTGTCTTGCCTTGGAAATATTTTGCCATGCCTTGGAAATGTTGACATTAAAATGCTGTCATTGTTGGGTCTGACAATAGCATGTGAAGTTTGACTGTTTTGTTTCAATTTTGTCTTCAGACAGGTGGCATCCTTTCATCTTCAATCCAAACAACCATGTCTGGACCATCATAAAAAGCATCAATATCATTAATAGAGAAGCAAGTTGAGAGATTTTTATATGAATAATATGATCTATTTCTAGTAAAAATTCAAAAAATAAATTTTGTTAGGTGTCAGTCAAGAAGAGCGATCTAATGTATCCCATTTACTACAATGAAGATACAGGATGTTCATATCATTTACCAGGCTTTTCACTTATTTACAATTTCAACTATGTATCTTTATCATAACTTTTTAAAAGTTTTTTTATACAGAGTGTTTCGGATATGATCACTGCCTCACTTACTAAGCTCGGAAAACTTGCCGCATCCTGGATATGTCTGGTCTTATCTAAATAGTTATGGCAGAGCTTCACTGTATCTACTTGCTAGACTTCTTCTGGTCTCTAACCGAATTGAAGCCTATTTGCTTCCTTAAAAGTGCCCACAACACCAGAAACCCTGATGACACTAATAATTCAACAATACCTGATTTATAACTGACTCACTTTTATTAAACTTACACATCCTTATAATTAATAGGCTAATCCCTTAATAGAATGTTCAAATCAATAAGCTTGAGGGATGAGTATCTTCTTGAAGATATCCCTCAAACTTATTGATTTTTTTTTTTTTTGAACAACAACTTACACATCCTTATATACAGAATTATATTTACAAATATGTAAAACTTCTGAATGAATA
>CP092871.1:13760626-13789136 GCA_030710605.1 Cordylochernes scorpioides | reverse complement strand
TGTCTGTTGGGGATGAGTCAATGGAAGAGTCAATATAGTATGGTTATATACATGATGGTTGCAAAATGTGAATGTGCTATGGTAGGTTGAAATTGATTGAACAAAATTCCTTTTTATTTCTAAGAGAATTCATGTTGTGACAAGTAAGCTGTTGACCTCTATTTCTTCAAAGAATATGGCAGAATCCCCGTCTCTCTCTCTCTCTCTCTCTCACACAGTGCAATTTTTTTAATTCAACATCCCAAAGGATAAGAATTTTCCGTTGAATTGAAACTACAGTATATGTACGTTTGTGTGTTGAATTATAATAACTTGTTATACTGGTCAAAGGGATGTTACGCCCGAAAGCTTGTATTACCACGATTAAAAAAATCTACTCTTCCTTCAGCAAAATTACTTTTATATATAATTAATTAGATAAAAAAGGCATATATTGGATTTAATAAAATATTTATTTTGCCAATATTTCGGCTGGCCGAACGCCAACCTTTATCGAGGCATTACATTTTTGTATACACAAACTCAGCGCCACATATAATTAATATAATTAATTAATTTGATTATCAATTTATTAAATCATTCACTGCTAGTGACATTTTTCCAGGGCACGCTGTTTTCAACACTTAAATATGTTGAATTATAATCAATAAATAGGTAGATTGGGTTTCTATAAATGTTTATAGTAAGTGTTGAATTATAGTTGGTTGAATTAAAGATGGTAATTTGAGAGGAAATGATTGGAATTTGAAAAATTTGTTGAATTGAAGTAAGTGGCAAACAAAGCTCACAAATATTTTCAACTAGTCTTCTTTTTCTTCTTTCTTATCTCCACTCAATCATATTAGGGTATCAAGCTTGTAAAGCTTGAGACTTTTGATGGTGTATGCTGGGGATGAGTATAGCTCATCAATGGACAAGCTGGGTGAAGTAGAATGCGTCAGCCTTTGTCATTAAGACTGGGAGCACTACTCAGTGGCAGGCCGACTTAGCTCCAAAAGAAATGGCCGCCTCTGACATGAGGAACAGACACAATGTGCAACCGCTCCTAACATGGAGTACAAACGCTGCTCATTCTGTATCCCTGGATCAGGAGCCTTTACAGGGTACTATCAGCTGGGCCAGCTGAGCCCAGGTTTTTTTAGTGAGCTTGTTATTGCCCCCCCTCCTTTTTCATCCGGGTTTGGGACCGGCAAAGGCAGAGTTTTTTCAACTAGTTATTTAGATTTGATGGAGAAAGCTTGAGAATGATATTTCCTGTCATGTTAGATAGTTATATAAACTAAATTTGTAAATGTGTTAACAATGTACTCAGCTAATGTGAAGGTCATATATATGTATATATCATTTATCCAGAATCTTTATTTTTGATCTGATATTTCTCTCCATGCCCATATCTCACAGGGCCTAGTCAATAAACTTATTCTAGCTAACTCCTACGTTTCTTTCTTGACTCTCTCATCTTCACACACACACTGCAATTCCTCTTTTATTAAATCATAAAATTTTAATCAAAAGTTTCAAAACTATTATAGACACGTATGATTCTTTTTTTAAAATGATAAGGCACAATTTGGATTATAGATTATAAACATAAGGTAATAAGGCTAAATCCAAATAAATAAATAGTGTGTGATGTTTGTGTTGTTACCATCTTCAGACAAAAGTACTGAATGATACCTCATTCAGTACTTTTGTCTGAAGATGGTAACAACGCTGTTACCAAAACGTCACACACTAATTATTTATTTGGATTTGGTCTTATTACCTTATCTTTTTTTAAAATAAACAATTTCTACTGCCCTTACTGCAATGGAAAAATTAATTTTTCCATATAATAGTTTCAGAATTTTATAACAGATGGCGCACTAATGCATCATAATATAATCAAAAGATAACCACGGCCAAATCCTAATTATTAAAATGTTTGTGATGTTTTGATAACACACACAGCATTGCTACCATTATTAGACAAATTACATTTTTTCTTTATTATCCCTAGTACACGTGGTACAGGCCATGATAATCATCTTCTTCTTTCTTATCTCCACTCAATCATATTAGGGTAACCATCATGATTGGGTGAAGTAGAATGCATCTGCCTTTGTCATTAAGACTGGGAGCACTTACTCAGAGGCAGGTCAACTTAGCTCCAAAAGAAATGGCCCTCTCTGACATGAGGAACAGATGCCATGTGCAGCTGCTCCTAACATGGAGTACAAACGCTGCTCATCCTGTATCCCTGGATTAAGAGACCTTACAGGGTACTATCAGCCGGGCCAGCTGAGCCCTGGTTTTTTAGTGAGCTTGTTACTGCTCCCCCTCCTCCTTTTTCATCTGGGCTTGGGACCGGCAAAGGTGGAGTGATAATCATGATGGGTAGAAGTAGATGACTGCTTTTACTGTAAGTGCACCACATGTCTACACATGTGAAAAGCAGTTAGACTTTTACACTTACAAATATGCCAGAGCCCCGAGACAAATTACTAAATGATTATTGTAACAATGCTGTTAACAAAATATCACAATCATTTCAATAATTTGGAGATTTGGTCTTATTACCTTTTAATTTTAATCTGTAATCCAAATTGTGCCATATCATTAATATAGTATTTTTCTTTTATCCATTTACACTAGAATCTTTCACTAGAAAACACCACTATACAAAGGACAGTTTTCTTAAAGCACAATTTGGATTATAGATTATAAACACAAGGTAATAAGACCACATGGATGAGTGGGTAACCCCCTCGATTCCCGACAGTCATGAACCAGGATTAAATCCCGTGTTAAAATTTTGTTTAATATGTGAATAACCTTCACATATTATTCATTGTTCAATTATCATGAACTAGGTTGCTCTTGCTGAGCGGTACCTATTTATGTGATTTGAACCAGAATAAGACCAAATCCAAATAAATAAATAGTGTGTGATGTTTCTGTAACAGCATTGTTACCATCTTCAGACAAAAGTGCTGAATGAGGAAAAATACCACAGCATGTTTTAAATAGTTACTGTTATCAAGTGTGTAAACAAGATAGCAGATAATAAGAAGATAGTTTTCTGTGTTTCTCAGAACACACAATTGATAACAATAACTATTTAAAACATGCTGTGGTATTTTTCTCATTTCGGGGCTCAAAAATCATCTATTTTGGTTAGAAGCCCCATAAATAAAGATATTTCCGTTTTTTCTCATTCAGTACTTTTGTCTGAAGATGGTAACAATGCTGTTACAGAAACGGTCACACACTATTTATTTATTTGGTCTTATTACCTTGTGTTTATAAAAAGACAGTTTTCTTTATTAAGATGTGAACATTTTTACCAATTAGTTGTTCTCAGGTAAAAGGAGGATACCAGGAGGAGGACACTTCTCCCTAAATAATACTCAGCAACTAGGTGCTACCAATTACAAGGTAATAAGACCAAATTTAAATAAATAGTATGTGACATTTCGGTAACAGAATTGTTACCTTTATTAAAATTACAAATATATTCTCACAATGAGTAAAAAAAAAAAAGATACTCATTGTGAGAATATATTTGTAATTTTAATACTTTTTTCACAATTTTATCATGAATTGTTACCTTTATCAGACAAAAGACTGAATGCAAGTCTTTTGTTTGATGCTGGTAACAACACTTACTGAAATGTCACACACTATTTATTTGAATTTGGTCTTATTACCTTATAGCTCTAATCTATGATCCAAATTGTGCCTTATCAACTAGGTGATCTTTTTTAGAGCAGCATTTCTCAACCTTTTTGGTCCTTGAACCAGTCAAATTTGTGAGAAAAAAAATGTTGGAAAGAGAGGATACCAGTGTCTTTTTAAATATAAAAACATATATCACTAGATAATGAATAACTACAATAGAACCTCCATGAGAGGACAATCGCGCTACAGGACACCTCTCTACAAAAGGACAGTTTTCATTTGCAAAATTAACATTTTTACTATTTAGCAACTCTCCGGTATGAAGACACCTCTCAGTAAATGACATTTTGGCTCTGCAACTAGGTGTCCTTTACAGGGTAGCTCTATTGTACCACATAGGGTAATGGTGGTGGTGGTGCTTATCTCCATGATTAAACCAATTCCTGAAGTCTACTTCTCTCCAATTTTGCGTAATGGTAACTACGCAGACCTAAAAATCTCCTAGACTGGTTAAAAATTTCCGGTACATGGCCCAAACCAGTTTGCTGGTCCAGTGGTTGTGAATTACTGCTCTATAGAGGGAAGCTAGCATATATTGGTATTAATGCAGGGGGAAGGAATGGTATCAAAACCTTCAATTTTAGACAGCCATGATCCAGGTTCGAATCCAGCATTGGACACTTTTTTTTCTGAAGAAAGAATATAGGCCCCTGATTCTTGCCCAAACCCATCAGTGAGTTTAAGTAACTAAACAGACTCTAGCACATTTGTAAGTGCAAAAGTTGAACATGTACTTTATCAAGGTTTTATATGTTGTTATTACTATGGAACAAAAACACTTACGACTTTAAACTCGAGAGTTTTCAATGAAAGAACCAAGATGCTGTTACAGTAGAACCTCCCTTTAGCAGACACCCTGTTAACAGACACCTCTCTACAAAGAACAGTTTTCATTCACAAAATTACCATTTTTACAATTAAGCAACTCTTTGGTAAGAGGACACCACTCTACAAAGGACAGTTTTCATTTGCAAAATTACCATTTTTACAATTTAGCAACTCTCTGGTAAGAGGAGACCTCTCTACAGTTTTCATTTGCAAAATTACCATTTTTTACAATTTAGCAACTCTCCGGTAAGACGACACCTCTCCCTAAAGGACATTTTGGCTCTGCAATTAGGTATTCTTTACAGGGAGGTTCTACTGTATTAGGAAGATGATCCCCTGGAGAGAGATCTGCAGGTTTCTCAACAAGGCTGGGATTGAGTTAGACAAAGATGGTAGACAAGATGGTTTATTTGATGCGAGAGATACGGGATATGTACAGAGGGCCGTAGTTGTGTGGCAAGCTGGGCACCACCAGCTGACCCAGTCGGGAAACTTGGCTGAACCTGAATGCCAGGCCAGAGAATGGCTGCAGGACTGACTCCAGGTTGTGGATCTCAAATTCCTTGTGGGGCTGGGAATCCTGTAGTTCCTGCAAGGCCATATAGACCACTCCGTCATTCTGTACTGGAGACAGGGTCCCTGTGGAGTACACCAGGGTTCCTCCGGGGGATAGGCACGTGAGGCCCTTTCTGTCACCACACATGGCACCCTTGGTGACATAGTCCTGGTGACAAACCCCAGTGCTAAACATCAGGTTTATACATCTCTTAGAAAGCCCTTGGTGACAAACCCCAGTGCTAAACATCAGGTTTATACATCTCTCAGAAAGCCCTTGGTGACAAACCCCAGTGCTAAACATCAGGTTTATACATCTCTTAGAAAGCCCTTGGTGACAAACCCCAGTGCTAAACATCAGGTTTATACATCTCTTAGAAAGCCCTTGGTGACAAACCCCAGTGCTAAACATCAGGTTTATACGTCTCTTAGAAAGCCCTTGGTGACAAACCCCAGTGCTAAACATCAGGTTTATACATCTCTTAGAAAGCCCTTGGTGACAAACCCCAGTGCTAAACATCAGGTTTATACATCTCTTAGAAAGCCCTTGGTGACAAATGTCAGTGCTAAACATCAGGTTTATACATCTCTTAGAAAGCCCTTGGTGACAAACCCCAGTGCTAAACATCAGGTTTATACATCTCTTAGAAAGCCCTTGGTGACAAACCCCAGTGCTAAACATCAGGTTTATACATCTCTTAGAAAGCCCTTGGTGACAAACCCCAGTGCTAAACATCAGGTTTATACGTCTCTCAGAAAGCCCTTGGTGACAAACCCCAGTGCTAAACATCAGGTTTATACGTCTCTTAGAAAGCCCTTGGTGACAAACCCCAGTGCTAAACATCAGGTTTATACATCTCTTAGAAAGCCCTTGGTGACAAACCCCAGTGCTAAACATCAGGTTTATACATCTCTTAGAAAGCCCTTGGTGACAAACCCCAGTGCTAAACATCAGGTTTATACATCTCTTAGAAAGCCCTTGGTGACAAACCCCAGTGCTAAACATCAGGTTTATACATCTCTTAGAAAGCCCTTGGTGACAAACCCCAGTGCTAAATATCAGGTTTATACATCTCTTAGAAAGCCCTTGGTGACAAATGTCAGTGCTATACATCAGGTTTATACATCTCTTAGAAAGCCCTTGGTGACAAACCCCAGTGCTATACATCAGGTTTATACATCTCTTAGAAAGCCCTTGGTGACAAACCCCAGTGCTAAACATCAGGTTTATACATCTCTTAGAAAGCCCTTGGTGACAAATGTCAGTGCTAAACATCAGGTTTATACATCTCTTAGAAAGCCCTTGGTGACAAACCCCAGTGCTAAACATCAGGTTTATACATCTCTTAGAAAGCCCTTGGTGACAAACCCCAGTGCTAAACATCAGGTTTATACATCTCTTAGAAAGCCCTTGGTGACAAACCCCAGTGCTATACATCAGGTTTATACGTCTCACAGAAAGCCCTTAGTGACATATTCCTGGTGACAAATGTCAGTGCTTCGAGCTGTTGGTTGACAAAGTGAGTAAAAAGTTCTTGGAGTGATCATCTTAGATGTGCTCTTCCATGAGGAATTCTTACATGAGGCCCACCTACCAATTTCCATTAGCAAATATAGTAGAACAACCACCATGAGAGGATACCCTCTCTACAAAAGACAGTTTTCATTTCCAAAATGATCATTTTTACTATTTAGCAGTTCTCTTGTTAATAGGACACCTCTCTCTAAAAGAACACTTTAGCTCAGCAACTAGGTGTTATCATTAAGAGAGAGCCTTTGCCGGTCCCAAGCCTGGATGAAAAAGGAGGAGGGAGAGTAGTAACAAGCTCGCTATAAAACCTGGGCTCAGCTGGCCCGGCTGATAGTACCCTGTAAGGGCTCCTGATTCAGGGATATAGGATGAGCAACGTCTGTACTCCATGTTAGGATCAGCTGCACATGGCGTCTGTTCCTCATGTCAGAGGCGGCCATTTCTTTTGGAGCTAAGTCGGCCTGCCACTGAGTAGTGCTCCCAGTCTTAATGACAAAGGCAGATGCATTCTACTTCACCCAGCCATGATGGTTGTCAACTAAGTGCAATACTCAACCTGCAACCCCAAGCCCATTATTGACTGTATTGACTCATCCATTGATGAGCTCTACTTATCCCCAGCAGATACCATCAAAAGTCTCTACAAGCTTGATACCCTAAAATGATTGAGTGGAGATAAGAAAGAAGAAGATTAAGAGAGAGGTTCTCCTGAACATAAGACTTACAAGAGCATGTTCTTCTGCTGGATAGGGATATCTCTGCGGAGTTTGAGATATCTAGTCTGGAATATATTGTCTTTGTTGTTGTTCAGTGAATACCTGTCGTTGGTAGAGGGTACGTCCACTAACACCTGCACCACACAACTCTTCATCAACATCCGTTCATTTTACCTGAACAATTATTTAGCAAGTTACACTAAAACATTACAAATATAGTTTCTTTTGTTCTAAAAAATATTGCAAATCCATAAAATTCAACATTCATAATAAGGCACAATTTAGAATAAAGATTTTTATTGTTGTTGTTTCTTATCCCCTTGTACAAAGATTACACATCAAATGGGGCTCAAGCACATTTGTAAGTGCAAACTCGAACTGCTTTTTACATGTGTAGACATGTGTTGCACTTAAGAGTAAAAGCAGTCACCTACTTCTACCCACCATGATTATCATGGCCTGTACCACGTGTACTAGGGATAAGTAAAAAAAAATTGTTCCTCTCAGCATACATCAAACAGGACAGTTGTTATATGTACAGTACTTTGGATTTTATGGCGTTATAACCAAGTGGTTCTCTGTTCTGTTTACAGAAGACATGGACTCACTGTATGAAGAAGTGAAAGTTGTATAAGCTTATGATTTTGCTTTGTTTTAAAAAATGAATCGATGTTGGTTCCATAAACTTGAATATTACACCTTAGTTCTACATATATTTTATTGCTTAAAATGGAACAAAACAAAAAAAAAGAAACTACAATTGCAAATGATTTGACAACTAACAAAGGAAAATAATAATAATAATAATAAATGATGATGATGAAAATTGATATTTCTGCCAGAAAAATGCTTCTATGAATTAAAAAAAATAAGAATAATTACAAACTTAACATATAAATTTCAAACACTCACCTTGTCAAAGGCACCCCAATCATGTCTTTCAGCATTTCTTTTAGAGATCTGAAAGTCGGAGAGATGAAGAAGGTTATGGTTGTCGAACAACCTGTGCATCTCTTTCACCCGGAGCATTTGTTTGTCATTGGCCACAATCATGCCTGCACAGGTGAGAATACATTAGATCTCCTTCTTTCTTATCTCCACTCAATCATATTAGGGTATCAAGTTGATGGTGTCTGTTTGACAACCATCATAATTGGGTGAAGTAGTATGTCTTTGTCATTAAGACTGGGAGCACTACTCAGTGACAGGCCGACCTAGCTCCAAAAGAAATGGCCACCTCTAACATGAGGAACAGACGCTATGTGCAACTGCTCCTAACATGGAGTACAAACACTGCTCATCCTGTATCCCTGGATTAGGAACCCTTACAGGGTACTATCAGCCAGCTGAGCCCAGGTTTTTTAGTGAACGTGTTACTGCTCCCCCTTCTCCTTTTTCATCCGAGCTTGGGATCGGCAAAGGCGGAATTGTAAATCTCCTGGATGCAACAGGTTTCATGGAGATCACATTTTTTTATTAGTGCATTCTCAGTTTGGAAAAGCTGGTATTTTGCCGGAGAGTTGCTATATAGTATAAATGGTGATTTTGCAAATAAAAACTGTCCTTTGTAGAAAGGTGTCCACTAGTGCAAGTGTCCTCTCATGGAGGTTCTACTGTATGTGAAAAGAAACACATTGCCAAAAGTTATAGTTACAATTTTATCGATAGATGGAAATCTATATATATAAAAATCAATAACGAGTGATAATCTTCTCGGTATTGTTTATGCGATTAAAACAGAATAAGAGAAGAAAAGTTTCTTTATTAGACAAATTATAACGGTGCGAGCTTTCGGGTAAAAACCCCTTCTACAGGCGTGGTAGACGTGACACTATAACATAGGTAATATGGCTAGAAAGAGAATATATACACATGATTAACTACATATTAGCGGAATATGCTATGCAAATGGGGATTTTTTTTTTGTTATGACTATTGTAATTAAAGAGATAGTAGGCAAATAGGGCATTTGTATATTTGGAGTTTTGAGTCTATAGAGGAATATGTTAACGTAAATTACTGGATATGTGATATTTCAAAGAATTTTAGGAAATGATGCTATTACTGTAAGGCCAGGAGAGCACGATAGGCATCAGGAAGATCTATTTTGCGGTTGATGCTATTATGTCTGTGAGATTCTATGGATTTGAGAACTAATCGCTGGTGCTGGTTATGAATGCGTCTGTAATGTATGGTGGGGTGGTTGGTGTTGAATGTATGGCCGGTATTGAGTGTATGCTGGTAAAGGAGGGACCTGGTGTCTTGGTTGGAGATGTTTCTAGTATGCTCAGACATTCTGATGGCGACGGATCTGCCTGTCTCGCCAACGTATGTGGCAGAGCATTGCTCACACGAGACAGAGTAGACCGCGCCAAAAGAATGGAGGGGATCAGGGGGGGCATGCGATTTAGTATATGGGTGACGGAGGGATGTGAGCAGGTTGGGGGAGTTTTTTATATAAGGTGCGGATACCGTATGCTTTAAGGCTTCTGGCTATGTCGGCTGAGGAGGGGGAGTAGGGAAGGAAACATAATGATCTGTAAATTTTAGGGTGGTTGGGGGGGCCAGGTGTATATGAATGTCTGTTGATGAATTTAAGCGGAAACGATGCTATGGAGAGGTGCGATATGATGAGATTTTTCTCTATTTCTTTAAATATATCGAGCGAACAGTGGGTATAGATTCTTTTGGTGAGAGTTTTTACTATGTTGATTTTGTGGGAAATGGGGCAGTGTGAATTGAAATGGGTATAACTGGGGGGACACTGTTTTTTGTAGTAGACTGTGGTGTGGAATGAGGATGCGGTACGTATTATTAGGATGTCTAGGAATGGGATGACCTGGTTTGATTCTATTTCCAAAGTGAAGGAGATGTTGGGGTTTAAAACTATTGAGGGCTGCAAGTATGGTGCTCTCCTGGCCGTGTCTGCATAAGCAAAAGACGTCATCAATATAACGGCGCCATATTTGTATGTCTATGGGGAGGGTACGGGTGATCCAGTTGTCTATTTCGGACATAGCGACTTCTGCGACAATAGAGGAAAGAGGGCTACCCATTGGTGAGCCCTTAATTTGTCTGTAATGATTTTCTTGGAATGTGAAACAGTTCATGCTCAAGCAGAGCTTGGTAAGTTGTACTATGGATGAAGCTGTATGGGAATTAACACTCTGTGAGTCAAGGAAGCGCTCCAGACTATCTATGATGAGATTGTGGGGAAGACTGAGGTAGAGGGAGGTTACATCGAAGGAACACATTGTAAAATGTGGGGCGGGTTTTAAGGCAGTTAACTCATTGATAAAGTGGGGGGTGCTTCGTATGGAGTATATATTCCTGTGGTTTTGTAACAGAGGGGAAAGGTAGTTAGAGAGGAATTTGGCCAATGGATAAGCGGGTGAATGATGGTAGGCGATAATCGGACGGAGTGGTACGTCAGGTTTATGGATTTTTGGCAGGCCGTAGATGTATGCG
Source organism: Cordylochernes scorpioides (assembly GCA_030710605.1). Taxonomy (NCBI): domain Eukaryota; kingdom Metazoa; phylum Arthropoda; class Arachnida; order Pseudoscorpiones; family Chernetidae; genus Cordylochernes; species Cordylochernes scorpioides. Next base: position 13,778,318 of record CP092871.1, on the reverse strand, counting down.
CTATTGGAAAGGTTGGAAATAAATATCTTGTAATCGTCGGGGGTAATATGTTTAGATTTTTTCAACTGTAGTAGGGAGGTTCTGAACACTTTAACTAGGGAGAGGCCAGTGTTGGGCAAATATTAATTAAAATGATTTATTAAAGATTAACAATTGATTAATTGTTAATTGTAATTTTCACAATCAACAATTAATCAATTGTTAATTGCACTTTTCTAATTAATAATTAATTAATTGTTAATTGCACTTCAATTTAATTGAAAAATAATTTTTTAATGCCCAACACTGCATTTCAGTACCACTCTCTTCTCGAACATGCTGTCCGACAAATTGTGACTCTTTGGCAGATTTGTCATTGTCGCAAAAGAAAAAAGGCGTTCAACTGCAGCTGACGATGGTAAAGGTGTGTTGTATTTAATAAAAACACTTTTTATCTCAGGCAGTGATGGGCAAATATTAATTAAAATGATTTATTAAAGATTAACAATAATTAATTGTTAATTGTAATTTTCACAATTAACAATTAATCAATTGTTAATTGTATTTTTACAATTAACAATTAATTAATTGTTAATTGTATTCATACAATTAACAATTAATTAATTGTTAATTGCACTTTTCTAATTAACAATTAATTAATTGTTAATTGCACTTCAATTTAATTGAAAAATAATTTTTTAATGCCCAACACTGGGAGAGGCTAACCTTGTCTGAGATGGGGGAGAAGGTGGTATCATCTCCGAGTAGATCGTGCATCTTGGCTCGGTAATCCTCTTGGTTCATGATGACGGTGTTTGAGCCCTTGTCGGATCGGGTGATGACTATGGATTTACTCTGCTTAAGTCTTTGAAGTGTTCTTAGGTCTGCACGGTAGTTGGGAGGAGGGGTATAAGGTTTAGTTAGAGTCTTGGCAACCAATGTTCTCACGGAATGTTTGTCTTGCAGGCTGTACTGTTTGATGGTAGATTCGACGGAGCTGATGACCTCAGGGATATTGGGCTTGGAGGGGATGCGGAACTTGAGGCCCTTCTCTAAAAGTGATATTTCTGAGGGAGATAGGGTACGGTGTGACAAGTTGACCACATTTGACGACTGCTGCTTCTGATTGTAGGAGGAAAGGAGAGGGTATGAAAATTTCTTTTGCCAGAAGAGTAGTTTCCTCTGATGCCTGAGTGATATGATCCTTTCTTGCGCCCTGATGTCATTTGTGATACCGATAATATGGTTTGCAAGTTCTGCAGGAGGGACCTTTTGAGCTATTAGGAAGAGTAGCCCTTTGATTGACTTGGTCAGGAACCTTATGTTCGAAAAACAGCCCTTGATTCTGGCGTTGAGCAATTGTTGTTGGGTTTTCCTAATGAGAGAGAGAGGATCCTAGAGAAAGGGTTATCAACGGGGTCCTTGAGCCTAAGAGAGGGAGGGATGAATCCGACATTTTTGCAGTGACGGTTGAATTGGAGGTGACTTCGCCATCGGGATAGCTGTAGTGATTTTTTGTGAGTTAGCCATAAGTACCTATTAATTTCATTCATAGAGAGATTCATTAGCGAATAACGAGTGATAATCTTCTCGGTATTGTTTATGCGATAAAACAGAATAAGAGAAGAAAAGTTTCTTTATTAGACAAATTATAACGGTGCGAGCTTTCGGGTAAAAACCCCTTCTACAGGCGTGGTAGACGTGACACTATAACATAGGTAATATGGCTAGAAAGAGAATATATACACATGATTAACTACATATTAGCGGAATATGCTATGCAAATGGGGATTTTTTTTTTTGTTATGACTATTGTAATTAAAGAGATAGTAGGCAAATAGGGCATTTGTATATTTGGAGTTTTGAGTCTATAGAGGAATATGTTAACGTAAATTACTAGATATGTGATATTTCAAAGAATTTTAGGAAATGATGCTATTACTGTAAGGCCAGGAGAGCACGATAGGCATCAGGAAGATCTATTTTGCGGTTGATGCTATTATGTCTGTGAGATTCTATGGATTCGAGAACTAATCGCTGGTGCTGGTTATGAATGCGTCTGTAATGTATGGTGGGGTGGTTGGTGTTGAATGTATGGCCGGTATTGAGTGTATGCTGGTAAAGGAGGGACCTGGTGTCTTGGTTGGAGATGTTTCTAGTATGCTCAGACATTCTGATGGCGACGGATCTGCCTGTCTCGCCAATGTATGTGGCAGAGCATTGCTCACACGAGACAGAGTATACCGCGCCAACAGAATGGAGGGGATCATACCCTCTCCTTTCCTCCTACAATCAGAAGCAGCAGTCGTCAAATGTGGTCAACTTGTCACACCGTACCCTATCTCCCTCAGAAATATCACTTTTGCTTATGCAGACACGGCCAGGAGAGCACCATACTTGCAGCCCTCAATAGTTTTAACCCCAACATCTCCTTCACTTTGGAAATAGAATCAAACCAGGTCATCCCATCCTAGACATCCTAATAATACGTACCGCATCCTCATTCCACACCACAGTCTACTACAAAAAACAGTGTCCCCCCAGTTATACCCATTTCAATTCACACTGCCCCATTTCCCACAAAATCAACATAGTAAAAACTCTCACCAAAAGAATCTATACCCACTGTTCGCTCGATATATTTAAAGAAATAGAGAAAAATCTCATCATATCGCACCTCTCCATAGCATCGTTTCCGCTTAAATTCATCAACAGACATTCATATACACCTGGCCCCCCCAACCACCCTAAAATTTACAGATCATTATGTTTCCTTCCCTACTCCCCCTCCTCAGCCGACATAGCCAGAAGCCTTAAAGCATACGGTATCCGCACCTTATATAAAAACTCCCCCAACCTGCTCACATCCCTCCGTCACCCATATACTAAATCGCATGCCCCCCCTGATCCCCTCCATTCTGTTGGCGCGGTCTACTCTGTCTCGTGTGAGCAATGCTCTGCCACATACGTTGGCGAGACAGGCAGATCCGTCGCCATCAGAATGTCTGAGCATACTAGAAACATCTCCAACCAAGACACCAGGTCCCTCCTTTACCAGCATACACTCAATACCGGCCATACATTCAACACCAACCACCCCACCATACATTACAGACGCATTCATAACCAGCACCAGCGATTAGTTCTCAAATCCATAGAATCTCACAGACATAATAGCATCAACCGCAAAATAGATCTTCCTGATGCCTATCGTGCTCTCCTGGCCTTACAGTAATAGCATCATTTCCTAAAATTCTTTGAAATATCACATATCCAGTAATTTACGTTAACATATTCCTCTATAGACTCAAAACTCCAAATATACAAATGCCCTATTTGCCTACTATCTCTTTAATTACAATAGTCATAACAAAAAAAAAATCCCCATTTGCATAGCATATTCCGCTAATATGTAGTTAATCATGTGTATATATTCTCTTTCTAGCCATATTACCTATGTTATAGTGTCACGTCTACCACGCCTGTAGAAGGGGTTTTTACCCGAAAGCTCGCACCGTTATAATTTGTCTAATAAAGAAACTTTTCTTCTCTTATTCTGTTTTATCACATAAAAATCAATGTTTGTATGTTTGTTTGTTTGTATGTTTGTATGTCCGGTATACAAATTCGCAGTAGTTCACTAATTCAAACCAAAATTTCCATACATAGGTAAAAAAAATACGGGGAAGACGATAGGCTATTTTAAAAAAATATATAAATCAATTATAAAAATTATATATTCAAATTATTCTACTTAGCTCACGAACAACGCCCTCTATCAAAGATTAGATTAAATTATGCTGATGCAAACAAATAGATAATGCTAATAACAAACAATTATAAAAAAAAATCTTATCTAAATATATATCACTCGGGTAGATATGCACACGGGTCAATCCCGGGGCGAAGCCCGGATCACCCGTCTAGTTAAATTTATAAATGTAATTTGCTAATACAGTAGAACAACCTCCCTGTAAAGGACAACACCTAATTACAGAGCCAAAGTGTCCTTTATGGAGAGGTGTCCTCTTACGGGAGAGTTGCTAAATTGTAAAAATGGTAATTTTGCAAATTAAAACTGTCCTTTGTGGAGAGGTGTCCACTAGTGGGATGTCCGCTAATGGGAGGTTCTACTGTATTAGCTTTGATAAGAAATCTTGTTTTACGGAAAAGCATTGCTCGATGTAATTTCTTGTAATTATATGTATGCACCTCTACAGACCTATAAACTTAGGTCCATAGGTTCTCTAGATATCCCTAAGCTGCCTTCCTTACTAAATGCAGGGTTAATAAGAAAACCAATCCAATACAATAGTAGAGGGCATCTGGAGATTAATTTGGCAAAACCACTGAGAGGATTCACCACTGATGAGCCAAGACCTCTCATTCAATAACTTTTATCATTTCAATTGATAAGGCACAATTTGGATTATAGATTATAAACACAAGGTAATAAGACCAAATCCAAATAAATAAATAGTGTGTGACGTTTCGGTAACAGCGTTGTTATCATCTTCAGACAAAAGACACTAGTGTCTTTTGTCTGAAGATGATAACAACGCTGTTACCGAAACGTCACACACTATTTATTTATTTGGATTTGGTCTTATTACCTTGTGTTTTATCATTACAGTAAGGTCTGTAGAGATAATATTTGATGTGGAAATAAACACATTGACAAAAATTATTAAAATTCGAAACTATTATAGATGTGTACGATTCTTTTTAAAAATAAACAATTTTTACTGCCCTTATTGCAATGTGAAAATTAAGGAAGATCGAAAAATGCAATATAAAAGCGGTATAGTAAATCAAACTGGCAAAACCGCTGGGAGGGTTCACCACTGATAAGCTAGGCCCTCCCATTAATTTTTCCATTGCAGTAAGGACAGTAGAAATTGTTTATTTTTTAAAAAAAATCATACCTGTCTATAATAGTTTTGAATTTTGATAACAGATGGCACGCTAATGCATCAAAACAAAAATTATTATTGCAAATTTTATCGATAGATGGCAATTAAATTTATAAGCATATACATATGCTCAAACCTTGCTATAACAACATTGTTGCTTTAACCATGGTTTTCACCAGGAAGGTTAGGTAGTGCATTTCAGGGGCCTGACACCATCCTGTGTCTGGTTCAGAGCAGGAGGGACAAGCATCGGTTCTGTCCTCCCAAGAAAACAACAGTCTTTGGTTTCCAGACTTAAGTCTGGTCATCTACAGACAATGACTTTCCAGAATGGTTGCAAGGTTTTCCCACTATGCACTAAGTGCAATTCTCAGCCTGCAACCCCAAAACACATTATTGACCATATAGACTCATCCATTGATGAGCTCTACTCATCCCCAGCAGACACCATCAACAGGCTCTACAAGCTTAATATCCTGATATAATTGCTGAGTGGAGATAAGAAAGAAGAATAAAATTGAACCCCAAACCACATCATTGTATTGGCTCATCCATTGATGAACTCTACTCATCCTCAGCAGACACTATCAAAAGTCTCAGGTTTTACAAACTTGATACCCTGATATGATTGAGTAGAGATAAGAAAGAAGAAGAGAACAAGCCCAAGTGGTCACCCTCCCAATTGCTGGCCAGGACTAACTTTGCTTAACTTCAGTCATTAGTAAACGGGTATAACCACTCGTCTGGCTACCGAAGGATGAGCACAGCTACTGATCCATTAACTATGCAAATTGATTAATTACAATTCTCTCCATCCAGAATATATCTTGCAAGTTGGCTTCATGAATTTGTGTGAACTTGTTAAGAGCAATTAGATTAGAAATGATAAGTGAATTAGTAAAATTAGTAAATTAGAAATTAATTATTGATATACTTTGAAGAGAGAGTTGTGAAAATAATGATGAAAATCAAAAGTCTCAAGCTCTATAAGCTTGATACACCTGATATGATTGCTGAGTGGAGAGAAGAAAGAAGAAGAACATTGAACCCCAAACCACACCATGTATTGGCTCATCCATTGATGAGCTCTACTCATCCCCAGCAGACACCATCAACAAGCTCTATAAGCTTGATACACCTGATATGATTGCTGAGTGGAGAGAAGAAAGAAGAAGAACATTGAACCCCAAACCACACCATGTATTGGCTCATCCATTGATGAGCTCTACTCATCCCAGCAGACACCATCAACAAGCTCTATAAGCTTGATACACCTGATATGATTGCTGAGTGGAGAGAAGAAAGAAGAAGAACATTGAACCCCAAACCACACCATGTATTGGCTCATCCATTGATGAGCTCTAATCATCCCCAGCAGACACCATCAACAAGCTCTATAAGCTTGATACACCTGATATGATTGCTGAGTGGAGAGAAGAAAGAAGAAGAACATTGAACCCCAAACCACATCATTGTATTGGCTCATCCATTGATGAGCTCTAATCATCCCCAGCAGACATCATCAACAAGCTCTACAAGCTTGATACCCTGATATAATTGCTGAGTGGAGAGAAGAAAGAAGAAGAGGAAAATTGAACCCCAAACCACATCATTGTATTGGCTCATCCATTGATGAGCTCTACTCATCCCCAGCAGACATCATCAACAAGCTCTACAAACTTGATACCCTGATATAATTGCTGAGTGGAGATAAGAAAGAAGAAGAAAATTGAACCCCAAACCACACCATTGTATTGGCTCATCCATTGATGAGCTCTACTCAGCCCCAGCAGACACCATCAACAAGCTCTACAAGCTTGATACCCTGATATAATTGCTGAGTGGAGATAAGAAAGAAGAAGAAAATTGAACCCCAAACCACATCATTGTATTGGCTCATCCATTGATGAGCTCTACTCATCCCCAGCAGACACCATCAACAAGTTCTTACAAGCTTGATACCCTGATATAATTGCTGAGTAGAGATAAGAAAGAAGAAGACACAATCCTGTTGGTAGACGGGACCAAGTAAGAATCTGTGGACTCACTAGGCTGTGCCGTGAGCAGGGCTCCCAGAGTCCCAATGCCAGTCCCACAGCATAGGTCCAGAACCCTGTCTCCAGGCTTTAGGTCCAGAACTAGAGGAGGGAGCAGACTGGCTGGGTCTACCAGAAGGTAAGCTGCCACACACATCTCTACATTGGCATCTACTTAGCATTGATGTTGTCACTCACACACCTCTACATTGGCATCTACTTAGCATTGATGTTGTCACACACACACCTCTACATTGGCATCTACATAGCATTGATGTTGTCACTCACACACCTCTACATTGGCATCTACATAGCATTGATGTTGTCACACACACATCTCTACATTAGCATTTACATAGCATTGATGTTGTCACTCACACACCTCTACATTGGCATCTACATAGCATTGATGTTGTCACACACACATCTCTACATTGGCATCTACATAGCATTGATGTTGTCACACACACATCTCTACATTAGCATCTACATAGCATTGATGTTGTCACACACACATCTCTACATTGGCATCTACTTAGCATTGATGTTGTCACACACACATCTCTACATTGGCATCTACTTAGCATTGATGTTGTCACACACACATCTCTACATTGGCATCTACATAGCATTGATGTTGTCACTCACACACCTCTACATTGGCATCTACATAGCATTGATGTTGTCACACACACATCTCTACATTGGCATCTACTTAGCATTGATGTTGTCACACACACATCTCTACATTGGCATCTACTTAGCATTGATGTTGTCACACACACATCTCTACATTGGCATCTACATAGCATTGATGTTGTCACTCACACACCTCTACATTGGCATCTACATAGCATTGATGTTGTCACACACACATCTCTACATTGGCATCTACATAGCATTGATGTTGTCACTCACACACCTCTACATTGGCATCTACATAGCATTGATGTTGTCACACACACATCTCTACATTGGCATCTACATAGCATTGATGTTGTCACACACACATCTCTACAATGATAAGCCACAATTTGGATTATAGATTATAAACACAAGGTAATAAGACCAAATCCAAATAAATAAATAGTGTGTGACATTTCGGTAACAGCGTTGTTACCATCATTCAGTACTTTTGTCTGAAGATGGTAACAACGCTGTTACCGAAACGTCACACACTCTTTATTTATTTGGATTTGGTCTTATTACCTTGTGTTTACACCTCTACATTGTATCTTTTTTTTTTGCTTATCTCTAGTACACATGGTAGAGGCCATGATAATCATGGTAGGTAGAAGTAGGCGACTGCTTTTACTGTAAGTGCACCACATGTCTACACATGTGAAAAGCAGCTCGACTTTGCACTTACAAATGTGCCAGAGCCCTGTTTGGTTACTTGCACTCATTGGTGGTGTTGGATTTTTGCAAGAATCGGAGGCCATTGGAGCATTTTTTTTTTTTTTTAAATCAGAAAAAGAGTTCCCAATGCTGGAATCAAACCCGGGTGTAGTGGTTGAAAACCAACAGTTTAGACCAGGGGTGGCGAACGTGCGGCCTTAAGGCCGCATGTGGCCTTTTCTTGCCCAAGTTGTGGCCTTTTCTTAAATTCAAAACTATAATTTTTGTTTCGCAGTTTTCAATTACTTTCATTATTTTATTGAAAATATCTAATACGAATGTCATATATTATATAATATATATAATACTTATATATATATATATATATAAATATGCGGCCTTCTCAAAAATGGTAAAATGAAAATTGGCCTTCTAATATAAAAAGGTTCGCCACCCCTGGTTTAGACCATCCTTCCACCGACCCCCTACATTGTATCTACTTAGAATCTATGTTGTTACTCACACAGCTTCTATATTGTGGTATAGTATTTATTATTTTATTAATTGATTTTATCTATTTTTGATATATACGTTCTACTACTCTGATAAGGCACAATTTGGATTATAGATTATAAACACAAGGTAATAAGACCAAATCCAAATAAATAAATAGTATGTGACGTTTCGGTAACAGCATTGTTACCATCTTCAGACAAAAGTACCGAATTAATTCACATCATTACACATTCAGTACTTTTGTCTGAAGATGGTAACAATGCTGTTACTGAAACATCACACACTATTTATATATTTGGGTCTTATTACCTTGTGTTCTACTACTCTGTAAAACTTCCCTCTTTGCTTCTCTTGTATTTTATATATTTTAATTTGTTCTTACATCATATAAATAAATTGCTGGGTCATTCTGAACTTTCCTAATTTTCTATGTTGCAATATATCAGTCTCACAGTAGCAATAAGAAAGCCAATCAAAGAGTTATTTATTTTCTCAAAAGCTCGCTGCTTGTTATTTAGCTTTAAATAAAGTTGCATATTGTTCTAGTTCTTGTTATATTAGTCAAAATGTTGTTATATATCAGAAATGGACATAAAAGCACAAATGTTTCTTTCACATAAAAATCAAACTTCTAGAATTACTTCTAGAGTTATGGAGAATATGGTTGGATACATCTTTCATCGCTCAATGCAGGATGTACAAGTAAGCATTAATTTTTTTTTGCTTATCCCTAGTACATGTGGTACAGGCCATGATAATCATGGTGGGAAGAAGAAGGTGACTGCTTTTACTGTAAGTGCACCACATGTCTACACACGTGAAAAGCAGTTCGACTTTGCACTCACAAATGTGTCAGAGCCCTGTTTGGTTACTTGCACTCGCTGGTGAGGTTGGACTTTTGCAAGAATCGGGGGCCATTTGCGCATTTTTTTTTTTTAATCAGAAAAAAAGTGCCTAATGCGGGAATCAAACTCGGGTCGTAGCAACCGAAAACCAACAGTTTAGACCATCTTTCCACCAACCCCCCAGCATTAATAAACTGATGGAACAAAAGGAATAGATGTGTTCAAGCCATGGGTGTCAGCCATATCAATTTTCTGGTAGCACATGGACTCACAGATCTCCATGGGCAGCGGGGGGTAGGGAAGAGGATCCCCCTGTGGGAGCATAAAGACATTCCAGTTGCTGGGGTAGTTGATGGGAGGACAGGGGACAATGTTGATCTGGGTCTCATCCTTGGGCTGGTAGAACTCAAAGTATTCCTGCTCCGTAATGATCTCCTCCTTGTAGATCATCTCTGTGGGCGGCATGAAGGCATTGAGGTCATCTGGACTGACCCACGTATCTTCACTCTCCTCTTTAGGTAAATTGTCCAGGGGGTTATGGCTCAGTTTGTCTATCTCTGGCTGAACACCAGTGATGGGGATGTGGTGGAATATGTCCCTGAGATCCATAGTTCCCAGGTTGAGGGCTGTCTCCCTCTGGAAGCCATGTTGCTGGGTCACTACGGCACAGAGAGTCTTCTTGCTGAGGAGACTGATGCGGATAGAAGGCCATTCCTTGCCGAAAACAGACGCGTAGAAATGGTCAAAGTGAGATAGGGCGAGGTTGACTGGTAGAGTCCTGTCCCGGGCATCTCTCTGCACCACACAACTTCTGGGTTGGACATCTCTTCCAATGGAAAGTCCCTTCTGTGAGTTCAGCTGGTAGGTTACCATCTAATCAAGCAAATGACCACACATTCTACATAACACAACTTCCAGGACAGACCACTTCCAGGAGAGGCCACTTCCAGGAAAGGCCACCTCTAGGAGTATCCACTCACAGAAGAGGCCACTTACAAAGAGGCCACTTCCAGGAAAGGCCACCTCTAAGAGTATCCACTCACAGAAGAGGCCACTTACAAAGAGGCCACTTCCAGGAAAGGCCACCTCTAGGAGTATCCACTCACAGAAGAGGCCACTTACAAAGAGGCCACTTCCAGGAAAGGCCACCTCTAAGAGTATCCACTCACAGAAGAGGCCACTTACAAAGAGGCCACTTCCAGGAAAGGCCACCTCTAAGAGTATCCACTCACAGAAGAGGCCACTTACAAAGAGGCCACTTCCAGGAAAGGCCACCTCTAGGAGTATCCACTCACAGAAGAGGCCACTTACAAAGAGGCCACTTCCAGGAAAGGCCACCTCTAAGAGTATCCACTCACAGAAGAGGCCACTTACAAAGAGGCCACTTCCAGGAAAGGCCACCTCTAAGAGTATCCACTCACAGAAGAGGCCACTTACAAAGAGGCCACTTCCAGGAAAGGCCACCTCTAAGAGTATCCACTCACAGAAGAGGCCACTTACAAAGAGGCCATTTCCAGGAAAGGCCACCTCTAAGAGTATCCACTCACAGAAGAGGCCACTTACAAAGAGGCCACTTCCAGGAAAGGCCACCTCTAGGAGTATCCACTCACAGAAGAGGCCACTTACAAAGAGGCCACTTCCAGGAAAGGCCACCTCTAAGAGTATCCACTCACAGAAGAGGCCACTTACAAAGAGGCCACTTCCAGGAAAGGCCACCTCTAGGAGTATCCACTCACAGAAGAGGCCACTTACAAAGAGGCCACTTCCAGGAAAGGCCACCTCTAGGAGTATCCACTCACAGAAGAGGCCACTTACAAAGAGGCCACTTCCAGGAAAGGCCACCTCTAGGAGTATCCACTCACAGAAGAGGCCACTTACAAAGAGGCCACTTCCAGGAAAGGCCACCTCTAAGAGTATCCACTCACAGAAGAGGCCACTTACAAAGAGGCCACTTCCAGGAAAGGCCACCTCTAAGAGTATCCACTCACAGAAGAGGCCACTTACAAAGAGGCCACTTCCAGGAAAGGCCACCTCTAGGAGTATCCACTCACAGAAGAGGCCACTTACAAAGAGGCCACTTCCAGGAAAGGCCACCTCTAAGAGTATCCACTCACAGAAGAGGCCACTTACAAAGAGGCCACTTCCAGGAAAGGCCACCTCTAAGAGTATCCACTCACAGAAGAGGCCACTTACAAAGAGGCCACTTCCAGGAAAGGCCACCTCTAAGAGTATCCACTCACAGAAGAGGCCACTTACAAAGAGGCCACTTCCAGGAAAGGCCACCTCTAAGAGTATCCACTCACAGAAGAGGCCACTTACAAAGAGGCCACTTCCAGGAAAGGCCACCTCTAAGAGTATCCACTCACAGAAGAGGCCACTTAGAAAGAGGCCACTTCCAGGAAAGGCCAACTCTAAGAGTATCCACTCACAGAAGAGGCCACTTACAAAGAGGCCACTTCCAGGAAAGGCCACCTCTAAGAGTATCCACTCACAGAAGAGGCCACTTACAAAGAGGCCACTTCCAGGAAAGGCCACCTCTAAGAGTATCCACTCACAGAAGAGGCCACTTACAAAGAGGCCACTTCCAGGAAAGGCCACCTCTAAGAGTATCCACTCACAGAAGAGGCCACTTACAAAGAGGCCACTTCCAGGAAAGGCCACCTCTAAGAGTATCCACTCACAGAAGAGGCCACTTACAAAGAGGCCACTTCCAGGAAAGGCCACCTCTAGGAGTATCCACTCACAGAAGAGGCCACTTACAAAGAGGCCACTTCCAGGAAAGGCCACCTCTAAGAGTATCCACTCACAGAAGAGGCCACTTACAAAGAGGCCACTTCCAGGAAAGGCCACCTCTAGGAGTATCCACTCACAGAAGAGGCCACTTACAAAGAGGCCACTTCCAGGAAAGGCCACCTCTAAGAGTATCCACTCACAGAAGAGGCCACTTACAAAGAGGCCACTTCCAGGAAAGGCCACCTCTAAGAGTATCCACTCACAGAAGAGGCCACTTACAAAGAGGCCACTTCCAGGAAAGGCCACCTCTAAGAGTATCCACTCACAGAAGAGGCCACTTACAAAGAGGCCACTTCCAGGAAAGGCCACCTCTAAGAGTATCCACTCACAGAAGAGGCCACTTACAAAGAGGCCACTTCCAGGAAAGGCCACCTCTAAGAGTATCCACTCACAGAAGAGGCCACTTACAAAGAGGCCACTTCCAGGAAAGGCCACCTCTAAGAGTATCCACTCACAGAAGAGGCCACTTACAAAGAGGCCACTTCCAGGAAAGGCCACCTCTAAGAGTATCCACTCACAGAAGAGGCCACTTACAAAGAGGCCACTTCCAGGAAAGGCCACCTCTAGGAGTATCCACTCACAGAAGAGGCCACTTACAAAGAGGCCACTTCCAGGAAAGGCCACCTCTAAGAGTATCCACTCACAGAAGAGGCCACTTACAAAGAGGCCACTTCCAGGAAAGGCCACCTCTAGGAGTATCCACTCACAGAAGAGGCCACTTACAAAGAGGCCACTTCCAGGAAAGGCCACCTCTAAGAGTATCCACTCACAGAAGAGGCCACTTACAAAGAGGCCACTTCCAGGAAAGGCCACCTCTAAGAGTATCCACTCACAGAAGAGGCCACTTACAAAGAGGCCACTTCCAGGAAAGGCCACCTCTAGGAGTATCCACTCACAGAAGAGGCCACTTACAAAGAGGCCACTTCCAGGAGAGGCCACTTCCAGGAAAGGCCACCTCTAAGAGTATCCACTCACAGAAGAGGCCACTTACAAAGAGGCCACTTCCAGGAAAGGCCACCTCTAGGAGTATCCACTCACAGAAGAGGCCACTTACAAAGAGGCCACTTCCAGGAGAGGCCACTTCCAGGAGAGGCCACTTCCAGGAAAGGCCACCTCTAGGAGTATCCACTCACAGAAGAGGCCACTTACAAAGAGGCCACTTCCAGGAGTGGCCACTTCCAGGAAAGGCCACTTCTAGGAGAGACCACCCCTAAGAGTATCCACTCACAGAAGAGGCCACTTCTAAGAGAGGCCACCTCCAGAAGAAAACCCCTCCAGGAGAGCTACTCCTGGAGAAACCTCCTCTAAGAAAGACTACCTCCTGGAGAGACCAGGAATATTGATATGGTCTCTGATGGGAGGTACTGCCATGGTCAGACCCAAGAGTTTGTTTTGTGTTTTAAAAAAATAAACATTCATGCTTTAGAGTGCTTCCAAGAAATATATATTTATAAATGTAAAATTCAAGGTAATAAGACCAAATAAATAAATAGTGTGTGATGTTTCGGTAACAACGTTGTTACCATCTTCAGACAAAAGTACTGAATGTAGTAAATATATATAGTAGTCATTTAGTACTTTTGTCTGAAGATGGTAACAACTCTGTTACCAAAACGTCACACACTATTTATTTATTTGGTCTTATTACCTTGTGTTTATAATCTATAATCCAAATTGTGCCTTGTTAAATGTAAAATTATTTATAAACTTTTACCACATGTGTGTAATGTCATTAAACATAAATCTTATATCAAGATGCTTCAAAAGTGCCCACCATCATTCACACCAAATTTCCAGTAGCGGTCCTCAGGGTTATCAGCAGTGATGTTATGTCACCTCATTTCTTTGAAGAAGGCCTCAGAATCAACCCTGATGGATACATTCATGTCTTGGAGATGGTAGTCAAGTCCTGGATGGACATGGTGACCGGTGGAAGAGATTATGTCTTCCAGCAGGACTCAGTGCCAGCCCATAAGTCAAGAAAAACCCAAGTGTGGCTTCATGGTATTGTGTCCTACCACTGGACTTGTGGCCACTCTCTAGCTCTGACTGCAACCCTCTCAATTACTACTTTTGGAGTGTAGTATAAATACTACTAGGGGGGTTGGTGGAAGGATGATCTAAACCATTGGTTTTCAACCGCTACGACCCGGGTTCGATTCCTGCACTGGGCACTTTTTTCTGATTTGAAAAAAAAATGCTCTAATGGCCCCTGATTCTTGCAAAAGTTCAACGCTACCAGCGAGTGCAAGTAACCAAACGGGGCTCTGGTACATTTGTAAGTGCAAAGTCGAACTGCTTTTCACATGTGTAGACATGTGGTGTACTTACAGTATAAAAGCAGTCGTCTACTTCTAACCACCATGATTATCATGGCCTGTACCATGTGTACTAGGGATAAGCAAAAAAAAAGTATAAATACTGGATACCTAGTTGCAGAGCAAAAGTATCCTTTAGGGAGATGTATCCTCTTACAAGTGAGTTGTTAATAATAAAACTGAATTTTGGAGCTGAAAAGTGTTCTTTGTAGACAGGTGTCTAATCTCTAGGTTCCATTATGCTAAAAATGCTCATGTAATTAGTCATGATTTGCCTTTTTTATTTTTAATACAGTAGAACCTCCCTTTAGCAGACACCCCGCTAGTAGACACCTCTCTACAAAGGACAGTTTTAATTTGCACAATTACCATTTTCCCTATTTAGCCACTCTCCGGTAAAAGACACTTCTTAAAAGACACTTTGGCTCTACAATTAGGTGTCCTTTACATGTATATTTTAATAATCCATGGTTTTAACTTCAGCTCTCAACTTTTTATTTCAAATATCCACCAATAGTAGAAACTCCGCCTTTGCCGGTCCCAAGCCCAGATGAAAAAGGAGGAGGCGGAGCAGTAACAAGCTCACTAAAAAACCTGGGCTCAGCTGGCCCGGCTGATAGTACCCTGTAAGGGCTCCTAATCCAGGGATACAGGATGAGCAGCGTCTGTACTCCTTGTTAGGAGCGGCTGCACATGGCGTCTGTTCCTCATGTCAGAGGCGGCCATTTCTTTTGGAGCTAAGTCGGCCTGCCACTGAGTAGTGCTCCCAGTCTTAATGACAAAGACATTCTACATCACCCAGTCATGAAGGTTGTCAAACAGACACCATCAAGGGTCACAACTTGATATCCTAATATGATTGAGTGGAGATAAGAAAGAAGAAGACCAATAGTAGAGTATAATGGGTTTGTGTGTTCTTAATTTATTGTTCTCTCATGTAAATTACTTTAAAATATATTTTATAATTATATACTTCTATATCATTGTATTTTATATATAACATGCTATATTGAAACTACACAGGTAGATCAAAACACTTGTCAGAAGGTCTAAAGAACCGTTAGCAAGTTACTAAATGTCAAAACCTCCCCACTTGTCTATTAAATGGTGTCAAATGACAGCTAAACTTTTCATATTATGTCAAGGTTACCTATTTTCTATACCATTTATATAATCATGTTAAAGTGGAATAAGTAGAAACAAATAAATAGCATTTAAACAGAAATATATTGTTTACTATGTGATAAAAATTAAAGGGTTAAAAATTATTGGTGTAAATCTTTTGTTGTTGTTGTATTTTAATTGCAGAACCCAGATGTATTTTGTAAGGTAATATAAGTGATTTTTTTCTGAATACGCTGGAAATTTGACAAAATCTGACCCACTTGATACGTTTTTTACTCCATATTAAAAAGAGGTGGTTAAACAAAATATAGTATTTGAAAATACACTTACCCCTAATTGTTTAATTATCATAGATAGTTTTGACATTTTGTATTCTTAAATATTTAAAAATAACTAGTAACATGTATAAATTAACTAAGCATGTTTAGATTTAATAAAAATAAACAAAAACAAACAGTGTGACCCATTTATTAAGTAAAAATAACTTATCTGTGTATAATTTTTAAAAGTTGAAAAGTTTAAATATAATAAAATATCTTAGTTTATTTATAAAAATAAAAGAATCAATTTTTAATTTATTTTTAGTGATTATTTTTAATATTAGAACTTCATTGTTTACACTAGAAGTGAAACTTATTTATTTCAATATATATCAGTTTTGTACAAAAATAAATAAGCTTTTTGCATAAATATTAAATTCAATACAATTCTGCGTTCATCTTGTAGTCTTCAGCCACTCTGGACTTTCTTCTGCTCTGACTACATCTGCTAGTCTTCAACCTCCCTGGACAATCTGCACTGTTAATTTACACAATGATAATATTTATTAAATTACTAGCGGACGTACCCGGCTTCGCCCGGTTTTACCCGAGTAAAAGTTTGTCTAACGAATCTCTCGATAAAGTGAACATTTTTTTCCCGCTCCCTTGAAAAATACTCGATAAGTTGAATAATATCAATATTAATTGGTTCCCTCGGTAATTGGAAGTTAAAGGAATAGTATCTTGCCTTGGAATTGTATCATTATTCTTGTATGGATGTACCTGGCTTCGCCCGGGTTTTACCCGAGTAAAGGTTTGTTTAACGATTCTCTCGATAAAGTGAACATTTTTTCCCGGTCCCTTGAAAAATACTCGATAAGTTGAATAAAATCAATATTAATTGGTTCCCTCGGTAATTGGAAGTTAAAGGAATAGTATCTTGCCTTGGAATTGTATCATTATTCTTGCATGGATGTACCCGGCTTCGCCCGGGTAGTTTTACCACCCGAGTAAAGGTTTGTTTAACGAATCTCTCGATAAAGTGAACATTTTTTCCCCGTCCCTTGAAAAATACTCGATAAGTTGAATAAAGTCAATATTAATTGGTTCCCTCGGTAATTGGAAGTTAAAGGAATAGTATCTTGCCTTTGAATTGTATCATTATTCTTGTCTCAAATAAATTGCCGTGTCATCCTGAATTTTGTCTTTCCTAATTTTCTACATTACAAAATCATCATATCATCATGATAATATTTAGAGCAGATTGTTGAATTATAACAGATAAATTAGAATATTTATCTTGATTATTTCTAGGCGAAAAGTTATTTCACAAATTTTATTTGCTAGAAACCTTCCCAGTACTATACTAAATAACTTCCCAAAGTTTCATGGCGATCCAATGAGTGGTTTGGTCAGGAATAAAGGACAAACAAACAAACAGACACACACACATACATTCATTTTTATATATATAGAAAATAAATAGATAAATATATAATGAATATGTACATGGCGCCTCTTCCACCGCTGCAGTTTGGCGGAAAATAGTTGACATCATATAAAGGAGCC
>CP092871.1:13733153-13760526 GCA_030710605.1 Cordylochernes scorpioides | reverse complement strand
CCATCTTAAGCTCTACAAGCTCTTCTTCTTTTTTCTTATCTTCACTCAATCATATTAGGGTATCAAGCTTGAATAGCGTGAGGTGGTGTATTGTTGGGGATGAGTAAAGCTCATCAATGGATGAGTCAATACAGTCAATAATGTTTTGAGGTTGCAGGTTGTCTACAAGCTTGAGACCTTAATATGATTAAGTGGAGATAAGAAAGAAGAAGAGAAGCCTGTGGAGCTTGAGATGGTGTCTGCTGGGGATGAGTAAAGCTCATCAATGGATCAGTCAATAATGTATTTTGAGGTTGCAGGTTGTCTACAAGCTTGTAACCTTAATATGATTGAGTGGAGATAAGAAAGAAGAAGAAGAGAAGCCTGTAGAGCTTGAGATGGTGTCTGCTGGGGATGAGTAAAGCTCATCAATAGATGAGTCAATACAGTCAATAATGTTTTGAGGTTGCAGGTCGTCTATAAGCTTGATACCTTAATATGATTGAGTGGAGATAAGAAAGAAGAAGAAGAGAAGCCTGTAGAGCTTGAGATGGTGTCTGCTGGGGATGAGTAAAGCTCATCAATAGATGAGTCAATACAGTCAATAATGTTTTGAGGTTGCAGGTCGTCTATAAGCTTGATACCTTAATATGATTGAGTGGAGATAAGAAAGAAGAAGACTTATAGCAATATATCTCAGGCCACAGATAATGGAAGATGTCACTTATGTATATAAGTATATATTTACATAAGGAAGAGGTAGCTATACATATTTACATATATAATAACAAAATATTTCACAAAAATAGAATCATTTATTTTAAATTGAGAGAAGTAAATATATATTTTCTCTTTCTTTAATATCACAAAAATATTTCTTTTTTTTTTGGTCAACAAAATAAGGGAAATAACATTTAACAAACAAATACAGTAAAATCTCATTGAATCAGTCTTACAAGAAAATCAATAAAATGGTTAAATTGAAGGAAAAATCTTTGATTTAATTTGGCATTTTATCATCTAAACTTGTAGGAGAATCTATTTCTAAAATCAACAACAACAAAGCCTTTATTTAGGGCCTCTCGCCCTATACAGGATTCGCAGTTCACAAGGGATGGGGAGAACACTGTATAGCCTTTTTCCGGGATATAATCCTGTCGAATCCAAATATCGCCACCGCTATATACCTATTCTTTGATATTTCATTAATTAGTGTCGGAAATGAAGGACAAAGTTGTCCTGTTTTATCATTTAGTCTACCTCTAAAACCATTTATTAGAAAGACATTCATATACAGTAGAACCTCCATGAGAGAAGACACTCGCACTAGAAAACACCGCTCTATAAAGAACAGTTTTTATTTGCAAAATTACCATTTTTACTACAATATAACCTCCCTGTAAAGGACACCTAATTGTAGATCCAAAGTGTCCTTTAAGGAGAGGTGTCTTCTTACTGGAGAGTTGCTAAATAGTAAAAATGGTAATTTTGCAAATGAAAACTGTCTTTTATAGAGAGGTGTTTGTTAGCAGGATGTCTGCTAAAGGGAGGTTCTACTGTATTTAGCAACTCTCTGGTAAGAAGACACCTCTCCCTAAAGGATACTTTGGTTCTGCAATTAGGTGTCCTTTACAGGGAGGTTCTACTTTATAGACTATAACTTTTATTTGCTAGAGTTTTAAAGATATAATAATATGAAAAATATAATCAATCTGATTTTCTATGCTTTTAGTGTCTTCCAAAAGACTGTCATATTAGGAAAAGTTATGATGAATCTTTCAAACAAAACAGAGTTTCTGATGAGAGATTACTTCCAGGAGATACCAGGTATAGCCATGTTGTAGGAATTGGTCTTTTATAGGAGGCTCTAATTAAAATCCTAATCTTTAAAAAAGATCAAATTATAAGGGAGAACAAAACAAACCTAATAGATTAATTAAGGAATTTCCTGATTGTACAACTAGAAGTTGCTGATGGCTTGCGCCATCTATCAGAATAAATATCAACTAATCTTTGATTTTTTAGTTAAATTCCAGAATTAGCTATGGTCAATATTCTGGAATAATTACCAATTAGTGGATATTGTTGTGTGTCAACAAGTAGCCAACCAATAGTACATGTGACCAGTAAAACTTATTTTCATTTTTTTATTTAATTATTTTTATCAGAGAAATAAACACAAGGTAATAAGACCAAATCCAAATAAATAGTGTGTGATGTTTTGGTAACAGTGTTGTTACCATCTTCAGACAAAAGTACTGAATGAAACGCTGTTACCGAAACGTCACACACTATTTATTTATTTGGATTTGGTCTTATTACCTTGTGTTTATAATCTATAATCCAAATTGTGCCTTATCTATCAGAGAAATAGGACCACAAAGATGAAGATTATAAATTGTACTTGACCATTGCCCACCATTTCTAGGCAATGTGTTAAAAACAAAGTGCTAGTAATGAATTTATCTTTGTCCTGTTTAGATCTTGACCTGGCAATTTAGAAATGTCCAGCTACAGTTACAACCCCCTCCTACAACTGGCCCGGCCAGACCCAGAACATCATGACCTTCCTGGACTGGACTAGAGCCCAGCACTGCACCAAATAAACCTTCTGAGTATTACATCCCTGTCTTGTCTCATCAATATTTATTCCCACTAGGTGCAAAACCAAAGAGGCCACTCCCCAACATATACTAAATTGTATTGGAAAGGAGAAAAGATGCCTGTACAGAGAACCAAGAAGAGTTCTTGAACTTAATAAAAGAAAATAAGACCTAATCCAAATAATTTATTAGTGTGTGACGTTTCGGTAACAACATTGTCACCATCATCAGACAAAAGAATACATGAGAAAAATATTACAGCAAGTTCTTATATAGTACTGTTATCAAGTGTTTAAACAAGATTATCACTTAACACTATATAAGAACTTGCTGTAATATTTTTCTCATGTATTCTTTTGTCTGATGATGGTGACAATGTTGTTGCCGAAACGTCACACGCTAATAAATTATTTGGATTAGGTCTTATTTTCTTTTATTATAATCTATAATCCAAATTGTGCTTTATCAGTTCTTGAACTTCTTTATGAGCACGACCTCCAAGATATTGTCTAATTTAGACTAAAAGGATAAGTAAAAAAAAGAAATTATTCCAACAGATGGTGCCAGCCATCAGCAACTTTTAGTTGCATCATCAGTAGATGCCTTTCTCTTAATGAATTTATATGAACATGTTGTTTTAAAACAGAGTATTGTATCAGTTTTCCACCACTTTATAGACAGTTTATAACCCCCACAATCAGAGAGTAACTTTGGGTCCACTTGATTTTAGCAACATACCATAGAACTTCACTTATCAAAGCCTAGTGTGCTGAAGTTTTACCTATTTATAAAGTCATAGAACTTCACTTGAGACAGGTGTTTTACTGTATTATGCAAATCTTGTATAAAATATTAACATTTATAATAAAACAAAGTACAATCCAGACATAGTATAACAAATCTCAAAGAAAGGTTTAAAATAACATAATATAATAACACTTGCTATGATAACATAACATCATGAGGTAGTGCATAAAGTCATAAGTATAATGCATGTACAGTAGAACCTCCCTGTAAAGGACATCTAATTGAATAGCCAAAGTGTCCTTTAAAGAGAGGTATCCTCTTATTGGAGAGTTACTAAATAGTAAAAATGGTAATTTTGACAATAAAAACTGTCCTTTAAAGAGAGGTGTCCTCTTACTGGAGAGTTTCTATATAGTTAAAAATGGCAATTTTGACAATAAAAACTGTCCTTTAAAGAGAGGTGTCCTCTTACTGGAGAGTTACTAAATAGTAAAAATGGTAATTTTGACAATGAAAACTGTCCTTTATAGAGAGGTGTCCTTTAGCACGAGTGTCCTCTCACATGGAGGTTCTACTGTATAACAAATCTCAAAGAAAGGTTTATAACAATATATATAGGTATTTATATAACACTTGCTGTGATAACAAAACATCATGAGGTAGTGCTCAAAGTCATAAGTATAATACATATATATATAGGTGTGGCTATATATAGGTAGTACTTTCATAAAATATATATTCACACAAGGAGAAAACAATAATAAAAATAATAAAACAACAAACAGATATTCACACAAGGAGAAAACAATAATAAAACAACAAACAGATATTCACACAAGGAGAAAACAATAATTAAAATAAGAAAACAACAAACAAATACAGTAGAGCCAGGATAAACAACCTAAAACATCGACATAACTCATTCTCTCCAGGAAGAAGTCTCTTATCAGAGGTTTGATCATGTCAGGCCGAGTAATGAGAAATCTTTCAACTAAAACACAGTCTACCTACAGAAGAGACCAGATTTAGTCATTTCTTTAGGCTATGGTCTCTCATGGGAATCTACTGTACTTTCTATATATACAGTAAAACCTCGTTAAAATGAACAGGAGATATAGCAAATCTTCCCTGATAACAAATCTGGAACTCCGCCTTTGCCGGTCCCAAGCCTGGATGAAAAAGGAGGAGGGAGAGAAGTAACAAGCTCACTAAAAAACCTGGGTTCAGCTGGCCCGGCTGATAGTACCCTGTAAGGGCTCCTGATCCAGTAATACAGGATGAGCAGCTTTTGTACTCCATGTTAGGAGCGGCTGCACATGGCGTCTTGTTCCTCATGTCAGAGGCGGCCATTTCTTTTGGAGCTAAGTCGGCCTACCACTGAGTAGTGCTCCCAGTCTTAATGACAAAGGCAGACGCATTCTACTTCACCCAATCGTGATGATTGTCAAACAGACACCATCAACTTGATACCCTAATATGATTGAGTGGAGATAAGAAAGAAGAAGGAGACAAACCTGGAATCCCCATTTTGATTTTATAAAACAGTGAACTATGGCTATAATGAACCATAACTATAATGAAACAAAAGTTCAGCCTTATTGAGGTTTGCTATAGAGAGGTTTTACTGTATATATAAATATTAAAAACAAACAAAAAAGGCAAAAATCGCCAATACTCACATAAGCATTTTATATAAATATAAATATAATTTATAATCAACAACAAATAACATTTTAATAATCAACAAAAAAATTTCAATATAAGATGGGTTTGATTCATTATTATCGAAATACTTTTTCAGTGATTATTTTTCTATTGAAACAAAATTCTAACGTCTGTGCTGCAATGGATGGGAGGGCTCAATGTTAGTAAACTGGGTTCCTGAGGTTTAGTCAGTTTATGGTAAACCATCCTACTAATGGCTGTATTGCTGTAATATACACATGGTGCATTAGAACACCTTTCTAATGAACATCACCTATTTTCAGAACCAAAGTGTCCGGGGGTCGGTGGAAGGGTGATCTAAACTGTTGGTTTTCGACTGCTATAACTCGGGATCGAATCTTGATTGGGCACTATTTTTTTCTAATAAAAATAATGCTCCAATGGCCCCCAATTCTTGCAAAAGTCCAACCCCACCAGTGAGTGCAAGTAACCAAACGGGGCTCTGGCACATTTGTAAGTGTAAAAGTCGAGCTGCTTTCCACATATGTAGACATGTGGTACACTTACAGTAAAAGCAGTCGCCAACTTCTACCCACCATGATTATAATGGCCTGTACCACGTGTACTAGGGTTAATAAAAAAACAAAGTGTCCTTTAGGGAGAGGGTCTTCTTTTACTGGAGAGTTGCTAAATAGTTAAAATTGTTATTTTGGAAATAAAACTAATCTTTTATTAGTAATAAGCAAAATGGCTTCCGAAGGTGAGTTTCTAGTTTTATTGTATATTTATCTCAAGTTTTCAGGTATCACAAACCAGGAGTATATGATAACTACTCCTTTGTGTGTGTCATACTCTGTTGTTTACATAAATATGTTGTTGTACCTTGAAAAAGGTTGGTATTCAGCAACTGAAGTATATGTAAATATATTCTTTTTTGGCCCAATACATATGCTATTTTAATTAAAAATATATTTAACACAAGGTAATAAGACCAAATCCAAATAAAGAGTGTGTGACGTTTCGGTAACAGTGTTGTTACCATCTTCAGACAAAAGTACTGAAGATGGTAATAACGCTGTTACCGATACGTCACACACTATTTATATATTTGGATTTGGTCTTATTACCTTGTGTTTATAATCTATAATCCAAATTGTGCCTTATCAAAAATATATTTACCTTTTTTCAAAATGAAATACATGGACACTATCCATCCAATGAGGGGTGGTAACAAAAAATGTTGTTATATACATCACTCATCAGTGAATCTATGAACAATGGACAATACACAGACGATCTAAAACAATGGAATGGACGACATGAGGAGATGAAGAGGATGGCGGAGGAAGTATAGAGAGACCATTCCTCAGTAGAGGAAGGCATTGAAGGAAGGAGATATGGAGAGACCATGTGGCCCACCCTCAATAGAGGAAGGTATTGAAGGAAGGAGATATGGAGAGACCATGTGGCCCACCCTCAGTAGAGGAAGGTATTGAAGGAGGGAGATATGGAGAGACCATGTGGCCCACCCTCAGTAGAGGAAGGCATTGAAGGAGGGAGATATGGAGAGACCATGTGGCCCACCCTCAGTAGAGGAAGGTATTGAAGGAAGGAGATATGGAGAGACCATGTGACCCACCCTCAGTAGAGGAAGGTATTGAAGGAAGGAGATATGGAGAGACCATGTGGCCCACCCTCAGTAGAGGAAGGTATTGAAGGAGGGAGATATGGAGAGACCATGTGGCCCACCCTCAGTAGAGGAAGGTATTGAAGGAGGGAGATATGGAGAGACCATGTGGCCCACCCTCAGTAGAGGAAGGTATTGAAGGAGGGAGATATGGAGAGACCATGTGGCCCACCCTCAGTAGAGGAAGGTATTGAAGGAGGGAGATATGGAGAGACCATGTGGCCCACCCTCAGTAGAGGAAGGTATTGAAGGAGGGAGATATGGAGAGACCATGTGGCCCACCCTCAGTAGAGGAAGGTATTGAAGGAGGGAGATATGGAGAGACCATGTGGCCCACCCTCAGTAGAGGAAGGTATTGAAGGAGGGAGATATGGAGAGACCATGTGGCCCACCCTCAGTAGAGGAAGGCATTGAAGGAGGGGGATATGGAGAGACCATGTGGCCCACCCTCAGTACAGGAAGGTATTGAAGGAGGGAGATATGGAGAAACCATGTGGCCCACCCTCAGTAGAGGAAGGTATTGAAGGAGGGAGATATGGAGAGACCATGTGGCCCACCCTCAGTAGAGGAAGGCATTGAAGGAGGGAGATATGGAGAGACCATGTGGCCCACCCTCAGTAGAGGAAGGTATTGAAGGAGGGAGATATGGAGAGACCATGTGGCCCACCCTCAGTAGAGGAAGGTATTGAAGGAGGGAGATATGGAGAGACCATGTGGCCCACCCTCAGTAGAGGAAGGTATTGAAGGAGGGAGATATGGAGAGACAATGTGGCCCACCCTCAGTAGAGGAAGGCATTGAAGGAGGGAGATATGGAGAGAGACCATGTGGCCCACCCTCAGTAGAGGAAGGTATTGAAGGAGGGAGATATGGAGAGAGACCATGTGGCCCACCCTCAGTAGAGGAAGGTATTGAAGGAGGGAGATATGGAGAGACCATGTGGCCCACCCTCAGTAGAGGAAGGTATTGAAGGAGGGAGATATGGAGAGACCATGTGGCCCACCCTCAGTAGAGGAAGGTATTGAAGGAGGGAGATATGGAGAGACCATGTGGCCCACCCTCAGTAGAGGAAGGTATTGAAGGAGGGATATATGGAGAGACCATGTGGCCCACCCTTAGTAGAGGAAGGTATTGAAGGAGGGAGATATGGAGAGACCATGTGGCCCACCCTTAGTAGAGGAAGGTATTGAAGGAGGGAGATATGGAGAGACCATGTGGCCCACCCTTAGTAGAGGAAGGTATTGAAGGAGGGAGATATGGAGAGACCATGTGGCCCACCCTTAGTAGAGGAAGGTATTGAAGGAGGGAGATATGGAGAGACCATGTGGCCCACCCTCAGTAGAGGAAGGTATTGAAGGAGGGAGATATGGAGAGACCATGTGGCCCACCCTTAGTAGAGGAAGGTATTGAAGGAGGGAGATATGGAGAGACCATGTGGCCCACCCTTAGTAGAGGAAGGTATTGAAGGAGGGAGATATGGAGAGACCATGTGGCCCACCCTTAGTAGAGGAAGGTATTGAAGGAGGGAGATATGGAGAGACCATGTGGCCCACCCTCAGTAGAGGAAGGTATTGAAGGAGGGAGATATGGAGAGACCATGTGGCCCACCCTCAGTAGAGGAAGGTATTGAAGGAGGGAGATATGGAGAGACCATGTGGCCCACCCTCAGTAGAGGAAGGTATTGAAGGAGGGAGATATGGAGAGACCATGTGGCCCACCCTCAGTAGAGGAAGGTATTGAAGGAGGGAGATATGGAGAGACCATGTGGCCCACCCTCAGTAGAGGAAGGTATTGAAGGAGGGAGATATGGAGAGACCATGTGGCCCACCCTCAGTAGAGGAAGGCATTGAAGGAGGGGATATGGAGAGACCATGTGGCCCACCCTCAGTACAGGAAGGTATTGAAGGAGGGAGATATGGAGAGACCATGTGGCCCACCCTCAGTAGAGGAAGATATTGAAGGAGGGAGATATGGAGAGACCATGTGGCCCACCCTCAGTAGAGGAAGGTATTGAAGGAGGGAGATATGGAGAGACCATGTGGCCCACCCTCAGTAGAGGAAGGTATTGAAGGAGGGAGATATGGAGAGACCATGTGCCCACCCTTAGTAGAGGAAGGTATTGAAGGAGGGAGATATGGAGAGACCATGTGGCCCAGCCTCAGTAGAGGAAGGTATTGAAGGAGGGAGATATGGAGAGACCATGTGGCCCACCCTCAGTAGAGGAAGGTATTGAAGGAGGGAGATATGGAGAGACCATGTGGCCCACCCTCAGTAGAGGAAGGTATTGAAGGAGGGAGATATGGAGAGACCATGTGGCCCACCCTCAGTAGAGGAAGGTATTGAAGGAGGGAGATATGGAGAGACCATGTGGCCCACCCTCAGTAGAGGAAGGTATTGAAGGAGGGAGATATGGAGAGACCATGTGGCCCACCCTCAGTAGAGGAAGGTATTGAAGGAGGGAGATATGGAGAGACCATGTGGCCCACCCTCAGTAGAGGAAGGTATTGAAGGAGGGAGATATGGAGAGACCATGTGGCCCACCCTCAGTAGAGGAAGGTATTGAAGGAGGGAGATATGGAGAGACCATGTGGCCCACCCTCAGTAGAGGAAGGTATTGAAGGAGGGAGATATGGAGAGACCATGTGGCCCACCCTCAGTAGAGGAAGGCATTGAAGGAGGGGGATATGGAGAGACCATGTGGCCCACCCTCAGTACAGGAAGGTATTGAAGGAGGGAGATATGGAGAAACCATGTGGCCCACCCTCAGTAGAGGAAGGTATTGAAGGAGGGAGATATGGAGAGACCATGTGGCCCACCCTCAGTAGAGGAAGGTATTGAAGGAGGGAGATATGGAGAAACCATGTGGCCCACCCTCAGTAGAGGAAGGTATTGAAGGAGGGAGATATGGAGAGACCATGTGGCCCACCCTCAGTAGAGGAAGGTATTGAAGGAGGGAGATATGGAGAGACCATGTGGCCCACCCTCAGTAGAGGAAGGTATTGAAGGAGGGAGATATGGAGAGACCATGTGGCCCACCCTTAGTAGAGGAAGGTATTGAAGGAGGGAGATATGGAGAGACCATGTGGCCCACCCTCAGTAGAGGAAGGTATTGAAGGAGGGAGATATGGAGAGACCATGTGGCCCACCCTCAGTAGAGGAAGGTATTGAAGGAGGGAGATATGGAGAGACCATGTGGCCCACCCTCAGTAGAGGAATGCATTGAAGGAGGGAGATATGGAGAGACCATGTGGCCCACCCTTAGTAGAGGAAGGTATTGAAGGAGGGAGATATGGAGAGACCATGTGGCCCACCCTTAGTAGAGGAAGGTATTGAAGGATGGAGATATGGAGAGACCATGTGGCCCACCCTCAGTAGAGGAAGGTATTGAAGGAGGGAGATATGGAGAGACCATGTGCCCACCCTCAGTAGAGGAATGCATTGAAGGAGGGAGATATGGAGAGACCATGTGGCCCACCCTTAGTAGAGGAAGGTATTGAAGGAGGGAGATATGGAGAGACCATGTGGCCCACCCTCAGTAGAGGAAGGTATTGAAGGAGGGAGATATGGAGAGACCATGTGCCCACCCTTAGTAGAGGAAGGTATTGAAGGAAGGAGATATGGAGAAACCATGTGGCCCAGCCTCAGTAGAGGAAGGTATTGAAGGAAGGAGATATGGAGAGACCATGTGGCCCACCCTCAGTAGAGGAAGGTATTGAAGGAGGGAGATATGGAGAAACCATGTGGCCCACCCTCAGTAGAGGAAGGTATTGAAGGAGGGAGATATGGAGAGACCATGTGCCCACCCTTAGTAGAGGAAGGTATTGAAGGAGGAAGATATGGAGAGACCATGTGGCCCACCCTCAGTAGAGGAAGGTATTGAAGGAAGGAGATATGGAGAGACCATGTGGCCCACCCTTAGTAGAGGAAGGTATTGAAGGAGGGAGATATGAAGAAACCATGTGGCCCACCCTCAGTAGAGGAAGGAATTGAAAGGAAGAGGAATCTATGAAGATAAAAAATTTAAAAAGGTATTTTAAAACAAATATCTCTTGATGGAGGAAAATAGTAAAAAATAGAAACAAAAAATAAGAAATTTGTGCCGTCTTGCTAATCAAGCAGATTAAGATTAGAGACAAAGCCACAATATCAGTTTTGGAAAGTTCAGAATACCCATTTGAATGCCTCAATTTTGGGATATGGCCCTTGCAAACCTATGGTAGCTTTGATTTCATAGGACTTACAATGGGATTCATGAACTCTTTAAGAATCAGCTGGACCATTTCTATGGATAAAATGATAAAGCACAATTTGGATTATAGATACACGAAAATAAGACTTAATATCATAATATAACTGATACTGATGCTATCTCTATATCTTGATGGTATATTAATATCTTATTAAAGTTTGTGAAAACTTTATATATTGAATACTTGAAAGACTTTAGTGAGATTATCAAACACACAACACTTCCTTTCTATTTGATCTATGATGGAATTAAACCAACAGTATCAGATGGTGAAGTAATTGTCACAAAGCAATAATGTTCCATCTATACACATAAAATGAAAGGATTTAAGCACCAATGTTTATTACGATGCACTAGCGCGCCATCTGTTATCAAATTACAAAACTATTTTAGACGTGTAATATATGCAGTAAGGACAGTAGAAATTGTTTTAATTTAAAAAGAATATTACGAGTCTAAAATAGTTTCGTAATTTGATAACAAATGTTTATATTTAATTCTAATGTCCTATAAGCTTTATATAGTTTTCTTGAATACTATTTCTGAGATTCCACCCTTTTATGCTGCGTATATAAGCAGAATCCTCCAATACAGTATTAGAGCTTTAAGTGTAAAGTGCAAAGTCAAACTGCTTTTCACATACTCAGTTGCGGAGTACTGCGCCCCTGTGTGGGAAAGAAGCTCCCATACAGACAGCATAGATGCTCAACTTAACCAAACTATGAGATTAATAACGGGAAACATGAGACCTACCCCTATAGACTGGCTCCCATATCTCTCTAACATAGCACCTCCTGACCTCAGAAGAAAGAAATCTACCTCCAACCTTCTCAGTAAAATTAAAGCTAACACTAAGCTTCCAATCAACACTGTTCTCGAAATTCCTCCCCCAACTCGACTAATATCAAGGAATCCTGCATGGGTGGCCGATGAAAATGTAGATCTTAAAGAAGAGTGGAGAAACCGATGGAGCAATCTTGCCATCGCCAACAAAGACCTGGTGGAGGATCCTAACACCAAACCTCCCGGCTACAACCTACCTAGGAGGACCTGGTCAACCCTCAATAGAATCAGGACCTCTACTGGTAGATGCAACTACCTACTAAATAAGTGGAACATGAGTCCAGACCAGAACTGCGACTGTGGACAAATACAAACAATGCACCATATCCTAAGGGACTGTCCTCGAAGATTCTTCCAGGGAACACTTGGGGATATCCACCGGTGCACAGAGGAGGCCCTGGAGTGGATTCGTCACCTCGACATTCCACTCTAGAGAAACTTGCCAACATTGTTGTATTGTGCTGTAAAAAACAATATCATACACAATATATATATACATCTGGTGCACTTACAGTAAAAGCAGTTGCCTACTTCTACCCACCATGATTATCATGGTCTGTACCACATGTACTAGGGATAAGCAAAAAAAAAAAAAATGGTGAAACAGCTGGGAGGGTTTACCACTGATGAGACAAGCCCTCCCAATATATTTTTTGATTGCAGTGAGGACAGTAGAAGTTTGTATTGTATATAGAAAAGAAAGATTTGTGCTTTAATCCTTTCATTTTATGTGAAGTAATTATCTTGGAAACTGATGTAATTTTACCAGATCCTTGCATCAGTGGTTGCCCAGCATGTCATCCGTTTCAACAGTGAGAGTTATAACACTAGAGTTTAACTTCTACTGATTCAAATCTAACTAGGAATGATGAAAGATAGGTTATTGCTAAGTCAGAATTGCCAAACTTTGAAGAAAACTCCACCTTTGCCGGTCCCAAGCCCGGATAAAAAAAGGAGGAGGGGGAGCAGTAACAAGCTCGCTAAAAAACCTGGGTTCAGCTGGCCAGGCTGATAGTACCCTGTAAAGGCTCCTGATCCAGGGATACAGGATGAGCAGCATTTGTACTCGATCTTAGGATCGGCTGCACATGGCGTCTGTTCCTCATGTCAGAGACGACCATTTCTTTTGGAACTAAGTCGGCCTGCCACTGAGTAGTGCTCCCAGTCTTAATGACAAAGGCAGATGCATTTCACTTCACCCAGTCATGATGGTTGTCAAACAGACACCATCAACTTGATACCCTAATATGATTTGGTGGAGATAAGAAAGAAGAAGAAGAAGAAGAAAGCAAATATTATAACTTGATAAGGAGGCTATATACAGAAATAGGAACAGAAATTATTTAAGTATTCTTAAGAAAAATATATTTCCTAAAATGATAAAGCACAATTTGAATTATAGATTATAGATACAAGAGAATAATATCTAATCCTAATAAATTAATAGTGTGTGATGTTTTAGCAACAGCGTTGTTACCATCATTAGACAAAAGAATAAAAAATGAAAAATAATTATTTGGATTTGGTGTCTTTTTTTCTTGTAATCTTTCCTAAAAGTAAAATAAAAATGTTCAGGCTCTTTTATAATGAGAATGTTGACATTTATCAAGTTGAAAAAAAGAAGAGATTCACACAAATAAATCTGTATAGATTGAGAGGTGTATATATAGAGTATTGAGAGAGAAATATAAATGAATTTATAATACAATATAATACAGCTTATAATTGTAGAACGACATTTGAAAATTATCCCTCATGTGTTTCTTTTAAATGAAAAATCGAAATTTATTTTAAGGAGAAATAACGATTATTTCTAACCTTAAGGATGAAGTATGAAAGGATGAATTGTGAAGAGTAATGATAAACATAAACATAAAAGTGTACAGGGATGGGAATCGAACCCACAGTGTTCTGCTTACCGGGCAGATGTCATGTCTACTAGGCTCTCTACCTTGGACATATATAATATTTACGAACGGAAAAATATATCCAGGGTAGCCTAGTGGACATGGCAACTGCCCGGGGTGCAGAACACTGTGGGGTCGATTCCCATCCCTGTACACTTTTATTTTTCCGTTTATCATTACTCTTCACAATTCATCCTTTCATACTTCATCCTTACGGTTAGAAATAATCGTTATTTCTCCTTAAAATAAATTTCGATTTTTCGTATTAAAGAAACACATGTGGGATAATTTTTAATTGTTGTTCTATAAATGAATTATAATTCTATTTAGAGAGAGAGAGAGAAAGATGTTTAAACTCTATTAAAACAGTCAAATCTCACAATAACAACATTAATACAAAGCAATAACATGGCATTTATATACAGCATATACATTTCAGACTTTCTTTTCTGTTTGAGATAACCAACCTTTCAGTTTTAATTTTGTTTTTAGTCCTGTTATTGAATTGTATATAAAATGAATTGTATATAGGTTGATAAAATGTATTTAGATGCATGTAACCCAAGGTGGGATATCGCGTACGATATGTCAAATAAAAATACAGCAGTATAACAACATTTCTTGGAACTAAGAATGTATTTTGTTACCATGTTGGTAAAATAATTCAACCATAAGGCTTTAGAATTATGATGTTACAGTAGAACCTCCATGAGAGGACACAGTTTTCATTGTTAAAATTACCATGTTTACTATTTAGTAACTCTCCAGTAAGAGGGCATCTCTCCCTAAAGGACACTTTGGCTTTGCAATTAGGTGTTGTCCTTTACAGGGAGGTAGTTCTACTGTAATAACAGAATAATACCACCATTTTTATATGATCTCATTACTATATGCTGTTGCAATACTGTAAAATTTCAAAACAAACAAACAAAAAAAAAAATTGAATATCAAAGCTGTTTGATAAAATTGATTTAAAATCTTCATCAAGGAGGGTAGTGAAATGCATTGTGATGAGATTTGGCTGCAATTTAGACTTGTTAAAGTGTTCTTTACAGAGATGCCAAATAGTAAAAAATGGCAATTTTAAAAAATGAAAACTGTCCTTTGTAGAGATGTGTCCTCTAGCAAGAGTTTCCTCTCATGGAGGTTCTACTGTAATTAAATAGAAGAAAAGTGCTAAAAATATTGTTCGAATTTTCAACTATAGAGAATGCTGAGCTGATATTTTAAAAAGGTTTTTCTGTATTTACACACACAGTGGATAGAGGAGATTTCAGAAGAGATCATTGTTGCTGGAGGTGAGGAAGTCGAAGGAGGTATGTCTAGCCTTGGGGTTATAGGCACTGGCCGCTACAACACACCACACAGGCTTCCTCTGGTCATGGGAGCCACCTGTCTAACTGACAGTACTACTATAATACCTTTATTATTATCCCATTGTTATAAAGTAAAATTTGGATTATAGATTAGAATTACAAGGTAATAAGACCATATCCAAATAAATAGTGTGATGTTTCATTAACAGCGTTGTTACCAAAATGTCACACACTATTTATTTATTTGGATTTGATCTTATTACCTTGTGTTTTTAATATTTTCACATTCTTATTTTGGCATTAAACTTTTCCTGTGCTTCAGTAAGATGACAGTTGCATCAAATGATAAGGCACAATTTGGATTATAGATTATAAACATAAGGTAATAAGACCAAATCCATTTATTTATTTGAATTTGGTCTTATTACCTTGAGGTTACATTAAATAGTTGTATAGTCTGATGTCAAAGTATACAGTAGAACTACCTCTCTGTAAAGGACAACACTTAGTAACAGAGCTAAGTGTCTTTAGGGAGAGATGTCCTCTTACTGGAGAGTTGCTACAGTAAAAAAACTCTCTGTAAATGACAACACCTAGTTACAGAGCTAAAGTATCTTTAGGGAGAGATGTCCTCTTACTGGAGAGTTGCTTCAGTAAAAAAACTCTCTGTAAATGACAACACCTAGTTGCAGAACTAAAGTGTTCTTTAGGGAGAGGTGTCCTCTTACTGGAGAGTTTCTACAGTAGCAAAACCCCTTTGTAAATGACAACACCTATTTGCATAACTAAAGTATCCTTTAGGGAGAAGTGTCCTCTACTAGAGTTTTGCTAAATAGTATAATTGGTAATTATGGGGATGATACTGTCCTTTGTGTAGTGGGGTATCTTCAATCAGGAATGTCCTCTCTCATGGAGTATGTTCTACTGTACTTACAATTCATTCAAGACCATTATTTCTAATCCAGGTTTTTCCTGTGTTAGGAATGGTCTCAAAATACAGGCAAAGTCAGACTTTAACGAAAGTGTGCCTGGATCATGGTGCCATGATCATCGAAAGCTGCACCCCTATACCCCATTCTATAGCATGAACTTATGGAATTCGTGTAATCTTCACACAAGAGGATAAGAAACAACATTTCTAGTCCATTATTCCTAGCGTCTGCCTGTGGGTGATTACACCATAGTAGATGGAAGGATTGATCACCCTTTGCATCCACCTTTACCATAGTATCAAGGAGGAGGGGGAGCAGTAACTAGCTCACTAAAAAACCTGGGCTCAGCTGATAGTACCCTGTAAGGGCTCCTGATCCAGGGATACCGAATGAGCAGCATCTGTAATACATGTTAGGAGAAGCTGCACATGGTGTCTGCTCCTCATGTCACGAGTGACCATTTCATATTAGATTCAAGTCAACCTGCTACTGAGTGAGTAGTGCTCCCAGTCTTAATGACAAAGGCAGACACATTCTACTTCCCCCAGTCATGATGGTTGCCAAAATACAATCAAATTCTCAAGCTCTACAGGCTTGATACACTAATATGATTGATCGGAGTTAAGAAAGAAAAAGAGAACCTAGCTTGGAAGGATTGTTAAGTAGACAAACTATTTCAACTCAAATGGAGAAACCAGGCAAACCTTCACTTTTTCATGGCCCCCTTGTTGCACTATTATCAGAGCTATTTTATAAATATACACTCCTGGACAAAGCTTAAGAGAGTAGAAAGTATTTGATGTCACTGATAGTCTAATTTTTTTACGGAGACAGAGGCAATTTTGTTAACACTTGATTATATGGTGTGTCTTCAATAAAGCTCACTGTAATATCTTTCAAAGTATTGTCTGAATCCCGATATACATGCTAAACGGTACAACTTCCTTAAGTTTTGTCCATGAGTGTATCTTTCAGAGTATTGTCTGAATCCCGATATACATGCTAAAAGGTAGAACTTTCTTAAGTTTTGTCCATGAGTGTATCTTTCAGAGTTATTGTCTGAATCCCGATATACATGCTAAACGGTACAACTTCCTTAAGCTTTGTCTATAAGTGGTCCATCCTTGAAGTTACATCATCTTGTAGTGTCAGCCATCTCTAACATGAAGTTAACAATCATGGAACACAATTTAACCCTGTGAAAATAGTAAAAAAGTAAAATTGTAGTGGGATCAGAAGAATAAATAATAAAAAAAAAAAAAAGAAGGCATCTCCTGATTGTGCAACTAAAAGTTAATGATGGTTTGCGCCATCTATCAGAATAAATATCAATTAGTTGAGATATTTATTCTGACAGATGGCCTAAAGCCATTAGCAACTTTTAGTAGCATGATCAGGCGTGATGCCTTCTTAACTATTTAACTCAGTAATGCACAATTCACTTTCTTATAACTACTAATTATAGTTCTTAAAAAATTGTAGATACTTCGGTCAGTAAATATTTTTATTATCTTGACAAAAATATTTTTGTCGAAACGTCAAGATAACAAAAATATTTACTGGCTGAAGAATCTACAATTTTAAGAACTATGATTGCCAGCCAGGCAGCCTCTATCTTTATTCTAATTATAGATCTTTCTTTGTAATTAAAGAATCAGTCTAAGTACAGGTCCCTCTCCAGGGATACGGAGGAGCTGAGTCTGTACTCATGTTAGATTCAGCAGCAAAGGTTTCCATGTTAGGAACGGCCTCAAATTACAGGAAAAGTCAGACTTTCACCAAAATATGCCTAGATCATAGCGCCATGATCAATTAAAGCTGCATCCCTACACCCCAAGTCAGCACGAGGAGCATGGACTCATAGAATTCATGTGATATTTGAACAAGGGGATAAGAAACAACAACAAGAATCATGATAAGGCACAATTTGGATTATAGATTATAAACACATGGTAATAAGATCAAATCCAAATAAATAAATAGTATGTGACAGTTCGGTAACAGCTTTGTTACCATCTTCAGACAAAAGTGCTGAAAGAGAAAAAAATCACAGCATGTTTAAAAAAAAGTGGATTTTTTTCCATTTTTAATTCTAAGAATACTATTTTAGGTTTCTCAGAAAACTATCTTCTTCTTATCTGCTATCTTGTTTACACACTTGATAACAGTAACTATTTACAACAGGATGTGATATTTTTCTCATTCAGCACTTTTACCTGAAGATGGTAACAGCGTTGTTACAGAAACCTCACACACTATTTATTTATTTAGTCTTATTACCTTGTGTTAACAACAAGAATCAGTCTTACCTTGATCTACCTATCCCTTTATTCTCTCTCTCTTCAAGGTGTTTCTCTTCAATTTGATGACACTAATATATAGGTATTGGGTAAAGTTTTCAACTAGCAATAATCGCACCTCGGAAGTTCCTCACTGGCTACGATATCGCCTCTGCGCAATTTGATGACACTAATATATAGGTAGATAGTCTGTAGAGTGAAATTTCACATTTTGTATTGATTACTTCATTTAAAAGCCACCATTACATCTTCAAACTTTTTGATCAGCCAATTCATCCATTTGATCTCAATAAATTTTCTTGATAAGGCTTTGGAAAATTTTCTATTGATAATCCTGTGTAATCTCTTCTTTTTTTTTGCTTATCCCTAGTATACGTGGTACAGGCCATGATAATCATGGTGGATAGAAGTAGGCGACTGCTTTTACTGTAAGTGCACCACATATCTACACATGTGAAGAGCACTTCGACTTTGCACTTACAAATGTGCCAGAGCCCCATTTGGTTACTTGCACTTTCTAGTGGGGTTGAACTTTCGCAAGAATCGGGGGCCATTGGAGCATTTTAAAATTTAAATCTTTTCTTTCTTATCTCCACTCAATCATATCAGGGTATCAAGCTTGTAGAGCTTGTTGATGGTGTCGCTGGGGATGAGTAGAGCTCATCAATGGGTGAGTCGATACAGTTAATAATGTGGTTTGGGGCTGCAGGTTAAGAATTGCACTTAGTACATAGTGGAAAAACCTTGCAACCATTCTGGAAAGTCATCCTTTGTAATTCATTGAATGAGTTATGGCACATAACGAGGCTTGAAGATGGTAAATGACAATAATAAGAGAGTAAGGTCAATTTAAAATACAGTTAAACCTGTCTATAGCGCCCCCTCTTGGGACTCATCTAAATAGGGTGCTATAGAGAGGGGGTGCTATAGACAGGTCACTTTTAATGTAAATCGCATCGTACTACGTATTTAAAATTGAGCGCTATAGAAAGGGGGCGCTATAGACAGATTTAACTGTATATAATTGATGCTTCTTTTTACTTATAATTTTTTACTATATCTTGTGTATATATTAAATATTTCAGGCACCCCCATTGTAGGTGTTCTGTGTAACTAAATATGTACTTAGTAAATTGATAAATTACATTCATGGATATGGAATACACTCATAGAAATGGAAACTCTTTGATGTCACTGGTTGTTCATTTTTTTAAAAGGAGACAGGCAAATTTTTTCACACTTGGTTATCTAATGTGTCTTCAATATAGGTCACTGTGTATCAAATATCTTTAAGAGTTATTGTCTGAATCCTGATATACATGCTGAAAGGTACAACTTCCTTAAGTTTTGTCCATGAGGGTATCTTTCAGAGTTATTGCCTGAATCTCAATATACATGGTAAAAGGTACAACTTCCTTATGTTTTGTCCATGAGTGTATCTTTCAGAGTTATTGTCTGAATCCCGATATACATGCTGAAAGGTACAACTTCCTTAAGTTTTGTCCATGAGTGTATCTTTCAGAGTTATTGTCTGAATCCCGATATACATGCTGAAAGGTACAACTTCCTTAAGTTTTGTCCATGAATGTATGTATCTTTCAGAGTTATTGTCTGAATCCTGATATACATGCTAAAAGGTACAACTTCCTTATGTTTTGTCCATGAATGTATCTTTCAGAGTTATTGTCTGAATCCTGATATACATGCTAAAAGGTACAACTTCCTTAAGTTTTGTCCATGAGTGTATCTTTCAGAGTTATTGTCTGAATCCTGATATACATGCTAAAAGGTACAACTTCCTTAAGTTTTGTCCATGAGTGTATCTTTCAGAGTTATTGTCTGAATCCCGATATACATGCTAAAAGGTACAACTTCCTTAAGTTTTGTCCATGAGTGTATCTTTCAGAGTTATTGTCTGAATCCTGATATACATGCTAAAAGGTACAACTTCCTTATGTTTTGTCCATGAATGTATGTATCTTTCAGAGTTAATGTCTGAATCCCAATATACATGCTAAAAGGTACAACTTCCTTAAGTTTTGTCCATGAGTGTATCTTTCAGAGTTATTGTCTGAATCTGATATACATGCTAAAAGGTACAACTTCCTTATGTTTTGTCCATGAATGTATGTATCTTTCAGAGTTAATGTCTGAATCCCAATATACATGCTAAAAGGTACAACTTCCTTAAGTTTTGTCCATGAGTGTATCTTTCAGAGTTATTGTCTGAATCCCGATATACATGCTAAAAGGTACAACTTCCTTATGTTTTGTCCATGAATGTATGTATCTTTCAGAGTTATTGTCTGAATCCCAATATACATGCTGAAAGGTACAACTTCCTTAAGTTTTGTCCATGAGTGTATCTTTCAGAGTTATTGTCTGAATCCCGATATACATGCTGAAAGGTACAACTTCCTTAAGTTTTGTCCATGAGTGTATCTTTCAGAGTTATTGTCTGAATCCCGATATACATGCTGAAAGGTACAACTTCCTTGTCTATGTGTTTAATTGTTCCAGTTAGGCAAAACCATTGACTAAAGTTGGTGACTCAGACAAAAAGACTAAGCCAAAAAAAAGGAAGGAAAATTGGGCTAAGCTACAAGTGAAATGTCAGCTTTAACACATCAGGTACATACACCATGCACCTTGCTCAAGGAGCATAAACTCATGGAATTCGTATAATCTTTACACAAGGGGATAAGAAACAACAATAACACATACACCATGACCTTTTTTTGTTACTTAGTCCAAGTATAGAGGTGTTGGGTAGAGAAGTGGTATAAATTTCTGAGAGCCACATCCTGGAATTGAATCCCACATCGGGCATCACTTTTCTGAACCAAAAAAAAATTGGGAGAAAAACACAGCCATATCAACCAATAGTTTATTTCAAATCTCGACATTTCAGTGACTTCCTATCACTGTCTTCAGTGGAATGTGACAGGACATGAATTCTTCATATATGCAGATACGTGACACTTTGCATGTACACCTATCCCCCGATTTACACGGTAGATACGTTCCTGAGAAAAACGTATAAATCGGGGGATAGGTGCACAACAGAAATAAAAATAAAATGCATTGACAGGTTAAAATATGTAGTCAGCACATAAGGTCGGGATTCCTCGTGAGATGTGTACACAGCGCATGTGTTCAATCACAGTAGCATTTAGTACGTATACTCATAGTGCGATAAAAAAAAAAAAAAACTTATTTGGAAAACCGTGTAAAAGCGAAAACATGTAAAACAAGTACCGTGTAAATCGGGGGATAGGTGTATTTATTTGAAAATTGTGCATATATTGTTGTGTGGTGTCAACAAGTAGCCGACCAATGGTACACAAGAACAGTAAAAATTATTTAATTTATTATTTAATCATAGAAACAGTATCACAGAGATGACGGGTATAAATTGTATTTGACCATTGACTACCGTTTCGCAGCAATGCGCTAAATACAACTATCTTTTTTTTTTTAATTTTTAACCCGACAATTAGAATGTACAGTTATAGCTCCAACCCCTCTTACAACCGGCCCGGTGAGACCCAGAACATCATGACCTTCCTGGACCGGACCAAGAGTCCAGTACTGCACCAAATAAACCTTCTGAGCATTACCTCCCTGCCTTTGTCTCATCAATATATAAGTAGAACCAGGATTCAAAGTAAACATTCCCCTGAAGAGAGTGATAGGAAGTCACTGGAATGCCAGGAGTTAAACTATAGGTTGATGTGGTTGTGTTGTTCTCTCAATCAACTTCTAACCAACAAATGAAGTTAAAAAAAATTGATTCATGGGCCTCCTTCTTGCAAAAGTTCAACCCCAACCCCACCAGTGAGTGCAAGTAATCAAATGAGGCTCTGGCATACTTGTAAGTGCAAAAGAGTCAAACTTAAAAGAGTCTGCTTTTCACATGTGTAGACATGTGGTGTACTTTCAGTAAAAGCAGTCGTTTACTACCCACCATGGTAATCATGATATACTTGTGATAATTACTACCAACCACCATTACAAGATGTAGTATAGGCCATGATAATCATGGAGGGCAGTTAGGCACTGTCTTTTACTGTGAAATCAAAACCCCTTTTGGATATCTGTCTGGCAGCTAACCAGTTCTGGAAAACAATGTAATTACTCAAGCATGGGACAGCATATGCAGCTGGGCCTACATAGCTAGTCCATGCTCAAATATACACAAAAATTGATCAAACATACAATAAACATTCTTCTAACTGCCCCAACCATTCTTTTTTCTCCATATCAGCACAGTTAAAATATATATTTATTTGGAAATATACACTCACGGACAAAACTTAAGGAAGTTGTACCTTTTAGCATATATATCAGGATTCAGACAATAACTCTGAAAGATATCACAGTGACCTTTATTGAAGACACACAAGATAATCAAGTGGGAACAAAATTGCCTCTGTCTCCTTGAAAAAATAAAACAAACGACAGACAACATGAAAGACTTTCAACTTCATTAAATTTGTCCATGAGTATATATATTGTTTCTATTATTGGATGTACATGACAGTGAAATTTGCCCCAACACTAGTGGGGGTTGAAATTATACATGAATCAATTTAAAAAAAGTTTTAACAACTTAAAAGCAGGATTTAAACCTTTGGCTGCAAAGAACAGTCATTTAGGTCACCACTAGATTGCCATATCTGAAATTGAGCCATCCATCTCCCCAACCAGCCAGAGACTGGCAGTATTTCTGCCCTCTCTGAGCTTCAAATGTCCATCATATCAGGTCTAAGAGAGGTGGAGGTCCACCGTAGAGCTGCCTCTTTTGGCATCAGCTGATTCGACAGTCTTTTTTTTTTCAGAACAAGATATCTATGTGGTACACCTGGCTCTTCCCCATCCTGCCTCTTCCAGAGACTACAGCATTGCCTGTGGTTTCGTCAACCTAGTGTCTTTTAATGGTATTTTAGGGTCTTCTCTCGAAATTGTGTCGATGGATTTATTTCTCAGACTTTCTCTACCTTCCTAACATCCCTCCAGCAATACATTTGCCCACTACAGCTCTGGGGGACTTTGGTTCACACCTCAGAATGTCTGGGGATGTTATCATGTTGCTAGTCTTCTCTTGCAATTGTGTCCATGGATTTATTTCTCAGACTTTCTCTTCCTTCCAAACATCCCTCCAGCAATACATTTGCCCACTATAGCCCTGGGGGACTTTGGTTCACACCTCAGAATGTCTGGGGATGTTATCATGTTGCTAGTCTTCTCTTGCAATTGTGTCCATGGATTTATTTCTCAGACTTTCTCTTCCTTCCAAACATCCCTCCAGCAATACATTTGCCCACTATAGCCCTGGGGGACTTTGGTTCACACCTCAGAATGTCTGGGGATGTTATCATGTTGCTAGTCTTCTCTTGCAATTGTGTCCATGGATTTATTTCTCAGACTTTCTCTTCCTTCCAAACATCCCTCCAGCAATACATTTGCCCACTATAGCCCTGGGGGACTTTGGTTCACACCTCAGAATGTCTGGGAATGTTATCATGTTGCTAGTCTTCTCTTGCAATTGTGTCCATGGATTTATTTCTCAGGCTTTCTCTTCCTTCCAAACATCCCTCCAGCAATACATTTGCCCACTATAGCCCTGGGGGACTTTGGTTCACACCTCAGAATGTCTAGGGATGTTATCATGTTGCTAGTCTGGCTGATACAATGGTGGTGTGTGAGAGTCACACCATTCTACCAAGCAACCACCCAAAATATTTGTCTCTTGCTAGGTTGCCTATCATATCAAGTCTAAGAGAGGTGGAGGCCCACTGTCAGCCTGCCTCATTTGGCACCAGCTGATTTGACAGTCTTTCTTTTCAGAACACAATACCATTGTGGTACACCTGGCCCTGCCTCTTCCAGAGACTGCAGCATTGCCTGTGGGTCCATCAATCTGCTCCTGGCATGGGCCCGTCAACCTGTTACTGGCCCACAGACACTGGTTCTGTCAGATCTCTCATCCAGTAGGCCTTTAACCACTTACAGCGGCCTCAAGACAGGCAGAGTTTGATCTTTGTGTCTGAACTACCAGACTACGACGTTGTCATCACATCTTCCACCAAATTGAGAAACTTCTGGTTCTTCCTGACTCAGGAAATTAGAGGAGATCCCCTGATTGCATTGAGGAGGATCTTTCATCATTGGGAGAGCTTCTTTGAATGTATATAAATGTATACCATTTCAGTTTTTTCTTCTATATTTACCATTGACTTTAAACACAAGGTAATAAGACCAAATCCAAATAAATAAATAGTGTGTGACATTTCGGTAACAGCGTTGTTACCATCTTCAGACAAAAGTGCTGAATGAGAATGTGTATGAGAATTTTTCAGTACTTTTGTCTGAAGATGGTAACAATGCTGTTACCCAAGCATCACACACAATTTATTTATTTGGTCTTATTACCTTGTGTTTATAATCTATAATCCAAATTGTGCTTTATCACCATTGACTTTGTTTCAGGACAATATCCACGCTATAAGTGTCAGATAAGACGTCTAAGCATGCTGGTTTTTATCATCTCAATCATCTCCAGTAGGAAAATAGCCTCCTCAACCATCCTGACA
Organism: Cordylochernes scorpioides; assembly: GCA_030710605.1. Classification (NCBI taxonomy): domain Eukaryota; kingdom Metazoa; phylum Arthropoda; class Arachnida; order Pseudoscorpiones; family Chernetidae; genus Cordylochernes; species Cordylochernes scorpioides. Next base: position 13,735,704 of record CP092871.1, on the reverse strand, counting down.
TCTACCAAGACATGTCTCCATAAGTATCATCCCAACATAGAACTGAGAGATCCTGTCCGTGTCTGGAGGAGGACAAGATGGAACCTTCCTGAGAACAGCTTTTTGTATTTTTTAAACCAAAATGTAAATAATCACATTTTACATTGTTTTAAACACAAGGTAATAAGACCAAATCCAAATAAATAAATAGTGTGTGACGTTTCAGTAACAGCGTTGTTACCATCTTCAGACAAAAGTACTGAATGAGAGAATTTTACCACAGCATGCTTTTAAATAGTTCCTGTTATCAAGTGTGTAAACAAGATAACAGATAAGAAGAAGATATTTATCTGATAAACAGATGGGATAAACACCTGAAGGTAATAGCCTACAGCACCCGGTGTTCCCAGGTGGTCACTCTCCCAAGTACTGACCGGGCCCGACATTGCTTAACTTCGGTGATCGGACGAGAACCGGTGTTTTCAATGTGGTATGGCCTGTTTATCAGATAAATATCTTCTTCTTATCTGTTATCTTGTTTACACACTTGATAACAGGAAATTTTTAAAAGCATGCTGTGGTAAAATTCTCTCATTCAGTACTTTTGTCTGAAGATGGTAACAACGCTGTTACCGAAACGTCACACACTATTTATTTATTTGGATTTGGTCTTATTACCTTGTGTTTATAATCTACAATCCAAATTGTGCCTCATCAACATTTTACATTGTTTAATTTCTCCTTAGTTTTTGTAACAATTAACTGAGAGCGTCAATAAAATATATTGAATTGTCTTCAATAATTTTAAAGACATCTTCATTGCTTAGTCTGTCAGTCCACAGTATTCTCATCATTTGGTTCCAAACCCTTTCATGGGAGACATTCTACTGTATATACAGTTAAACCTGTCTATAGTGCCCCTTCTAAATAGCACCTTCCTCTCTATAGCGCCCGATTTTAAACATTAAAATGTAAACATTTAACATTAAAAGTGACCAGTCTATAGCAGACCCCCTCTCTATAGCACTCTATTTTGGTGAGTCCCAAGAGGGAGCGCTATAGACAGGTTTAACTGTAGTACAATGCGATTTACATTAAAAGTGACCAGTCTATAACACCCCCTCTCTATAGCACCCTATTTTGGTGAGTCCCAAGAGGGGGTGCTATAGACAGGTTTAACTGTAGTACAATGCGATTTACATTAAAAGTGACCAGTCTATAGCACCCCCTCTCTATAGCAACCTATTTTGGTGAGTCCCAAGAGTGGGTGCTATAGACAGGTTTAACTGTATAATATATCTCAATGCTCTCTCTCTATATAACCACTGAGAGAGCAAAGAATAAAAATGCATACTGGTTATGATTGTGAGATAGGAGAGAACCAATCAGCAGGCGAATAAAATATATGTAAATAGATAGGCTGTGACTATGATCAACGAAAGCTGCACCCCTAGATCCCATTCCATGATCTCGAGGAGCATGGACTCACAGAATCTGTATAATCTTAACACAAGGGGATAAGAAACAATGTTGTTATCAAAACATCAGGCTATTTATTTGAATTTGGTCTCCTTGTGTTTCTGTAGGTTTAATGCAGTTACAATTAATAAAAGGTATAAGTAGAACAAAGAGGTAAACTAATTTAATGGTGGTGATGCTCATACTAAATGGTTTACTTGTTTGGTCTTATTATCCTTTGAATTGAGCCCTTTTTTATGGAATGCTATTGAAATGTGCCCTCTTTTCTTTACGCATAGATTCCCTATGTTATGCCTGTTGTTGATGATGATATAGTTCTGGATTGATTGCCACACAGTTCAACACCTTCATTGAAAATGCATCAATAGTACGCCTGGAAAATCATTAAATTTAGAGTATCACTGGGGGGGGGGGGTCGGTGGAAGACTGGTTAAACCATTTGGTTTTCGACCACTACAACCCGGGTTCAATTTCTGCATTGGACACTTTTTTCTGATTTAAAAAAAAAAAAAAAAATGCTCCAATCACCCCCGATTCTTGCAAAAGTCCAATCCCACCAGCGAGTGCAAGTAACCAAACGGGGCTCTGGCATATTTGTAAGTGCAAAGTCGAACTGCTTTTCACATGTGTAGACATGTGGTGCGCTTACAGTAAAAGCAACCGCTAACTACCCACCATGATTATCATGGCCTGTACCACGTGTACTTAGGGATAAGTAAAAAAAAAAAAAGAGTATCACTCATAAATAAAGATGGTAACCTAAATGATGAAAACCAAAGTATCCAATCCCTGGGTTCCTTTATAATGGATACAGAGATTGATGAGAACAATTGCATTAACAAGCATACTCTGTAAGATCACAGAACATATGATCCATAGACGACTCATGAATTGGCTTATAGAAAACATTAAATTGAACTACTACCAAACTGCCTATAGAGCAAACCACAGTGTGGAAGATGGACAAGACATCACCAACTGATGAGAAAAATTCAAACAACAGCTTGTTACAGCTAATTGAACAAACTATGGAATCCCAGCACCATAACACTCTGTGGAGACGCCAGTTATGTAAATTTCTCCTTTTTTTTCA
>CP092871.1:13554830-13733053 GCA_030710605.1 Cordylochernes scorpioides | reverse complement strand
GATCTATTTCTAGTAAAAATTCAAAAAATAAATTCTGTTAGGTGTCAGTCAAGAAGAACAATCTAAATCATCCCATTCACAATGAAGAGAATAGATACAGGATGTTCATATCATTTACCAGGCTTTTCACTTATTTACAATTTCAACTATGCATCTTTATCATAACTTTTTAAAAGTTTTTTTTATACAGAGTGTTTTGGATATGATCACTGCCTCACTTACTAAGCTCTGAAAGCTTGCCGCATCCTGGATATGTCTGGTCTTATCTAAATAGTTGTGGCAGAGTTTGACTGTATCTTCTTGCCAGACTTCTGGTCTCCAACCTAATTGAAGCCTATATGCTTCCTTAAAAGTGCCCACAACATCAGAAACCCTAATGACACTAATAATTCACCAACACCCGATTTATAACTGACTCACTTTTATTAAACTAACACATCCTTATAGATGGAAAATTTGCCGGGAGGAAATTAATCCATAGAAGCAATGGGCGCTTCTCCCGTCATTAGCCCGAAACCATGGTCTCTAGGGGGACGCTTATCAGTTTGCCAAAGTTGGTGTTGTGGCTTTGTCACCGACCCGAGGCCGCTAGTTGCGACGACGGTCAATAGATGACGTCAGGTTCTGACGTTTATTTTGACGGGAGAAGCGCCCATTGCTTCTATGGATAACACATCCTTATATACAGAATTATATTTACAAATATGTAAATCTTCTGAATGAATATGAAAAAAAAAAGGAGAAATTTACATAACCGGCGTCTCCACAGAGTGTTATGGTGCTGGGATTCCATAGTTTGTTCAATTAGCTGTAACAAGCTGTTGTTTGAATTTTTCTCATCTGTTGGTGATGTCTTGTCCATCTTCCACACTGTGATTTCCTCTATAGGCAGTTTGGTAATAGTTCAATTTATTGTTTTCTATAAGGCAATTCATGAGTTATCTATGGATCATATGTTCTGTGATCTTACAGAATATGCTTGTTGATGCAATTGTTCTCATCAATCTCCGTATCTATTATAAAGGAACCCAGGGATTGGATACTTTGGTTTTCATCATTTAGGTTACCATCTTTATTTATGAGTGATACTCCTCTTTTTTTTTTTTTTACTTATCCCTAAGTACACGTGGTACAGGCCATGATAATCATGGTGGGTAGTTAGCGGCTGCTTTTACTGTAAGCGCACCACATGTCTACACATGTGAAAAGCAGTTCGACTTTGCACTTACAAATGTGCCAGAGCCCTGTTTGGTTACTTGCACTTGCTGGTGGGATTGGACTTTTGCAAGAATCGGGGGCGATTGGAGCATTTTTTTTTTTTTTTTAAATCAGAAAAAAGTGTCCAATGCAGAAATTGAACCCGGGTTGTAGTGGTCGAAAACCAAATGGTTTAACCAGTCTTCCACCGACCCCCCCAGTGATACTCTAAATTTAATGATTTTCCAGGTGTACTATTGATGCATTTTCAATGAAGGTGTTGAACTGTGTGGCAATCAATCCAGAACTATATCATCATCAACAACAGGCATAACATAGGGAATCTATGCGTAAAGAAAAGAGGGCACATTTCAATAGCATTCCATAAAAAAGGGCTCAATTCAAAGGATAATAAGACCAAACAAGTAAACCATTTAGTATGAGCATCACCACCATTAAATTAGTTTACCTCTTTGTTCTACTTATACCTTTTATTAATTGTAACTGCATTAAACCTACAGAAACACAAGGAGACCAAATTCAAATAAATAGCCTGATGTTTTGATAACAACATTGTTTCTTATCCCCTTGTGTTAAGATTATACAGATTCTGTGAGTCCATGCTCCTCGAGATCATGGAATGGGATCTAGGGGTGCAGCTTTCGTTGATCATGGCACCATGATCCAGGCACACTTTGGTGAAACTTACCTGTAATTTAAGGCCGTTCCTAACCTGAAAGCCTTTTTTGACAACTCTAACATAAGTACAGACACAACGCCTCTGTAACCCTGGAGAGGGCCCTTGTTGAGGTCTATTAACTGGGTCATTTGAACTCAGGATTTTGGAGAAGTCTTTCTCTTCTAACAATGCTGCTGTTGGTCAGAGTTATGCTTCTTGTTTCACAGTTGGCCTTCATATCTAAAGGTTGTTCCCCTATCCCCCACCTGGGGACATGCCCTGTAGCAGTCAGCTTTGCCGAGGGGGGTAACAATGTTGTTACCATCGTCAGACAAAAGTACTGAATGACAAAAAGTAATAAGACAAAGTCCAAATAAAAAATAGTGTGTAACATTTTGATAACAACATTGTTACCATCATCAGACAAAAATTCTAAATAACACATGGTAATGAATCTAGATCCAAATAAATAAATAGCGTGTGACATTTTGGTAACAATGTTGTCACCGAAATGTTACACACTATTTATTTATATATGGTCTTATTATATATATATATGCTTTGTGTTTCTAATCTATAATTCAAATCATACCTAACCATTAAACCTTTGGAATACACACAGATGGGCATATCACTTATAGTCACAGCCTTAATCTATTTACATATATTTTATTCACCTGCTGATTGGTTCTCTCCTATCTCACAATCATAACCAGTATACATTTTTATTCTTTGCTCTCTCAGTGGTTATATAGAGAGAGAGCATGTTGTTGTTGTTGTTTCTTATCCCCTTGTGTAAAGATTACATGAATTCCATGAGTTAATGCTCCTCGAGCTGTTTTATGATGAGCAGCGGCCTCTCCCAAAGGTCCTGTTTAGTGCATCTAATGCAAGCCAAAATGTGATCTGGAGCTGCAGGTGCCAAGCTACATTTGGGGCAAGTGGGGTAGATTTTGTTATTATTTTCTATCTTGAATGGCTTGAGATGGCCTGTTCTAAATCTTGTTAGTGTTGTTTGATGCTGTCTATTTCTGATGTTTAGAGCTCCTCCTGGGTTCACTCCACTGAGAGAGAGCATTGAGATATACAGTTAAACCTGTCTATAGCGCTCCCTCTTGGGACTCACCAAAATAGGGTGATATAGACAGGTCACTTTTAATGTTAAATGTTTACATTTTAATGTTTAAAATTGGGTGCTATAGAGAGGAAGGCACTATTTAGAAGGGGCGCTATAGACAGGTTTAACTTTATATACAGTAGAGTGTCTCCCATGAAAGACCAGGTTTGGAACCAAATGATGAGAATACTGTGGACTGAATGACTAAGCAATGAAGATGTCTATTGATGTGAATCTGTTGATGTGAATTATTGAACGCTCTCAGTCAATTGTTACAAAAACTAAGGAGAAATTAAACAATGCCAATTGTGATAATTTACAATTTGGTTTAAAAATATAAAAATCTGTTCTCAGGAAGGGAGGTTCTTCCATCTTGTCCTCCTCTAGACAAGGACTCTCAGTTCAATATTGAGATGATACTTATGGAGACATGTCTTGGCAGACACCAAGTTGATTGAGGAGACAATTTTCCTACTGGAGATGATTGAGAGGATAAAAACCAGCATGCTTGGACGTCTTATAGCCTGGATAATGTCCTGAAACAAAGTCAATGGTGATAAAGCACAATTTGGATTATAGATTATAAACACAAGGTAATAAGACCAAATCCAAATAAATAAATAGTGTATGACTTTTTGGTAACAGCGTTGCTTCCATCTTCAGACAAAAGTACTGAAAATTTCTCATCTTGTTTACACACTTGATAACAGTAACTATTTAAAACATGTGGTAAAATTCTCATTCAGCACTTTTGTCTGAAGATGGTAACAACTCTGTTACCGAAACGTCACACACTATTTATTTATTTGGATTTGGTCGTATTACCTTGTGTTTAAAGTCAATGGTAAATATAGAAGAAAAAACTGAAATGGTATACATTTATATACATTCAAAGAAGCTCTTTCAATTATGAAGGATCCTTCTCCGTGCAATCAGGGGATCTCCTCTAATTTCTTGAGTTAGGAAGAACCTGAAGTTTCTCAATTTGGTGGAAGATGTGATGACAACGTTGTAGTCTTGTAGTTCAGACACAAAGATCCAACTCTGCCTGTCTTGTGGCGGCTGTAAGTGGTTAAAGGCCTACCGGATGAGATATCTGACAGTTGCTGGGCCAGTAACAGGTTGACGTACCCATGCCAGGAACAGATTGACAAACCCACAGGCAATGCTGCAGTCTCTGGAAGGGGCAGGGCCAGGTGTACCACAATTGTATTGTGTTCTGAAAAGATGGACTATCGAATCAGCTGATTCCCAAATAGGTGGGTTGATGGTGGGCCTCCACCTCTCTTAGACTTAATATGATGGGCAACATAGCAAGGCACAGCAAAAGACAAGTAGTACAAGTTGTTGATCGGTAGAATGGTGTGACTCTCACACACCACGATTGTATCACCCTGACTAGCAACATGATAACATCCCAAGACATTCTGAGGTGTGAACCAAAGTTCCCCAGAGCTGTAGTGGGCAAATGTATTGCTGGAGGGATGTTTGGAAGGAAGAGAAAGTCTGAGAAATAAATCCATGGACACAATTTTGAGAGAACACCCTACAATAACATCAAAAGACACTAGCCATGGAAAGTAAGCTCTGAGAGGACAGAAATACTGCCAGCCTATGGCTGGTTTGGGAGATGGAAGGCTCAATTTCAGGTATGGCTATCTAGTGGTGATCTAAATGACTGTTCTCTGCAAACAAGGGTTTAAATCCTGCTTTAAAGTTGTTAAAACTTTTTTTTTTAATTGAGTCATATATAAATGACTAAAAATAAAATAAATCAAGTATAATTTCAACCTCCACTAGTGTTGGTCCTATACTACACCTGATGGTGGTGGTTGGTATTTATCCCAAGTATATCATGATCACCATGGTGGGTAGTAAATGACTGCTTTTACTGAAAGTACACCACATGTCTAGCCATGTAGAAAGTATTTTTACTCTTTTACAAACTTACAAGTATGCCAGAGCCTCATTTGATTACTTGCACTCACTGGTGGGGTTGGAGTTTTGCAAGGATCAAGTCCCATGAACCAATTTTTTTTTTTGTGAAGATGATTTGTTGGTTGGAAGTAGATTCAGAGAACAACACAGCCATATCAACTAATGGTTTAACTCCTGACATTTTAGTGAATTCCTATCACTCTCTTCAGTGGAATGGTTACTTTGAATCCTGGTTCTACCTATATATTGATGAGACAAAGACAGGTATGTGATGCTCAGAAGGTTTATTTGGTGCAGTGCTGGACTTGTGGTCCGGTCCAGGAAGGTCAGGATGTTCTGGGTCTCACCGAGCTGGTTGTAGGAGGTGTTGGGGCTATAACTGTACATTCTAATCACTGGGTTAAAAATTAAAAAATAAATAGACGAAGGGTAAAACGATAACTGGCACGTTGTATTTAGCACATTGCTGCGAAACAGTGGTCAATGGTCAAATACAATTTATACCCGTCATCTCTGTGGTGCTGTTTCTATGATTAAATAATAAATTAAATAATTTTTACTGTTCCCGTGTACCATTGGTCGGCTACTTGTTGACACACAACAATATATTTATAATTAAAAAGGCATATATTGGATCAAAATATCATTTATTTTACCAATATTTCAGTTGACTGAACGCCAACCTTTATCAAGGTGTTATAACATTTTAATGTGTGTTATAACACCTTGATAAAGGTTGGCGTTCAGCCAACTGAAATATTGGTAAAATAAATGATATTTTGATCCAATATATGTATTTTTAATTAAAGATTTATTTATGGATTGCTCTATTTTCAAAACAACAATATATGCACAATTTTCAAATAAATATATGCAAAGTGTCATGTATCTGCATATATAAAGAATTCATGTCCTGTCACATTCCCCTGAAGAGAGTAACAGGAAGTCACTGAAACATTGGGAGTTGAAATAAACTATTAGTTGATGTAACTATGTTTTTTTCTCTCAATTTTTGTTCAGAAAAAGTGCCCAAAGAGAGATTCAATTCCAGGGTGTGGCTCTCAGAAATATATACCACTTCTCTACCCAACATCTCTATATTTGTAATAAGTAACAAAAAAAGGTCATGGTATATGTGTTGTTGTTGTTTCTTATCCCCTTGTATAAATATTACACAAATTCCATGAGTTCATGCTCCTCGAGCAAGGTGCATGGTGTACCTGATGTAAATGTTAATGCTGATGTTTCACTTGTAGCTTAGCCCAATTTTCCTTCCTTTTTTTGGTTTAGTCTTTTTGTCTGAGTCACCAACTTGAGTTAATGATTTGCCTAACTGGAACAACTAAACATATGGACAAAACTTAAGGAAGTTGTACCTTTTAACATGTATATCAAGATTCAGACAATAACTCTGAAAGATACATACATTCATGGACAAAACATAAGGAAGTTGTACCTTTCAGCATGTATATCAGGATTTAGACAATAACTCTGAGAGATACACTCATGGACAAAACTTAAGGAAGTTGTACCTTTCAGCGTGTATATCAGGATTCAGACAATAACTCTGAAAGATACACTCATGGACAAAACATAAGGAAGTTGTACCTTTTAGCATGTATATTGGGATTCAGACAATAACTCTGAAAGATACACTCATGGACAAAACATAAGGAAGTTGTACCTTTTAGCATGTATATCAGTATTCAGACAATAACTCTGAAAGATACACTCATAGACAAAACTTAAGGAAGTTGTACCTTTTAGCATGTATATCAGTATTCAGACAATAACTCTGAAAGATACACTCATGGACAAAACTTAAGGAAGTTGTACCTTTTACCATGTATATCAGTATTCAGACAATAACTCTGAAAGATACATACATTCATGGACAAAACTTAAAGAAGTTGAATCTTTTAGCATGTATATTGAGATTCAGGCAATACCTCTGAAAGATATTACAGTGACCTTTATTGAAGACACATGATATAACCAAGTGTGAAAAAATTTGCCTCTGTCTCCTTTAAAAAAATGGACAACCAGTGACATCAAAGAGTTTCCATTTCTATGAGTGTATTCCACATCCATGAATGTAATTTATTAATTTACTAAGTATGTATTTAGTTACAAAGAACATTTACAAGGGGGTTTCCTGAAATATTTAATACATACACAAGATATACTAAAACATTAAGTAAAAAGAAGCTTCAATTATATATTTTAAATTGATATCACTCTTTCATTATTGTGTTTTACCATCTTCAAGCCTTGTTTTATGGTGTCACTCTTCCAATGAATTACAAAGGATGACTTTCCAGAATGGTTGCAAGGTTTTCCCACTATGTACTAAGTGTTAACCTGCAACTCCAAACTACATCATTGACTGTATTGACCATCCATTGATGAGCTCTACACATCCTCAGCAGACACCATCAACAAGCTTAATACCCTGATATGATTTAGTGGAGATAAGAAAGAAGAAGAGATTACAGGATTTTCAATAGAAAATTTTTCAAAGTCTTATCAAGAAAAATTATTGAGATCAAATGGATGAATTGGCTAATCAAAAAGTTTAAAGATGTAATGGTGGCTTTTAAATGAAGTAATCAATACAAAATGTGAAATTTCACTCTGCAGGCCATCTACCTATATATTAGTATCATCAAATTGGAGAGAAACACCTTGAAGAGAGAGTATAAAGGGAAAGGTAGATCAAGGTAAGAGTGATTCTTATTGTTTCTTATCCCCTTGTGCAAATATCACATGAATTATATGAGTCTATGCACCTTGTCCGTGAGTTCATACTCCTCAAGTTCTCATGGAATGGGGTTTAGAGGTGCAGCTTTCGTTGATCATGGCACTATAATCCAGGTGAAAGTCTGACTTTGCCTGTAATTTGAGGCCATTCCTAACATGGAAGCCTTTGCTGCCGAATCTTACATGAGTACAGACACAGCTCCTCCACATCCCTGGACTTAGACTGATTCTTTAATTACAAAGAAAGAACTATAATTAGAAGTTATAAAGAAATGAATTGTGCATAACAGGGTTAAATAGTTAAGAAAAATGATCCTGATCATGCAAATAAAAGTTGCTAATGGCTTTACCCTATCTATCAGAATAAATATCAACTAATTGACTTTTATTGATAAACACAGGTAATAAGACCAAAACCAAATAAATAGTGTGTCAATTTGATCTTATTACCTTGTGTTTATAATCTATAATTCAAATTGTGTGTGTGTGCCTTATGACTTTTATTGATATTTGTTACAATAAATGGCACAAGCCATCAGAAACTTTTTAGTTGCATGATCAGGAGATGCCTTTTTTTCTTAATTTATTCACTTGAGATCCCAGTAAAATTTTACTTTTATTTTATTTTTCACAGGGTTACATGGTGTTCCATGATTGTCAACTTCATATTAGAGATGGCTGGGGCACTACAGGATGATGTGACTTCAAGGATGAACCACAATTGGTAGTCAAACGGATCAAAACCAAGATTACACTCATGGACAAAACTTAAGGAAGTTTTACCTTTTAGCATGTATATCGAAATTGAGACAATACTCTGAAAGCTAGTTGATACACCGTGACCTTTATTGAAGACATACCATATAATCAAGGGTGAACAAAATTGCCTCTGTCTCCTTAAAAAAAATGGACACCAGTGACATCAAATACTTTCTACTTTCTTAAGCTTTGTCCAGGAGTGTATATTTATAAAATAGCTCTGATATTAGGTGCAAAATGGGAGACATGATGAAGTAAAGGTTTGCCTAGTCATGTTGAGCCGCACAAAATTATTTTGCTTCTTCCATTTGAGTTGAAATAGTTTTAGTCCACTATACAATCCTTCCATGCTAGGTTATCTTCTTCTTTCTTATCTCCACTCAATCATATTAGGGTATCAAGTCTGTAGAGCTTGAGAATTTGATTGTGTTTTGACAACCATCATGACTGGGGGAAGTAGAATGTGTCTGCCTTTGTCATTAAGATTGGTAGCACTACACACTCAGTAGCAGGTTGACTTGACTCTAATATGAAATGGTCACTATTGACATGAGGAGCAGACACCATGTGCAGCTGCTCCTAACATGGAGTACAAACGCTGCTCATCCTGTATCCCTGGATCAGGAGCCCTTACAGGGTACTATCAGCTGGACCAGCTGAGCCCAGGTTTTTTTATCGAACTTGTTACTGCTCCTCCTCCTCCTTTTTCAACCAAGCATGGGACCAGCAAGGGCGGAGTTATGCTAGGCTCAGGAATGTATAGAGCGCCATTCAGACTCCAAAGATAATGTAATGAATCCACTCTTAATGGTCTTCAATAAGTTGCTTCCATGGAGCCATTAGTTTGTCACGAAATTTGAGATGGCTGAGGGCCATTTTCCATTTGAATACACCTCTAGTATATATCTCTATATAATAGATTGCATTCACAAAAGAAATATCAATGGGGAGGGTACTTGTTCTAGCATATCTATTTTGTGCTAGATTTCAGCTAAAATAGGGGTCAATTCTTACTTCTTTGAGTCATAGTAAACTTGAGTATTAGGAGGATCCCATATCAGAAACTGCAGCAGGAGCAAGAGAGACTGAGGATGATACTAACTTCTTTTTCTTCTTTCTTATCTCCACTCAATCATATTAGGATATCAAGTTGTGACCCTTGATGGTGTCTGTTTGACACCCATCATGACTGGGTGAAGTAGGATGAAGTCTGCCTTTGTCATTAAGACTGGGAGCACTACTTGGTAGCAGGCCGACTTAGCTCCAAAAGAAATGGCCGTCTCTGACATGAGGAACAGATTCCATGTGCAGCTGCTCCTAACATGGAGTACAGACGTTGCTCATCCTGTATCCCTGGATTAGGAGCCCTTACAGGGTACTATCAGCCAGGCCAGCTGAACCCAGGTTTTTTAGCGAGCTTGTTGCTGCTCCCCTTCCTCCTTGATACTATGGTAAAGGTGGATGCAAAGGGTGATCAATCCTTCCATCTACTGTGATGTAATCACCCAAAGGCAGACACTATGAATAATGAACCAGAAATGTTGTTTCTTATCCCCTTGTGTAAAGATTACACAAATTCAATTCCATGAGTTCATGCTATGAAATGGGGTATAGGGGTGCAGCTTTCATTGATCATGGCACCATGATCCAGGCACACTTTCATTAAAGTCTGACTTTGCCTGTATTGTGAGACCATTCCTAACACAGGAAAAACCTTGATTAGAAATAATGGTCTTGAATGAATTGTAAGTACAGTAGAACATGAGAGAGGACATTCCTGATTGAAGATACCCCATTAAACAAAGGACAGTTTCATCCCCATTATTACCAATTATACTATTTAGCAAATCTCCAGTAAGAGAACACTTCTCCCTAAAGGATACTTTAGTTCTGCAACTAGGTGTTATCATTTACAGAGAGGTTTTATTACTGTAGCAACTCTTTGGTACACCTCTCCCTAAAGACACTTTTGCTTTGTAACTAATTGTTGTCTTTTATAGAGAGGTAGTTCTACTGTAGACTATATAACTATTTGATGTAAACACAAGGTAATAAGATCAAATCTAAATAAATGGATTTGGTCTTATTACCTTGTGTTTATAATCTATAATCCAAATTGTGCCTTATTATTTGATGCAACTGTCATCTTACTGAAGCACAGGAAAAGTTTAATGCCAAAATAAGAATATTGTTACGACGCTTCTCAGCCGTCGATGTTTGCGTGCAAGGTTTCTGAGAAGACAATGTGGATTCTTTAGGATACAGCTTGGTGCGGTATTTTTATTATAAGAGCTTAAAAGAGTAGATAAGTGACTATACAGTAGATGGACTTGCCTTCAATGCAGCCCCAGGTAGGTTTCTCCTCGTCCTCCGCTTGTTAATCCACACAGTCAAGCACTACAACCGTAAACATAGGAATTAAATTCTAATCTGTTCTTTTCTCGCGCGCGCGTGCTCGCGCGGGTGTGCCCGCCTCCCTTGGCCTTCCCACTTCTTCTCTTCTACCTTTCTGCATAGCTTCACTGCCCCCTTCTCAATCCTTTTCGTCCCGAAAAGGCTGATTTCACCAGAGGCGCTGATCGGCGGCCCTTTGATCTCCCTGACGTCTCTAGCCACATAAGGGTCGTCAGCCTCCCGGAAGCGTAACGGCAGGGTTAACACCAACCCTTGTTTGCAGAACCACATCTCAACTCGCGCTTTCTTTCCACTATCAACCAGTGCCGACGCCATTGATTGGTCTCGCTGTCTAGCACAGGGCGGTGGTTCTCCACAAGATGGCGGCCATATTTCACTGCCTACGATGCTTCCATCTGATATTTTGAATTCTCTTTGTGAACACTCTGTAGCCGCAATGTACAAAGGGTTGTGATCGTTTGTATTGCGCTTTCGCCGCTTCCTTCCACGACGGGGCTGTAGATCGCCGATCCCCACAGTGGACTCGTCCACCCGATCCACGCCGTCCATTTCGCGGCCTCCCTTTTCCTCTTCAGGCTTCCCATTCTCCTGCTCCAGAGGCTCTCCTTTTCCTAACCCTTCAAACCTGGGCTCCCTAGTGCCGACCACGCACAGGGCTGTGAATTTCTCAAACCCTCTGGAGGTGTCGGATCCCGTGGCAGTCCCAAGGTCGGCAGAACCTTTCCCAGGCGGTGGCTGCTTGATCTGCACCTTGTCGGGCGAGGGAACGAAGATGAATGGTACACATTCTTGGCACATCTCTTCAGCTTGCATTGCAGACGACGGCGCTGACACATTGCGCGTGACCTCCGCGTCACAGACATTGTCGTCGGACTTCCACAGAGCGTCCAATGCTCTATCCCGTTCAGTCGGGTTGCCGGCTCCAACTTTAGGGTGCTTTGACCATCTAGCCCCGTCGCACCTCCACGGAGCACCCAGCTCCGTCCCGTCCAGTTGGATCGCCGCCGTAGTCCCTGACAATCTGTCACTGTCGCAGAAGTCAGCCACGCTGTCGCACTGCAGCTCGCCAAGATCGTTGCCGTTCTCATGGAGTATTCCAGAAAGAATCCCAGGGGTTGAATTTTCACTCTGTATATTACCTTGAGGGCATTCTCCTTCCGTCCGCTTGGTTTTATACAAAACACTCGTGCCACAGCCGTTGTCGGAGGCGATCAGCTCACCCTCCTCCGCTACACAACCAGTCTGAATCATTTCCTGCTGTCGACACTCTTCGGACTTCTGGATCACGGGAGAATCTTCTAGCGTAGATTCTGACAGTTCACTTACAACGTCTCCTGACGTGATGGTCCCTGTTGTGATGGTCTTGCCGGGATCTTCATCACCTGGACTCGTCTCTTGTCCCCTCAGACATTGAATACGTGGGCTATTGGTCGCTGTGATTGCCTTTGAAAAGCCATCCGGATTTTCTGGCGGTAGTACATTGAACTGAACTTCGCAAGACATGGGTGTGGCAGAACGTTTGACATTCCGAATATGCTCGAGTCGGCTCAATCGAGAATCCCAGTTTTCTCCGAGCACATCTAATTTCTGGCTTATCTGACTGAGCAATTTTGTGAATTTTTCGATTTCGGGGTCGGTTAGTTTTTCCATTTTTCTTTTTAAATTGGCGCAAAATAAAATCTTCAATTAAAATTAACTAAGCTGTATCCCACTTCTGACACCAGTTGTTACGACGCTTCTCAGCCGTCGATGTTTGCGTGCAAGGTTTCTGAGAAGACAATGTGGATTCTTTAGGATACAGCTTGGTGCGGTATTTTTATTATAAGAGCTTAAAAGAGTAGATAAGTGACTATACAGTAGATGGACTTGCCTTCAATGCAGCCCCAGGTAGGTTTCTCCTCGTCCTCCGCTTGTTAATCCACACAGTCAAGCACTACAACCGTAAACATAGGAATTAAATTCTAATCTGTTCTTTTCTCGCGCGCGCGTGCTCGCGCGGGTGTGCCCGCCTCCCTTGGCCTTCCCACTTCTTCTCTTCTACCTTTCTGCATAGCTTCACTATGAAAATATTATAAACACAAGGTAATAAGATCAAATCCAAATAAATAGTGTGTGACATTTTGGTAACAACACATTTAATGAAACGTCACACACTATTTATTTGGATTTTGCCTTATTATACTTTGTAATTCTAATCTATAATCCAAATTGTACCTTATAACAATGGGATAATAATAAAGGTATTGTAGTACTGTCAGTTAGACAGGTGGCTCCCATGACCAGAGGAAGCCTGTGTGGTGTGTTGTAGCGGCCAGTGCCTACAATCCCAAAGCTAGACATACCTCCTTCGACTTCCTCACCTCCAGCAACAATGATCTCTTCTGACATCTTTCCACTATCTCTATCCACCAACATATGTGTGTAAATACAGAAAAACCTTTTTTAAATATCAGCTCAGCATTCTCTATAGTTGAAAATTATAACTATATTTTTAGCACTTTTCTTCTATTTAAATACAGTAGAACCTCCATGAGACGAAACTCTTGCTAGAGGACACATCTCTATAAAGGACAGTTTTCATCATCATAATTACCATTTTTACTCTATAGAAACTCTCCAGTAAGCAGACATCTCTCCCTAAAGGACACTTTGGCTTTTCAATTAGGTGTCCTTTACAGTATTTACTGTCCCTTACAGTCCTTTACTGTATTTAAATAGAAAAGAAGTGTTAAAAGTTTAGTTCTACTATAGAATAAAAGTATAGTTCTACTGATTTTCATCAGTAAGACTTTACTAGAACAAACTGGAAGGAGTGCATGTAGCTTCTCTCTATAAATAATTATATTCCATTCTCTATATACATGATATCTCTAATTCTATATAGATCCAGTTGAATGGAAATTGTTTAAACTTTATAATGCTAAAATGGTTATATTCTCATTATAAATGCTATATTAATGATATACCATATAGTCTTCTTTCTTCTTCTTTCTTATCTCCACACTGGGTGAAGTAGAATGTGTCTGCCTTTGTCATTAAGACTGGGAGCACTACTCAGTAGCAGGCCGACTTAGCTCCAAAATAAATGGCCACCTCTGACATGAAGAACAGACGCCATGTGTAGCCGCTCCTAACATGGTGTACAAACGCTGCTCATCCTGTATCCCTGGATTAGGAGCCCTAACAGGGTACTATCAGCTGGGCCAGCTGAGTCCAGGTTTTTTAGTGAGCTTGTTACTGCTCCCCCTCCTCCTTTTTCATCTGGGCTTGGGACCGATACCATATAGTGAACCATGGCTATAATGAACCAAAAGTTTAGTTCCATTAGAGTTTGCTCTAGCAAGGCTTTACTGTGTTTTTATCTGAGTACCTAATTTTGTTTACAGATGAGTAACAAACCTAAATTACACCCAAATCTCATTACAATGTATTTTACAAACTTCCCTGATCAATGATTAATGAATAGATTTTACAACATCAATTTTATCAAGCAGCTTTCATATTTAATCTTGTTTTTTGTTTGTATTGAAATTTTACAGTATTGCAACAGCATATGGGAATGAGATCATATAAAAATGGTGGTATTATTATCTTCTGTTATTACAGTAGAACCTCCCTGTAAAATACAACACCTAATTGCAGAGCCAAAGTGTCCTTTAGGGAGAGGTATCCTCTTACCAGAGAGTTACTAAATAGTAAACATGGTAATTTTGACAATGAAAAACTGTATCCTCTAGCGTGATTGTCCTCTCATAGAGGTTCTACTGTAACATCATAATTCTAAAGCCTTAAATTTGAATTGTTTTACCAATATGGTAACAAAATACATTCTCAGTTCCAAGCAATATTGTTATTCTTCTGTATTTGTATTTTTGCTTGACATATCGGATGCGATATCCCACCTTGGGTTACCTGCGTCTAAATACATTTTATCAGCTTATATATAATTCATTTTATATACAATTCAATAAACAAGACTAAAATCAAAATTAAAACTGAAAGGTTGGTTTCTCAAACAGAAAAGAAAGTCTAAAATGTATATGCTGTATATTAATGCCATGTTATTGCTTTGTATTAATGTTGTTATTGTGAGATTTGACTGTTTTATTAGAGTTTAAACATCTTTCTCTCTCTCTCTAAATAGAATTGTAATTCATTTATAGAACGACATTTGAAAATTATCCCGCATGTGTTTCTTTTAAATGAAAAATCGAAATTTATTTTAAAGAGAGAAATAACGATTATTTCTAACCTTAGGGATAAAATATGAAAGGATGAATTGTGAAGAGTAATGATAAACGGAAAAATAAAAGTGTACAGGGATGGGAATCGACCCCACAGTGTTCTGCACCCCGGGCAGTTGCCATGTCCACTAGGCTACCCTGGATATATTTTTCCGTTCGTAAATATTATATATGTCCAGGGTAGAGAGCCTAGTGAACATGACATCTGCCTGGTAAGCAGAACACTGTGGGTTCGATTCCCATCCCTGGACACTTTTATGTTTACGTTTATCATTACTCTTCAC
This sequence comes from Cordylochernes scorpioides, assembly GCA_030710605.1. Taxonomy (NCBI): domain Eukaryota; kingdom Metazoa; phylum Arthropoda; class Arachnida; order Pseudoscorpiones; family Chernetidae; genus Cordylochernes; species Cordylochernes scorpioides. The sequence continues at coordinate 13,717,660 of CP092871.1, read as the reverse complement.
AATTCATCCTTTCATACTTCATCCTTAAAGTTAGAAATAATCGTTATTTCTCCTTTTCATTTTGATTTTTCGTTTAAAAGAAACACATGCGGGATAATTTTCAAATGTCGTTCTACAATCATAAGCCACATTATATTGTATTATAAATTACTTTATACTTCTCTCTCAATACTCAATATATACATCTCTCAATCTATACAGATTTATTTGTGTGAATCTCTTCTTTTTTTCAACTTGATAAATGTCAACATTCACATTATAAGAGAGACTGAACATTTTTATTTTACTTTTAGGAAAGATTATAAGAAAATAAGACACCAAATCCACACTTTTTTTTTTCATTTTTTATTCTTTTGTCTGATAATGGTAACAATGCTGTTGCTAAAATGTTACACACTATTAATTTATTAGGATTAGGTCTTATTCTCTTGTATCTATAATTCAAATTGTGCTCATCATTTAAGGAAAGATATTTTTCTTAAGAATACTTCAATAATTTCTGTTCCTATTTCTGTATCTAGCCTCCTTATCAAGTTATAATATTTGCTTTCTTCTTCTTCTTTCTTATCTCCACTCAATCATATTAGGGTATCAAGTTGTTTCCCTTGATGGTGTCTGTTTGACAACCATCATGACTGGGTGAAGTATAATGCATCTACCTTTGTCATTAAAGACTGGGAGCACTACTCAGTGGCAGGCCCGACTTGGCTCCAAAAGAAATGGCCGCCTCTGACATGAGGAACAGACGCCATGTGCAGCCGCTCCTAACATGGAGTACAAATGCTGCTCATCCTGTATCCCTAGAACCCTTACAGGGTACTATCAGCCGGGCCAGCTGAACCCAGGTTTTTTTTAGCGAGCTTGTTACTGCTCCCCCTCCTCCTTTTTCATCCGGGCTTGGGACCGGCAAAGGCGGAGTTTTCTTTAAAGTTTGGCAATTCTGACTTGGCAATAACCTATCTCTCATCATTCCTAGTTAAATTTGAATCTGTAGAAGTTAAACTCTAGTGTTATAACTCTCACTATTGAAATGTATGACATGCTGGGCAACTACTGATGTAATGCTTTGGTAAAATTACATCAGTCTCTATATCTCCAAGATACTTCACATAAAATGGAAGGATTAAAGCACGAATCCTTCCTTTATACACCATACAAACTTCTACTGTTCTTACTGCAATGAAAAAATATATTGGGAGGTCTTAGCTCATCAGTGGTGAACCCTCCCAACGGTTTCACCCAATTTTTTTTTTGCTTATCCCTAGTACATATGGTACAGACCATGATAATCATGGTGGGTAGAAGTAGGCGACTGCTTTTACTGTAAGTGCACCAGATGTGAAAAGCAGTTCGACTTTGCACTTTACACTTAGAGCTCTAATACTGTATTGGACAATTCTACTTATATACACAGCATTGAAGTGTGGAATCTCAGAAATGGTTTTCAAGAAAACTATGAAGCTTATAGGACAATAGAATTAAATATAAACATTTGTCATCAAATTACGAAACTATTTTAGACGCGTAATATTCTTTTTAAAATAAAACAATTTCTACTGTCCTTACTGCATATATTATGCGTCTAAAATAGTTTTGTAATTTGATAACAGATGGCGCGCTAGTGCATCGTAATAAACATTTGTGCTTAAATCCTTTCATTTTATGTGTATAGATGGAACATTATTGCTTTGTGACAATCACTTCACCATCTGATACTGTTGGTTTAATTCCATCATAGATCAAATAGAAAGGAAGTGTTGTGTGTTTGAAAATCTCACTAAAGTCTTTAAAGTATTCAATATATATAAAGTTTTCACAAACTTTAATAAAATATTAATATACCATCAAGATATAGAGATAGTATCAGTATCAGTTATATTATGATATTAAGTCTTATTTCCTTGTATCTATAATCTATAATCCAAATTGTGCTTTATCATTTTATCCATAGAAAAAATGGTCCAGCTGATTCTTAAAGAGTTCATGAATCCCATTGTAGGTCCTATGAAATCAAAGCTACCATGGGTTTGCAAGGGCCATATCCCAAAATTGAGACATTCAAATGGGCATTCTGAACTTTCCAAAACTGATATTGTGGCTTTGTCCCTAATCCTAATCTGCTTGATTAGCAAAACGACACAAATTTCTTATTTTTGTTTCTATTTTTACTCTTTTCTTCCATCAAGAGATATTTGTTTTAAAATACCTTTTTAATTTTTTTTATTTTCATAGATTCCTCTTCTTTCAATACCTACCTCTACTGAGGGTGGGCCACATGGTCTCTCTATAGCTTCTTCCTTCAATGCCTTCCTCTACTGAGGGTGGGCCACATGGTCTCTCCATATCTCCCTCCTTCAATACCTTCCTCTACTGAGGGTGGGCCACATGGTCTCTCCATAACTCCTTCCTTCAATACCTTCCTCTACTGAGGGTGGACATTGTGGTCTCTCCATACTTCCTCCTTCAATGCCTTCCTCTACTGAGGGTGGGCCACATGGTCTCTCCATATCTCCCCCCTTCAATACCTTCCTCAACTGAGGGTGGGCCACATGGTCTCTCCATATCTCCCTCCTTCAATACCTTCCTCTACTGAGGGTGGGCCACATGGTCTCTCCATATCTCCCTCCTTCAATACCTTCCTCTACTGAGGGTGGACCACGTGGTCTCTCCATAACTCCTTCCTTCAATGCCTTCCTCTACTGAGGGTGGACCACATGGTCTCTCCATAACTCCTTCCTTCAATGCCTTCCTCTACTGAAGGTGGGCCACATGGTCTCTCCATAACTCCTTCCTTCAATGCCTTCCTCTACTGAGGGTGGGCCACATGGTCTCTCCATACCTTCTTCCTTCAATGCCTTCCTCTACTGAGGGTGGGCCACATGGTCTCTTCATATCTCCCTCCTTCAATACCTTCCTCTACTGAGGGTGGACATTGTGGTCTCTCCATATCTCCATCCTTCAATACCTTCCTCTACTGAGGGTGGGCCACATGGTCTCTCCATATCTCCCTCCTTCAATACCTTCCTCTACTGAGGGTGGGCCACATGGTCTCTCCATAACTCCTTCCTTCAATACCTTCCTCTACTGAGGGTGGACATTGTGGTCTCTCCATACTTCCTCCTTCAATGCCTTCCTCTACTGAGGGTGGGCCACATGGTCTCTCCATATCTCCCTCCTTCAATACCTTCCTCTACTGAGGGTGGGCCACATGGTCTCTCCATATCTCCCTCCTTCAATACCTTCCTCTACTGAGGGTGGGCCACATGGTCTCTCCATATCTCCCTCCTTCAATACCTTCCTCTACTGAGGGTGGGCCACATGGTCTCTCCATATCTCCCCCCTTCAATACCTTCCTCTACTGAGGGTGGGCCACATGGTCTCTCCATATCTCCCTCCTTCAATACCTTCCTCTACTGAGGGTAGGCCACATGGTCTCTCCATATCTCCCTCCTTCAATACCTTCCTCTACTGAGGGTAGGCCACATGGTCTCTCCATATCTCCCTCCTTCAATACCTTCCTCTACTGAGGGTGGGCCACATGGTCTCTCCATATCTCCCTCCTTCAATACCTTCCTCTACTGAGGGTGGGCCACATGGTCTCTCCATATCTCCCTCCTTCAATACCTTCCTCTACTGAGGGTGGGCCACATGGTCTCTCCATATCTCCCTCCTTCAATACCTTCCTCTACTGAGGGTAGGCCACATGGTCTCTCCATATCTCCCTCCTTCAATACCTTCCTCTACTGAGGGTGGGCCACATGGTCTCTCCATATCTCCCTTCTTCAATACCTTCCTCTACTGAGGGTGGGCCACATGGTCTCTCCATATCTCCCTCCTTCAATACCTTCCTCTACTGAGGGTAGGCCACATGGTCTCTCCATATCTCCCTCCTTCAATACCTTCCTCTACTGAGGGTAGGCCACATGGTCTCTCCATATCTCCCTCCTTCAATACCTTCCTCTACTGAGGGTAGGCCACATGGTCTCTCCATATCTCCCTCCTTCAATGACTTCCTCTACTGAGGGTGGACCACATGGTCTCTCCATATCTCCCTCCTTCAATGACTTCCTCTACTGAGGGTGGGCCACATGGTCTCTCCATATCTCCCTCCTTCAATACCTTCCTCTACTGAGGGTGGGCCACATGGTCTCTCCATATCTCCCTCCTTCAATGCCTTCCTCTACTGAGGGTGGGCCACATGGTCTCTCCTTAACTCCTTCCTTCAATACCTTCCTCTACTGAGGGTGGGCCACATGGTCTCTCCATACTTCCTCCTCCAATGCCTTCCTCTACTGAGGGTGGGCCACATGGTCTCTCCATATCTCCCTCCTTCAATACCTTCCTCTACTGAGGAATGGTCTCTCCATACTTTCCTCCGCCATCCTCTTCATCTCCTCATGTTGTCCAGTCCATTGTTTTAGATCGGCTGTATATCCCTGTGGTCTCCTTTCACATCGTTCATAGATTCACTGATTTGGAAAGAATCTTGGTGTTATTTTTTGAGAATTTTATTGATCTCATTTTTTAAAAATACAAAATTTATGCCCTGACTCATGAGAGTTTGAAAGAAGTTTACAGATCACCCTGAACTGTCTTGAGAGTACCAAATGTTGAATTAAGAATCGATACAAGATCAAATATTTAACATAGAAGTAATGTATACCATTTTTTGATAAGCCACAATTTGGATTATAGATTATAAACACAAGGTGATAAGACCAAATCCAAATAAATAAATAAGGTGTGACGTTTCGGTAACAACGCTGTTACCGAAACATCACACACTATTTATTTATTTGGATTTGGTCGTATCACCTTGTGTTAACAACATTTTTTGTTACCATCCCTCATTGGACGGATAATATCCAAGTATTTCATTTTGAAAATATGTAAATATATCTTTAATTAAAAGACATCTTGGATCAAAAAAATAATATATTTACATATACTTCAGTTAGCTGAATGCCAACCTTTTTCAAGGTACAACAATGTATTTATGTAAACAACAGTGTGACAAAGTAGTAGTTATCATATACTCCTGTATAAGGGGGTTTGTGATACCTTAAAGCTTGAGATCAATATACAGTAAAGCAAGAAACTCATCCTGGGAAGCCATTTTACTTATTATTTATAAAATATTAGTTTTATTTCCAAAATGACAATTTTAACTATTTATCAACTCTCCAGTAAAAGAAAACCTCTCCCTAAAGCACACTTTGTTTTTTTTTTTTTTTAATTATCCCTAGTACACATGGTACAGGCCATGATAATCATGGTGGATAGAAGTAGGCGACTGCTTTTACTATAAGTGCACCACATGTCTACACATGTGAAAAGCAGTTCGACTTTTACACTAACAAATATGCCAGACCCTCATTTGGTTACTTGCACTCGCTGATGGGGTTGGACTTTTGCAAGAATTGGAGGCCATTGGAGCATTTTTTTATTAGAAAAAAAAGTGCCCAATCTAGATTCGATCCTGAGTTATAGCAGTCAAAAACCAACGGTTTAGATCATCCTTCCACCGACCCCCGGACACTTTGGTTCTGAAAATAGGTGATGTTCATAAGAAAGGTGCTCTGATACACCATGTGTATATTACAGCAATACAGCCATTAGTAGGATGGTCTACGATAAACTGACTAAACCTCAGGAACCCAGTTTACTAACATTGAGCCCTCCCATCCATTGCAGCACAGACGTTAGAATTTTGTTTCAATAGAAAAATAATCACTGAAAAAGTCTTTCGATAATAATGAATCAAACCCATCTTATATTGAAATTTTTTGTTGATTTTTAAAATGTTATTCGTTGTTGATTATAAATTATATTTATATAAAATGCTTATGTGAGCATTGGCGATTTTTGCCTCTTTTGTTTGTTTTTAATATTTATATATACAGTAAAACCTCTCTATAACAAACCCCAATAAGACTGACCCTTTGGTTCATTATAGCCATAGTTCACTGTATTATAAAATCAAAATGGAGATTCCAGGTTTGTCTCCTTCTTCTTTCTTATCTCCACTCAATCATATTAGGATATCAAGTTGTGACCCTTGATGGTGTCTGTTTGACAACCATCATGACTGGGGGTGAAGTAGAATGCATCTGCCTTTGTCATTAAGACTGGGAGCACTACTCAGTGGCAGGCCGACTTAGCTCCAAAAGAAATGGCCGCCTCTGACATGAGGAACAGACACCATGTGTAGCTGCTCCTAACATGGAGTACAAACGCTGCTCATCCTGTATACTTGGATTAGGAGCCCTTACAGGGTACTATCAGCCGGGCCAACTGAACCCAGGTTTTTTAGTGAACTTGTTACTGCTCCCCCTCCTCCTTTTTCATCCAGGCTTGGGACCGGCAAAGGCAGAGTTCCAGGTTTGTTATAAGGGAAGATTTGCTATATCTCTGGTTTGTTTTAACGAGGTTTTACTGTATATAAAGAGAGTAGAGTTCCATGAGAGACCACAGCCTAAAAAAATGACTAGACTCTGCCTCTCCTAGAGGTAGACTGTGTTTTAGTTGAAATATTTCTCATTACTCGGCCTGACATGATCAAGCCTCTGATAAGATACATCTTCCTGGAGAGAATGAGTTATGTCGATGTTTTAGGTTGTTTATCCTGGCTCTACTGTATTTGTTTGTTGTTTTCTTCTTGTGTGCATATCTGTTTGTTGTTTATTATTGTTTTCTCCTTGTGTGAATATATATTTTATGAAAGTATTACCTATATATAGCCACACCTATATATATATATGTATTATACTTATGACTTTGTGCACTACCTCATGATGTTTTGTTATCACAGCAAGTGTTATATAAATACCTATATATATTATTATAAACCTTTCTTTGAGATTTGTTATACAGTAGAACCTCCATGAGAGGACACTCGTGCTAAAGGACACCTCTCTACAAAGGACAGTTTTTATTGTTAAAATTACCATTTTTACTATTTAGTAACTCTCCAGTAAGAGGACACCTCTCTATAAAGGACAGTTTTCATTGTTAAAATTACCATTTTTACTATTTAGTAACTCTCCAGTAAGAGGACACCTCTCTATAAAGGACAGATTTCATTGTTAAAATTACCATTTTTACTATTTAGTAACTCTCCAGTAAGAGGACACCTCTCTACAAAGGACAGTTTTCATTTTCAAAATTACCATTTTTAACTATTTAGTAACTCTCCAGTAAGAGGATACCTCTCTATAAAGGACAGTTTTTATTGTCAAAATTACCATTTTTAACTATTTAGTAACTCTCCAGTAAGAGGATACCTCTCTACAATGGACAGATTTCATTGTCAAAATTACCATTTTTAACTATTTAGTAACTCTCCAGTAAGAGGACACCTCTCTATAAAGGACAGATTTCATTGTCAAAATTACCATTTTTAACTATTTAGTAACTCTCCAGTAAGAGGATACCTCTCTACAAAGGACAGTTTTCATTGTCAAAATTACCATTTTTAACTATTTAGTAACTCTCCAGTAAGAGGATACCTCTCTATAAAGGACAGTTTTTATTGTCAAAATTACCATTTTTACTATTTAGTAACTCTTTGGTAAGAGGACACCTCTCTTTAAAGGACACTTTGGCTCTGCAATTAGGTGTTGTCCTTTACAGGGAGGTTCTACTGTATATGTATTATACTTATGACTTTATGCACTACCTCATGATGTTATATTATAATAGCAAGTGTTATTATAAGATGTTATTTTAAACCTTTCTTTGAGATTTGTTATACTATGTCTGGATTGTACTTTATTTTATAAAATGTTAATGTTTTATACAAAAGATGCATAATACAGTAAAACCAGTCTCATGTGAAGTTCTATGGTATTAAAGATTAGGATTTTAATAGGGGGTCGGTGGAAGGCTGGTTAAACCGTTTGGTTTTCGACCACCACAGCCCGGGTTCAATTCTCGCATTGGACACTTTTTTCTGTTAAAAAAAAAAAAATGCTCCAATGGTCCCCCGATTCTTGCAAAAGTCCAACCCCACCAGCGAGTGCAAGTAACCAAACGGGGCTCTGGCACATCTGTAAGTGTAAAGTCGAACTGCTTTCACATGTGTAGACATGTGGTGCGCTTACAGTAAAAGCAGTCACGAACTACCCACCATGATTATCATGGCCTGTACCACGTGTCCTAGGGATAGGCAAAAAAAAAAGGATTTTAATAAGAGCCTCACACAAAAGACCATTGCCTACAACATGGCTATACCTGGTCTCTCCTGGAAGTAAATCTCTCATCAGAAACTCTGTTTTGTTTGAAAGATTTCTCATAACTTTCCCTGATATGACAGTTAGTTGGAAGACTCTAAAAGCATAGAAAATCAGAATGATTATATTTTTCATGTTTATCTTTAAAACTCTAGCAAATAAAAGCTATAGCCTATTCAGTAGAACCTCTCTGTAAAGGACAACACCTAATTGCAGAACCAAAGTATCCTTTAAGGAGAGGTGTCCTCTTACCGGAGAGTTACTAAATACAGTAGAACTTCCCTTTAGCGGACACCCTGCTAACAAACACCTCTCTATAAAAGACAGTTTTCATTTGCAAAATTACCATTTTTACTATTTAGCAACTCTCCTGTAAGAAGACACCTCTCCTTAAAGGACACTTTGGATCTACAATTAGGTGTCCTTTACAGGGAGGTTATATTGTAGTAAAAATAGTAATTTTGCAAATAAAAACTGTTTTTTGTAGAGAGGTGTTCTCTAGTGCGAGTGTTCTTTCATGGAGGTTCTACTGTATATGAATGTCTTTCTAATAAATGATTTTAGAGGTAGACTAAATGATAAAACGGGACAACTTTGTCCTTCATTTCCGGCACTAATTAATGAAATATCAAAGAATAGGTATATAGCGGTGGCGATATTTGGATTCCACAGGATTATATCCCGGAAAAAGGCCACACAGTGTTCTCCCCATCCCTTGTGAACTGCGAATCCTGTATAGGGCGAGAAGCCCTAAATAAAGGCTTTGTTGTTGTTGATTTTAGAGGTAGATTCTCCTACAAGTGTTTAGATGATAAGATGCCAAATTAAATCAAAGATTTTCCTTCAATTTAACCATTTTGTTGATTTCTTGTAAGCCTGATTCAATGAGATTTTACTGTATTTGTTTGTTAAATGTTGTTTCCCTTATTTTGTTGACCAAAAAAAAAAAGAAATATTTTTGTGATATTAAAGAAAGAGAAAATATATATTTACTTCTCTCAATTTAAAATAAAAAAATGATTCTATTTTTGTGAAATATTTTGTTATTATATATGTAAATATGTATATCTCCCTCTTCCTTATGTAAATATATACTTATATACATAAGTGACATCTTCCATTATCTGTGGCCTGAGATATATTGCAATAAGTCTTCTTTCTTATCTCCACTCAATCATATTAAGGTATCAAGCTTGTAGACAACCTGCGACCTCGAAACACATTATTGACTTTACAAATATAGATAGAGAATTCTTCCCGGATTGAATTTAGACGATAAAAACATGGCGAAGGAAGACGAGTTTCTTTTATTGATGCATTAGAACAAGCTTTCGGGCATCGGTATCGTGCATAGTGTCGTTTTTATCTTGCCTGTTGAAGGGCTTTTGCCCGAAAGCTTGCTCTAATGCATCAATAAAAGAAACTCATCTTCCTTCGCCATGTTTTTATCGTCTAACATTATTGACTGTATTGACTCATCTATTGATGAGTTTACTCATCCCCAGCAGACACCATCTCAAGCTCTACAGGCTTCTCTTCTTCTTCTTTCTTATCTCCACTCAATCATATCAAGGTATCAAGCTTGTAGACAACCTGCAACCTCAAAACATTATTGAGTGTATTGACTCATCCACTGATGAGCTTTACTCATCCCCAGCAGACACCACCTCAAGCTCTACAAGCTTGATACCCTGATATGATTGAGTGAAGATAAGAAAAAAGAAGAGAAGCCTGTAGAGCTTGAGATGGTATATGCTGGGGATGAGTAGTACTCATCAATGGAAGAGCCACTACAGAATGGTTACATGATGGTTGCAAAATGTGAATGTGCAATGGTAGGTTGAAATTGATTGAACAAAATTCCTTTTTATTTTTGAGGAAATTCATGATGATACAAGTTGTCTGTTAACCTCCATATCTTCAAAGAATATAACAGAATGCTATATGGGTTGGGATTTGAAAAATTGGTTTAAGTAAGTGTTGAATTATAATTGATTGAATTAAATATGGTAAATCAAGATGAAAATGGTTGGGTTTGAAAAATTGGTTGAAGTTAGTGTCAAATTATAGATGGTTCAATTAAAGATGGTACAGTAGAATCTCCCTGTAAAGGACAACACCTAATTGCAGAGACAAAGTGTCCTTTAGGGAGAGGTGTCCTCTTACCAGAGAGTTATAAATAGTAAAAATGGTAATTTTACAAATGAAAACTATCCTTTATAGAGAGATGTCCGCTAAAGGGAGGTTCTACTGTAATTTAAGAGGGAAATGGTTGTGATTTGAAATATTGTTTGAAGTGTCAAACCAAGCTCACAATATTTTTCAACTAGTTATTTATATTTGATGGAGAAAGCTTGAGAATGCTATTTCCTGTCATGTTAGATAGTTATATAAACCAAATTTTTGAATGTGTTAACAATGTACTCAGATAATGTGAAGATCATATATGTATATATCATTTATCCAGAATCTTTATTTTTGATCTGATATTTCTCTCCATGCCCATATCTCACAGGGCCTAGTCAATAAACTTATTCTAGCTAACTGCTCCGCTTCTTTCTTGACTCTCTCATCACACACACACTGCAATTCCCTTTTGTTAAATCTTAAAATTATAATCAAAAGATTTGAAACTATTATAGACACGTATGATTCTTTTTTTTTAAATGATAAGGCACAATTTGGATTATAGATTATCAAATTATAAAACTATTTTAGAGGCGTAACATAAGGTAATAAGGCTAAATCCAAATAAATAAATAGTGTGTGACATTTGTGTTGTTACCATCTTCAGACAAAAGTACTGAATGATGACTGAATGATACTTCATTTAGTACTTTTGTCTGAAGATGGTAACAACGCTGTTACCAAAATGTCACACACTAATTATTTATTTGGATTTTGTCTTATTACCTTATCTTTTTTTAAAATAAACAATTTCTACTGCCCTTACTGCAATGTAAAAATTAATTTTTTCATATAATAGTTTTGAATTTTCATAACAAGATGGCGCACTAATGCATCATAATATAATTAAAAGATGACCACGGTCAAATCCTAATTATCCAAAATGTTTGTGAAAATCTGATAACATACACAGCATTACTACTATTATCAGACAAATTACTTTTTTTTGCTTATCCCTAGTACACGTGGTACAGGCCATGATAATCATCTTCTTCTTTCTTATCTCCACTCAATCATATTAGGGTAACCATCATGATTGGGTGAAGTAGAATGCATTTGCCTTTGTCATTAAGACCAGGAGCACTACTCGGTGGCAGGCCGACTTAGCTCCAAAAGAAATGGCCGCCTCTGACATGAGGAACAGACGCCATGTGAAACTGCTCCTAACATGGAGTACAAACGCTGCTCATCCTGTATCCCTGGATTAGGAGCCCTTACAGGGTACTATCAGCCGGGTCAGTTGAGCCCAGGTTTTTTAGTGAGCATGTTACTGCTCCCCCTCCTCCTTTTTCATCCGGGCTTGGGACCGGAAAAGGCAGAGTGATAATCATGATGGGTAGAAGTAGATGACTGCTTTTACTGTAAGTGCACCACATGTCTACACATGTGAAAAGCAGTTAGACTTTTACACTTACAAATATGCCAGAGCCCCGAGACAAATTACTAAATGATTATTGTAACAATGCTGTTAACAAAATATCACAAACATTTCAATAATTTGGAGATTTGGTCTTATTACCTTTTAATTTTAATCTGTAATCCAAATTGTACCATATCATTAATATAGATTTTTTTTTTTTTATAAATTCACACTATAACTTCCAGGAGAATCTACCACTAGAGGACACCACTATACAAAGGAAAATTTTCTTCATTAAGATGTGACCATTTTTACCAATTAGTTGTTCTCAGGTAAGAGGAGGAGGATACCTCTCCCTTAATAATACTAAGCAACTAGGTGCTACCAACTACAAGGTAATAAGACCAAATTTAAATAAATTTGGATTTGGTCTTACAGTAGAACCTTCTTTTAGCGGACACTCCGCTAGCAGACACCTCTCTACAAAGGACTGTTTTCATTTGCAAAATTACCATTTTTACAATTTAGCAACTCTCTGGTAAGAGGACACCTCTCCCTGAAGGACACTTTATCTGCAATTAAGTGTCCTTTACAGGGAGGTTTTACTGTATTACCTTATAGCTCTAATTTATAAACCAAAGTGTGCCTTATCAACTAGGTGCTCTCCTTTAGAGCAGCATTTCTCAACCTTTTTGGTTCTTGAACCAGTCAAATTTGTGGGGGGGAAAATGTTGCAAAGAGACCAATGTTTTTTTTTTTTAAATATAAAAATATATACAGTAGAACCTCCCTGTAAAGGACGCCTAATTGCAGAGCCAAAGTCTCCTTTAGGGAGAGGTGTCCTCTTACTGGAGAGCTACTAAATAGTAAAAATGGTAATTTTACAAATGAAAACTGTCTTTTGTAGAGAGGTGTCTTCTAGCGCAAGTGTCCTCTCATGGAGTTTGTAATGTATCACTAGATAACTACCACCTAGAATAATGGTAACAATGCAGACAGATAAAAACCTAGAACCAATCAGAAATTTCTGATACATGGCCAGAACCAGTCTGCTTGTCCAGTGGTTGTGAATTTCTGCTTTATAAAGGGAAGCTAGCATATATTGGTATTAATGGAAGGGGGAAGGAATGGTATCAAAACCTTCAATTTTAGACAGCCATGATCCAGGTTCGAATCCAGCATTGGACACTTTTTTTTCTGAAGAAAGAATATTGGCCCCTGATTCTTGCCCAAACCCATCAGTGAGTGCAAGTAACTAAACAGACTTTAGCACATTTGTAAGTGCAAAAGTTGAACATGTACTTTATCAAGGTTTTATGTTGTTATTACTATGGCACAAAAACAATTACGACTTAAAACTTGAGAGTTTTCAATGAAAGAACCAAGATGCTTTTACAGTAGAACCTCCCTTTAGCAGACACCCTGCTAACAGACACCTCTCTACAAAGAACAGTTTTCATTTGCAAAATTACCATTTTAACAATTTAGCAACTCTTTGGTAAGAGGAGACCTCTCTACAGTTTTCATTTGCAAAATTACCATTTTTACAATTTAGCAACTCTCCGGTAAGAGGACACCTCTCCCTAAAGGACATTTTGGCTCTGCAATTAGGTATTCTTTACAGGGAGGTTCTACTGTATTAGGAAGATGATCCCCTGGAGAGAGATCTGCAGGTTTCTCAACAAGGCTAAGATTTAGTTAGACAAAGATGGTAGACAAGATGGTTTATTTGATGCGAGAGATACGGGATATGTACAGAGGGCCGTAGTTATGTGGCAAGCTGGGCACCACCAGCTGCCCCAGCCGGGAGACTTGGCTGAACCTGAACGCCAGGCCAGAGAATGGCTGCAGGACTGACTCCAGGTTGTGGATCTCAAATTCCTTGTGGGGCTGGGAATCCTGTAGTTCCTGCAAGGCCATGTAGACCACTCCGTCATTCTGTACTGGAGACAGGGTCCCTGTGGAGTACACCAGGGTTCCTCCGGGGGACAGGCACGTGAGGCCCTTTCTGTCACCACACATGGCACCCTTGGTGACATAGTCCTGGTGAAAAAACCCAGTGCTAGACATTAGGTTTATACATCTCTCAGAAAGCCCTTGGTGACAAACCCCAGTGCTATACATCAGGTTTATACATCTCTTAGAAAGCCCTTGGTGACAAACCCCAGTGCTATACATCAGGTTTATACATCTCTTAGAAAGCCCTTGGTGACAAACCCCAGTGCTATACATCAGGTTTATACATCTCTTAGAAAGCCCTTGGTGACAAATGTCAGTGCTAAACATCAGGTTTATACATCTCTTAGAAAGCCCTTGGTGACAAACCCCAGTGCTAAACATCAGGTTTATACATCTCTTAGAAAGCCCTTGGTGACAAACCCCAGTGCTAAACATCAGGTTTATACATCTCTTAGAAAGCCCTTGGTGACAAACCCCAGTGCTAAACATCAGGTTTATACATCTCTTAGAAAGCCCTTGGTGACAAACCCCAGTGCTAAACATCAGGTTTATACATCTCTTAGAAAGCCCTTGGTGACAAACCCCAGTGCTAAACATCAGGTTTATACATCTCTTAGAAAGCCCTTGGTGACAAACCCCAGTGCTAAACATCAGGTTTATACATCTCTTAGAAAGCCCTTGGTGACAAACCCCAGTGCTAAACATCAGGTTTATACATCTCTTAGAAAGCCCTTGGTGACAAACCCCAGTGCTATACATCAGGTTTATACATCTCTTAGAAAGCCCTTTGTGACAAATGTCAGTGCTAAACATCAGGTTTATACATCTCTTAGAAAGCCCTTGGTGACAAACCCCAGTGCTAAACATCAGGTTTATACATCTCTTAGAAAGCCCTTGGTGACAAATGTCAGTGCTATACATCAGGTTTATACATCTCTTAGAAAGCCCTTGGTGACAAACCCCAGTGCTAAACATCAGGTTTATACATCTCTTAGAAAGCCCTTGGTGACAAATGTCAGTGCTATACATCAGGTTTATACGTCTCTTAGAAAGCCCTTGGTGACAAATGTCAGTGCTATACATCAGGTTTATACATCTCTTAGAAAGCCCTTGGTGACAAACCCCAGTGCTATACATCAGGTTTATACATCTCTTAGAAAGCCCTTGGTGACAAACCCCAGTGCTAAACATCAGGTTTATACATCTCTTAGAAAGCCCTTGGTGACAAACCCCAGTGCTATACATCAGGTTTATACATCTCTTAGAAAGCCCTTGGTGACAAACCCCAGTGCTATACATCAGGTTTATACGTCTCTTAGAAAGCCCTTGGTGACAAACCCCAGTGCTAAACATCAGGTTTATACATCTCTTAGAAAGCCCTTGGTGACAAACCCCAGTGCTAAACATCAGGTTTATACATCTCTTAGAAAGCCCTTGGTGACAAACCCCAGTGCTATACATCAGGTTTATACATCTCTTAGAAAGCCCTTGGTGACAAACCCCAGTGCTAAACATCAGGTTTATACATCTCTTAGAAAGCCCTTGGTGACAAACCCCAGTGCTATACATCAGGTTTATACGTCTCTTAGAAAGCACTTGGTGACAAACCCCAGTGCTAAACATCAGGTTTATACATCTCTTAGAAAGCCCTTGGTGACAAACCCCAGTGCTATACATCAGGTTTATACATCTCTTAGAAAGCCCTTGGTGACAAACCCCAGTGCTATACATCAGGTTTATACATCTCTTAGAAAGCCCTTGGTGACAAACCCCAGTGCTAAACATCAGGTTTATACATCTCTTAGAAAGCCCTTGGTGACAAACCCCAGTGCTAAACATCAGGTTTATACATCTCTTAGAAAGCCCTTGGTGACAAACCCCAGTGCTATACATCAGGTTTATACATCTCTTAGAAAGCCCTTGGTGACAAACCCCAGTGCTATACATCAGGTTTATACATCTCTTAGAAAGCCCTTGGTGACAAACCCCAGTGCTAAACATCAGGTTTATACATCTCTTAGAAAGCCCTTGGTGACAAACCCCAGTGCTAAACATCAGGTTTATACATCTCTTAGAAAGCCCTTGGTGACAAACCCCAGTGCTATACATCAGGTTTATACATCTCTTAGAAAGCCCTTGGTGACAAACCCCAGTGCTAAACATCAGGTTTATACATCTCTTAGAAAGCCCTTGGTGACAAACCCCAGTGCTAAACATCAGGTTTATACATCTCTTAGAAAGCCCTTGGTGACAAACCCCAGTGCTAAACATCAGGTTTATACATCTCTTAGAAAGCCCTTGGTGACAAACCCCAGTGCTAAACATCAGGTTTATACATCTCTTAGAAAGCCCTTGGTGACAAACCCCAGTGCTAAACATCAGGTTTATACATCTCTTAGAAAGCCCTTGGTGACAAACCCCAGTGCTAAACATCAGGTTTATACATCTCTTAGAAAGCCCTTGGTGACAAACCCCAGTGCTAAACATCAGGTTTATACATCTCTTAGAAAGCCCTTGGTGACAAACCCCAGTGCTATACATCAGGTTTATACATCTCTTAGAAAGCCCTTGGTGACAAACCCCAGTGCTAAACATCAGGTTTATACATCTCTTAGAAAGCACTTGGTGACAAACCCCAGTGCTATACATCAGGTTTATACATCTCTTAGAAAGCCCTTGGTGACAAATGTCAGTGCTATACATCAGGTTTATACATCTCTTAGAAAGCACTTGGTGACAAACCCCAGTGCTAAACATCAGGTTTATACATCTCTTAGAAAGCCCTTGGTGACAAACCCCAGTGCTAAACATCAGGTTTATACATCTCTTAGAAAGCCCTTGGTGACAAACCCCAGTGCTAAACATCAGGTTTATACATCTCTTAGAAAGCCCTTGGTGACAAACTCCAGTGCTATACATCAGGTTTATACATCTCTTAGAAAGCCCTTGGTGACAAACCCCAGTGCTATACATCAGGTTTATACATCTCTTAGAAAGCCCTTGGTGACAAACCCCAGTGCTAAACATCAGGTTTATACATCTCTTAGAAAGCCCTTGGTGACAAACCCCAGTGCTAAACATCAGGTTTATACATCTCTTAGAAAGCCCTTGGTGACAAACCCCAGTGCTAAACATCAGGTTTATACATCTCTTAGAAAGCCCTTGGTGACAAATGTCAGTGCTATACATCAGGTTTATACATCTCTTAGAAAGCCCTTGGTGACAAACCCCAGTGCTAAACATCAGGTTTATACATCTCTTAGAAAGCCCTTGGTGACAAACCCCAGTGCTAAACATCAGGTTTATACATCTCTTAGAAAGCCCTTGGTGACAAACCCCAGTGCTAAACATCAGGTTTATACATCTCTTAGAAAGCCCTTGGTGACAAACCCCAGTGCTAAACATCATGTTTATACATCTCTTAGAAAGCCCTTGGTGACAAACCCCAGTGCTATACATCAGGTTTATACGTCTCTCAGAAAGCCCTTGGTGACAAACCCCAGTGCTAAATATCAGGTTTATACATCTCTTAGAAAGCCCTTGGTGACAAATGTCAGTGCTATACATCAGGTTTATACATCTCTTAGAAAGCCCTTGGTGACAAACCCCAGTGCTATACATCAGGTTTATACATCTCTTAGAAAGCCCTTGGTGACAAACCCCAGTGCTAAACATCAGGTTTATACATCTCTTAGAAAGCCCTTGGTGACAAATGTCAGTGCTATACATCAGGTTTATACATCTCTTAGAAAGCCCTTGGTGACAAACCCCAGTGCTATACATCAGGTTTATAAATCTCTTAGAAAGCCCTTGGTGACAAACCCTAGTGCTAAACATCAGGTTTATACATCTCTTAGAAAGCCCTTGGTGACAAATGTCAGTGCTATACATCAGGTTTATACATCTCTTAGAAAGCCCTTGGTGACAAACCCCAGTGCTAAACATCAGGTTTATACATCTCTTAGAAAGCCCTTGGTGACAAATGTCAGTGCTATACATCAGGTTTATACATCTCTTAGAAAGCCCTTGGTGACAAACCCCAGTGCTAAACATCAGGTTTATACATCTCTTAGAAAGCCCTTGGTGACAAATGTCAGTGCTATACATCAGGTTTATACGTCTCTCAGAAAGCCCTTAGTGACATATTCCTGGTGACAAATGTCAGTACCTAGAGCTGTTGGTTGACAAAGTGGGTAAAGAGTTCTTGGAGTGATCATCTTAGATGTACTCTTCCCTAAGTTTACATGAGGCCCACCTACCAATTTCCATTAGAAAATATAGTAGAACAACCACCATGAGAGGATACCCTCTCTACAAAGGACAGTTTTCATCTCCAAAATGATCATTTTTACTATTTAGCAGTTCTCCTGTTAATAGAACACCTCTCTCTAAAAGAAAACTTTAGCTCAGCAACTAGGTGTTATCATTAAGAGAGCCTTTACCGGTCCCAAGCCTGGATGAAAAAAGAGGAGGGGGAGCAGTACCAAGCTCGCTAAAAAACCTGGGCTCAGCTGGCCCGGCTGATAGTACCCTGTAAGGACTCCTAATCCAGGTATACAGGATGAGCAGCATTTGTACTCCATCTTAGGATCAGCTGCACATGGCATCTGTTCCTCATGTCAGAGGCGGCCATTTCTTTTGGAGCTAAGTTGGCCTGCCACTGAGTAGTGCTCCCAGTCTTAATAACAAAGGCAGATGCATTCTACTTCACCCAGCCATGATGGTTGTCAACTAAGTGCAATACTCAACCTGCAACCCCAAGCCCATTATTGACTGTATTGACTCATCCATTGATGATCTCTATTTATCCCCAGCAGATACCATCAAAAGTCTCTACAAGCTTGATACCCTAAAATGATTGAGTGGAGATAAGAAAGAAGAAGATTAAGAGAGAGGTTCTCCTGAACATAAGACTTACAAGAGCATGTTCTTCTGCTGGATAGGGATATCTCTGCGGAGTTTGAGATATCTAGTCTGGAATATATTGTCTTTGTTGTTGTTCAGTGAATACCTGTCGTTGGTAGAGGGTACGTCCACTAACACCTGCACCACACAACTCTTCATCAACATCCGTTCATTTTACCTGAACAATTATTTAGCAAGTTACACTAAAACATTACAAATATAGTTTCTTTTGTTCTAAAAAATATTGCAAATCCATAAAATTCAACATTCATAATAAGGCACAATTTAGAATAAAGATTTTTATTGTTGTTGTTTCTTATCCCCTTGTACAAAGATTACACATCAAATGGGGCTCAAGCACATTTGTAAGTGCAAACTCGAACTGCTTTTTACATGTGTAGACATGTGTTGCACTTAAGAGTAAAAGCAGTCACCTACTTCTACCCACCATGATTATCATGGCCTGTACCACGTGTACTAGGGATAAGTAAAAAAAAATTGTTCCTCTCAGCATACATCAAACAGGACAGTTGTTATATGTACAGTACTTTGGATTTTATGGCGTTATAACCAAGTGGTTCTCTGTTCTGTTTACAGAAGACATGGACTCACTGTATGAAGAAGTGAAAGTTGTATAAGCTTATGATTTTGCTTTGTTTTAAAAAATGAATCGATGTTGGTTCCATAAACTTGAATATTACACCTTAGTTCTACATATATTTTATTGCTTAAAATGGAACAAAACAAAAAAAAAGAAACTACAATTGCAAATGATTTGACAACTAACAAAGGAAAATAATAATAATAATAATAAATGATGATGATGAAAATTGATATTTCTGCCAGAAAAATGCTTCTATGAATTAAAAAAAATAAGAATAATTACAAACTTAACATATAAATTTCAAACACTCACCTTGTCAAAGGCACCCCAATCATGTCTTTCAGCATTTCTTTTAGAGATCTGAAAGTCGGAGAGATGAAGAAGGTTATGGTTGTCGAACAACCTGTGCATCTCTTTCACCCGGAGCATTTGTTTGTCATTGGCCACAATCATGCCTGCACAGGTGAGAATACATTAGATCTCCTTCTTTCTTATCTCCACTCAATCATATTAGGGTATCAAGTTGATGGTGTCTGTTTGACAACCATCATAATTGGGTGAAGTAGTATGTCTTTGTCATTAAGACTGGGAGCACTACTCAGTGGCAGGCCGACCTAGCTCCAAAAGAAATGGCCACCTCTAACATGAGGAACAGATGTTATGTGCAACTGCTCCTAACATGGAGTACAAACACTGCTCATCCTGTATCCCTGGATTAGGAACCCTTACAGGGTACTATCAGCCAGCTGAGCCCAGGTTTTTTAGTGAACGTGTTACTGCTCCCCCTTCTCCTTTTTCATCCGAGCTTGGGATCGGCAAAGGCGGAATTGTAAATCTCCTGGATGCAACAGGTTTCATGGAGATCACATTTTTTTATTAGTGCATTCTCAGTTTGGAAAAGCTGGTATTTTGCCGGAGAGTTGCTATATAGTATAAATGGTGATTTTGCAAATAAAAACTGTCCTTTGTAGAAAGGTGTCCACTAGTGCAAGTGTCCTCTCATGGAGGTTCTACTGTATGTGAAAAGAAACACATTGCCAAAAGTTATTGTTACAATTTTATCGATAGATGGAAATCTATATATATAAAAATCAATGTTTGTATGTTTGTATGTCTGGTATACAAATTCGCAGTAGTTCACTAATTCAAACCAAAATTTCCATACATAGGTAAAAAAATACGGGGAAGACGATAGGCTATTTTAAAAAAATATATAAATCAATTATAAAAATTATATATTCAAATTATTCTACTTAGCTCACGAACAGCGCCCTCTATCAAAGATTAGATTAAATTATGCTGATGCAAACAAATAGATAATGTGCTAATAACAAACAATTATAAAAAAAAATCTTATCTAAATATATATCACTCGGGTAGATATGCACACGGGTCAATCCCGGGGCGAAGCCCGGGTCACCCGTCTAGTTAAATTTATAAATGTAATTTGCTAATACAGTAGAACAAACTCCCTGTAAAAGACAATTCCTAATTGCAGAGCCAAAGTGTCCTTTAGGAAGAGGTGTTCTGTTACCGGAGAATTGCTAAATTGTAAAAATGGTAATTTTGTAAATGAAAACTGTCCTTTGTGGAGAGGTGTCCACTAGTGGGATGTCCGCTAATGGGAGGTTCTACTGTATTAGCTTTGATAAGAAATCTTGTTTTACGGAAAAGCATTGCTCGATGTAATTTCTTGTAATTATATGTATGCACCTCTACAGACCTATAAACTTAGGTCCATAGGTTCTCTAGACATCCTTAAAGCTGTCTTCCTTAGTAAATGCATGGTTAATAAGAAAACCAATCCAATACAATAGTAGAGGACATCTGGAGATTAATTTGGCAAAACCACTGAAAGGATTCACCACTGATGAGCTAAGACCTCTCATTCAATAACTTTTATCATTGCAATTGATAAGGCACAATTTGGATTATCAACATATATAGTCACGACCGTCTTTCCACCGTCAACAATTCCTCAATTCCTCATGTCACGGATGCGCGCGCATCATCATTATGATCATTATCATTATCTAATGATAATAATTATTATTATATTATTATTATTATTTTATTATTAATATATATAGTCACGACCGTCTTTCCTCAATTCCTCATGTCACGGATGCGCGCGCATCATCATTATGATCATTATCTTCTATAGAAGCTTCTATCTTTATAATTATGTATATTTACGAAAAGTCAATTCGCTCGCGCCTCTAGCGGTGAAAATGAGGGGTAATACCAGCTGACCTAATGTACATGTAAAGTTTGGAGCGGGACGTTTCACAAGAGTGACATCCACGGCTCCAATTTATAATTGTAACAAATAGTATTGGAATAAAAACATTCAATCGGGTAAAACACGGGCGTTGCCCGGGCCATTTGTCTAGTAGATTATAAACACAAGGTAATAAGACCAAATCCAAATAAATAAATAGTGTGTGACGTTTCGGTAACAGCGTTGTTACCATCTTCAGACAAAAGACACTAGTACTTTTGTCTGAAGATGATAACAACGCTGTTACCGAAACGTCACACACTATTTATTTATTTGGATTTGGTCTTATTACCTTGTGTTTTATCATTACAGTAAGGTCTGTAGAGATAATATTTGATGATATATGTGGAAATAAACACATTGACAAAAATTATTAAAATTCGAAACTATTATAGATGTGTATGATTCTTTTTAAAAATAAACAATTTTTGCTGCCCTTACTGCAATGTGAAAATTAAGGAAGATCGAAAAATGCAATATAAAAGCGGTATAGTAAATCAAATTGGCGAAACCGCTGGGAGGGTTCACCACTGATAAGCTAGGCCCTCCCATTAATTTTTCCATTGCAGTAAGGACAGTAGAAATTGTTTATTTTTTAAAAAGAATCATACCTGTCTATAATAGTTTTGAATTTTGATAACAGGTGGCGCGCTAATGCATCATAACAAAAATTATTGATGCAAATTTTATCGATAGATGGCAATTAAATTTATAAGCATATACATATGCTCAAACCTTGCTATAACAACATCCACATTGTTGCTATAACCATGGTTTTCACCAGGAAGGTTAGGTAGTGCATTTCAGGGGCCTGACACCATCCTGTGTCTGGTTCAGAGCAGGAGGGACAAGCATCGGTTCTGTCCTCCCAAGAAAACAACAGTCTTTGGTTTCCAGACCTAAGTCTGGTCATCTACAGACAATGACTTTCCAGAATGGTTGCAAGGTTTTCCCACTATGTACTAAGTGTCAACCTGAAACCCCAAAACACATTATTGACTGTATTGACTCATCCATTGATGAGCTCTACTCATCCCCAGCAGACACCATCAACAAGCTTTACAGGCTTGATACCCTGATATGATTGAGTAGAGATAAGAAAGAAGAAGAAGAGAACAAACCCAAGTGGTCACCCTCCCAATTGCTGGCCGGAACTAACTTTGCCTAACTTCAGTCATTAGTAAACCGATGTAACCACTCGTCTGGCTACCGAAGGATGAGCACAGCTACTGAACCATTAACTATGCAAATTGATTAATTACAATTCTCTCCATCCAGAATATATCTTGCAAGTTGGCTTTATGAATTTGTGTGAACTTGTTAATAGCAATTAGATTAGAAATGCTAAGTGAATTAGTAAAATTAGTAAATTAGAAATTAATTATTGATAAACTTTGAAGAGAGAGAGTTGTGAAAATAATGATGAAAATCAAAAGTCTCCAGCTTTACAAGCTTGATACCCTGATATGATTGCTGAGTAGAGATAAGAAAGAAGAAGAAAATTGAACCCCAAACCACATCATTGTATTGGCTCATCCATTGATGAGCTCTACTCATCCCCAGCAGACACCATCAACAAGCTCTTACAAGCTTGATACCCTGATATGATTGCTGAGTAGAGATAAGAAAGAAGAAGAAAATTGAACCCCAAACCACATCATTGTATTGGCTCATCCATTGATGAGCTCTACTCATCCCCAGCAGACACCATCAACAAGCTCTTACAAGCTTGATACCCTGATATGATTGCTGAGTGGAGATAAGAAAGAAGAAGAAAATTGAATCCCAAACCACATCATTGTATTGACTCATCCATTGATGAGCTCTACTCATCCCCAGCAGACACCATCAACAAGCTCTTACAAGATTGATACCCTGATATAATTGCTGAGTGGAGAGAAGAAAGAAGAAGAAAATTGAACCACAAACCATATCATTGTATTGACTCATCCATTGATGAGCTCTACTCATCCCCAGCAGACACCATCAACAAGCTTTACAAGCTTGATACCCTGATTGCTGAGTGGAGATAAGAAAGAAGAAGAAAATTGAACCCCAAACCACATCATTGTATTGACTCATCCATTGATGAGCTCTACTCATCCCCAGCAGACATCATCAACAAGCTCTACAAGCTTGATACCCTGATATAATTGCTGAGTGGAGATAAGAAAGAAGAAAATTGAACCCCAAACCACACCATGTATTGACTCATCCATTGATGAGCTCTACTCATCCCCTCAGCAGACATCATCAACAAGCTCTTACAAGATTGATACCCTGATATAATTGCTGAGTGGAGATAAGAAAGAAGAAGAAAATTGAACCCCAAACCACATCATTGTATTGACTCATCCATTGATGAGATCTACTCATCCCCAGCACAGACACCATCAACAAGCTCTACAAACTTGATATCCTGATATAATTGCTGAGTGGAGATAAGAAAGAAGAAGAAAATTAAACCCCAAACCACACCATGTATTGACTCATCCATTGATGAGCTCTACTCATCCCCAGCAGACATCATCAACAAGCTCTACAAGCTTGATACCCTGATATAATTGCTGAGTGGAGATAAGAAAGAAGAAAATTGAACCCCAAACCACACCATGTATTGACTCATCCATTGATGAGCTCTACTCATCCCCTCAGCAGACACCATCAAAAGTCTCAAGCTTTACAAGCTTGATACCCTGATATAATTGCTGAGTGGAGAGAAGAAAGAAGAAGAAAATTGAACCCCAAACCACATCATTGTATTGGCTCATCCATTGATGAGCTCTACTCATCCCCTCAGCAGACACCATCAAAAGTCTCCAGCTTTACAAGCTTGATACCCTGATTGCTGAGTGGAGATAAGAAAGAAGAAGAAAATTGAACCCCAAACCACATCATTGTATTGGCTCATCCATTGATGAGCTCTACTCATCCCCAGCAGACACCATCAACAAGCTCTTACAAGATTGATACCCTGATATAATTGCTGAGTGGAGAGAAGAAAGAAGAAGAAAATTGAACCCCAAACCACATCATTGTATTGACTCATCCATTGATGAGCTCTACTCATCCCCAGCAGACACCATCAACAAGCTCTTACAAGATTGATACCCTGATTGCTGAGTGGAGATAAGAAAGAAGAAGAAAATTGAACCCCAAACCACATCATTGTATTGACTCATCCATTGATGAGCTCTACTCATCCCCTCAGCAGACACCATCAAAAGTCTCCAGCTTTACAAGCTTGATACCCTAATATGATTGCTGAGTGGAGATAAGAAAGAAGAAGAAAATTGAACCCCAAACCACATCATTGTATTGACTCATCCATTGATGAGCTCTACTCATCCCCTCAGCAGACACCATCAAAAGTCTCAAGCTTTACAAGCTTAATACCCTGATTGCTGAGTGGAGATAAGAAAGAAGAAGAAAATTGAACCCCAAACCACACCATGTATTGACTCATCCATTGATGAGATCTACTCATCCCCAGCAGACACCATCAACAAGCTCTTACAAGATTGATACCCTGATATGATTGCTGAGTGGAGAGAAGAAAGAAGAAGAAAATTGAACCCCAAACCACATCATTGTATTGACTCATCCATTGATGAGCTCTACTCATCCCCAGCAGACACCATCAACAAGCTCTTACAAGCTTGATACCCTGATATGATTGCTGAGTGGAGAGAAGAAAGAAGAAGAACATTGAACCCCAAACCACATCATTGTATTGACTCATCCATTGATGAGCTCTACTCATTCCCAGCAGACACCATCAACAAGCTCTTACAAGATTGATACCCTGATATAATTGCTGAGTGGAGAGAAGAAAGAAGAAGAAAATTGAACCCCAAACCACATCATTGTATTGGCTCATCCATTGATGAGCTCTACTCATCCCCAGCAGACACCATCAACAAGCTCTTACAAGCTTGATACCCTGATATAATTGCTGAGTGGAGATATGAAAGAAGAAGAAGATTGAACCCCAAACCACATCATTGTATTGACTCATCCATTGATGAGCTCTACTCATCCCAGCAGACACCATCAACAAGCTCTTACAAGCTTGATACCCTGATATGATTGCTGAGTGGAGAGAAGAAAGAAGAAGAAAATTGAACCCCAAACCATATCATTGTATTGATTCATCCATTGATGAGCTCTACTCATCCCCAGCAGACACCATCAACAAGCTCTTACGAACTTGATACCCTGATATGATTGCTGAGTGGAGAGAAGAAAGAAGAAGAAAATTGAACCCCAAACCATATCATTGTATTGACTCATCCATTGATGAGCTCTACTCATCCCCAGCAGACACCATCAACAAGCTCTTACAAGCTTGATACCCTGATATGATTGCTGAGTGGAGAGAAGAAAGAAGAAGAAAATTGAACCCCAAACCATATCATTGTATTGACTCATCCATTGATGAGCTCTACTCATCCCCAGCAGACACCATCAACAAGCTCTTACAAGCTTGATACCCTGATATAATTGCTGAGTGGAGAGAAGAAAGAAGAAGAAAATTGAACCCCAAACCACACCATGTATTGACTCATCCATTGATGAGATCTACTCATCCCCAGCACAGACACCATCAACAAGCTCTACAAACTTGATATCCTGATATAATTGCTGAGTGGAGAGAAGAAAGAAGAAGAAAATTGAACCCCAAACCACATCATTGTATTGGCTCATCCATTGATGAGCTCTACTCATCCCCAGCAGACACCATCAACAAGCTCTTACAAGATTGATACCCTGATATGATTGCTGAGTGGAGATAAGAAAGAAGAAGAAAATTGAACCCCAAACCATATCATTGTATTGACTCATCCATTGATGAGCTCTACTCATCCCCAGCAGACACCATCAACAAGCTCTTACAAGATTGATACCCTGATATGATTGCTGAGTGGAGATAAGAAAGAAGAAGAAAATTGAACCCCAAACCACATAATTGTATTGACTCATCCATTGATGAGCTCTACTCATCCCCTCAGCAGGCACCATCAAAAGTCTCCAGCTTTACAAGATTGATACCCTGATATGATTGCTGAGTGGAGATAAGAAAGAAGAAGAAAATTGAACCCCAAACCACATAATTGTATTGACTCATCCATTGATGAGCTCTACTCATCCCCTCAGCAGGCACCATCAAAAGTCTCCAGCTTTACAAGATTGATACCCTGATATGATTGCTGAGTGGAGATATGAAAGAAGAAGAAGATTGAACTCCAAACCACATCATTGTATTGACTCATCCATTGATGAGCTCTACTCATCCCCAGCAGACACCATCAACAAGCTCTTACAAGCTTGATACCCTGATATAATTGCTGAGTGGAGATAAGAAAGAAGAAGACACAATCCTGCTGGTAGACAGGACCAAGTAAGAATCTGTGGACTCACTAGGCTGTGCCGTGAGCAGGGCTCCCAGAGTCCCAATGCCAGTCCCACAGCATAGGTCCAGAACTCTGTCTCCAGGCTTCAGGTCCAGAACTAGGGGAGGGAGCAGACTGGCTGGGTCTACCAGAAGGTAAGCTGCCACATACATCTCTACATTAGCATCTACATAGCATTGATGTTGTCACACACACACCTCTACATTGATAAGCCACAATTTGGATTATAGATTATAAACACAGGGTAATAAGACCAAATCCAAATAAATAGTGTGTGACATTTCGGTAACAGCGTTGTTACCATCATTCAGTACTTTTGTCTGAAGATGGTAACAACGCTGTTACCGAAACGTCACACACTCTTTATTTATTTGGATTTGGTCTTATTACCTTGTGTTTACACCTCTACATTGTATCTTTTTTTTGTTTGTTTATCCCTAGTACACATGATACAGGCCATGATAATCATGGTAGGTAGAAGTAGGCGACTGCTTTTACTGTAAGTGCACCACATGTCTACACATGTGAAAAGCAGCTCGACTTTGCACTTACAAATGTGCCAGAGCCCTGTTTGTTTACTAGAACTCACTGGTGGGTTGGACTTTTACAAGAATCGGGGGCCATTGGAGCATTTTTTTCTAAATCATAAAAAAAGTGGCCAATGCGGGAATCAAACCCGGGTTGTAGTGGTTGAAAACCAACAGTTTAGACCAGGGGTGGCGAACGTGCGGCCTTAAGGCCGCATGTGGCCTTTTCTTGCCCAAGTTGTAAAATTATTAACCAATCAAATTCGTCGCGACCAGTGCGGCGCCAAGCGGCAAAAGGCGGGAACTAATCCATTTCAGTTAAATAATTTTTTTAAAAAGTACATTAACCTTTGTAGTTTTTTGAATAGCCTATATGTTAAACGAAATCTTTAGCTACCTACATGCGAAATTCCATAATGATTGAGTCAGTAGATTTTGCGTGAAGCGATAACAAACATCGATTTCGCATTTCATTTTTATAGATATAAGGAAGGATTTTTATATATATAGAGATATTGAAATGCCAAGTATTTTTTACGTCATTGGAATATTATATTACTAAATTCTCAAATTAAATTTATTATATTTGGAAAACATTTTAAGCATTGTTACAATTTATAAATATAATTTCACCAGACGCCGCTAGAGGCGCTGCTTGCGAGTGAAAGTAGAAAATTCGCAAATAAAATTGCAAAGAAAATTTATTTCAAATCAAATTCAAACCAGAAATCTTCCCAGTAGTATAGTAAATAACTTCCTAAAGTTTCACGGCAATTGGATAATCTTACCTTTTAAAAACATTCATCGTGTGAACAAACTAACATTCATCGTGTAAACAAACCACGTGTTAATTATTAACCAGTCAAATTCATTTATCGCCGCGACCAGTGCTGCGCCCAAGCGGTAAAAGGCTGGAACTAACGCTTTTTGGTTTTTTATTTTTTTAAAAAAGCACATTAACTTTTTTAGTTTTTTGAATAGCCTATATGTTAAACGAAATCTTTAGCTACCTACATGCGAAATTCCATAATGATTGAGACAGTAGATTTTGCGTGAAGCGATAACAAACATCGATTTCGCATTTCATTTTTATAGATATACTAGCGGACGTACCCGGCTTCGCCCGGGTTTTACCCGAGTAAAGGTTTGTCTAACGAATCTCTCGATAAAGTGAACATTTTTTCCCGGTCCCTTGAAAAATACTCGATAAGTTGAAAAAAATCAATATTAATTGGTTCCCTCGGTAATTGGAAGTTAAAGGAATAGTATCTTGCCTTGGAATTGTATCATTATTCTTGTCTCAAATAAATTGCTGTGTCATCCTGAATTTTGTCTTTCCTAATTTTCTACATTACAAAATCATCGTATCATCATGATAATATTTAGAGCAGATTGTTGAATTATAACAGATAAATTATAATATTTATCTTGATTATTTTAAAGCGAAAAATTATTTCAAAAATTTTATTTGCTAGAAACCTTCCCAGTACTATACTAAATAACTTCCCAAAGTTTCATGGCGTTCCAATGAGTGGTTTGGTCAGGCATAAAGGACAGACAGACACACACACACACACACACATACATTAATTTTTATATATATAGATTTGGGCATTAGACGGGTCGCCGCGAAATTCGTACCAAAATTGCTCAATTGCGACCAAAAAAAGCATCGCATGAACATTGCTAATGAGATGTTGGACTCTGTCCGCGACGACCCAAATTTGCTCCAGAGGGTCATAACTGGTGACGAAGCGTGGGTTTATGGTTATGACGTGGAAACCAAAGCTCAATCATCTCAATGGAAGCTGCCGCACGAACCAAGACCGAAAAAAGCGCGCCAAGTTCGGTCGAATGTGAAAGTTTTGCTGACAGTTTTCTTCGATTGCAGGGGCGTGGTGCATCATGAGTTCTTGCCACAGGGTAGAACGGTCAATAAGGAATATTACCTGCAAGTTATGCGCAATTTTCGCGAAGCAATCCGCCAGAAACACCCGGATTTGTGGAAGAACAAAAATTGGCTTTTGCACCACGATAACGCCCCTGCTCACACATCGTTACTTGTGCGCGACTTTTTGGCCAAAACAACACACTAATGATGCCGCAGCCACCGTATTCCCCAGATCTGGCCCCCTGTGATTTTTTCTTGTTCCCTAAACTGAAGAAGCCCATGAAAGGACGACGTTACGCTACGCTTGACGAGATAAAGACGGCATCGAAGGAGGAGCTGAAAAAGATTTTTAAATGTTTTTTTGAAGTGCTTCGAAGATTGGAAAAATCGTCGGTACAAGTGTACTTATTATTTATTTCGTCTCAATTTACAGGTGTTACATTCGAGCACAGCTCGCGAGTCACCTTGTCCTGGCTATTTACACATGGCGAGTTGGTGGAGTAGAAGTGGTCCCCCTAGGCCTTGCAGGAGGGCAGCTGTTGGGCGATGAGCTCTTTGCTAAGTGTCAGGGCCGGGTCGTCGGAATAGGGGATTGATATCTCCTTTATTTTGTAGAATATCTTGTATGGTTGGATTATTTGAATTTTGCATTTGAAGGTATAATTTCTTAAAGGAAGTTTGGTACATATCTTCTAGATCGGGTTGGTTCAAGTCCTCCTTCAGTATCTTGTTTGATAGGTTGAATGGAGCTCCTATACTTGTCCGAAGGCAGATTCTTATAAATGCGTTTATCCTGTTTTTGTTTGTGGTTGTAATATATTTACACCAAATTGGGAGTGCGTATGTTACTATCGGGAGGATACAACTTCTGTATAGAGTAAACTTTTGTTTTGTAGTCAATTTGCTTCTATAGTTGAACAGGCTTGATAATGTTATTTTTGCTTTCTTTATGATATTTTTGACATGCATGTTGAATTTCAACTTGGAGTCTAAGGTAACTCCAAGATATTTAACGCTGTCAGTCCAGTTAATAGGGCTCTGGTTTACCTTTAGGATGAATTGTGGCTTGAATTTTTTATTGCCTAGTGGAGGAAAAATTATTGCCTGTGACTTTTTTGAAAAAACATAAAAGTCGCGATACTTTTTTAACACACCTCGTATATATTAATATTGAAATGCCAAGTTTTTTTACAACGTCTTCGGAATATTATATTACTATATCTCTAATTAAATTTATTATACTTGGAACACATTTTAGCATTTTTAAAATTTATAATTGTAATTTCACCAGAAGCCGCGAGAGGCGCTGCTTGCGAGTGAAAGTAAGAAATTTGCAAATAAAATTGCAAAGAATATTTATTTCAAATCGAATTCAGACCAGAAATCTTCCCAGTAGTATAGTAAATAGCTTCCTAAAGTTTCACGGCGATTGGATAATCTTACCTTTTAAAAACATTCATCGTGTGAACAAACTAACATTTAACGTGTAAACAAACCACGTGTTAATTATTAACCAATCAAATTCATTTATCGTCGCGACCAGTGCGGCGCCAAGCGGTAAAAGGCTGGAACTATCGCTTGTTGGTTTTTTATTTTTAAAAAAAGCACATTAACTTTTTTAGTTTTTTCAATAGCCTATATGTTAATCGAAATCTTCAGCTACCTACATGCGAAATTTCATAATGATTGATTCAGTAGATTTTGCGCTACGCGATAACAAACATTGATTTTGGATTTCATTTTTATAGATATAAGGAAGGATTTATATATATATATAAATATGCGGCCTTCTCAAAAATGGTAAAATGAAAATTGGCCTTCTAATATAAAAAGGTTCGCCACCCCTGGTTTAGACCATCCTTCCACCGACCCCCTACATTGTATCTACTTAGAATCTATGTTGTTACTCACACAGCTTCTATATTGTGGCATAGTATTTATTATTTTATTAATTGATTTAATCTATTTTTGATATATACGTTCTACTACTCTGATAAGGCACAATTTGGATTATAGATTATAAACACAAGGTAATAAGACCAAATCCAAATAAATAAATAGTATGTGACGTTTCGGTAACAGCGTTGTTACCATCTTCAGACAAAAGTACCGAATTAATTCACATCATTACACATTCAGTACTTTTGTCTGAAGATGGTAACAATGCTGTTACTGAAACATCACACACTATTTATTTTTTTGGGTCTTATTACCTTGTGTTCTACTACTCTGTAAAACTTCCCTCTTTGCTTCTCTTGTATTTTATATATTTTAATTTGTTCTTACATCATATAAATAAATTGCTGGGTCATTTTGAACTTTCCTAATTTTCTATGTTGCAATATATCAGTCTCACAGTAGCAATAAGAAAGCCAATCAAAGAGTTATTTATTTTCTCAAAAGATCGCTGCTTGTTATTTAGCTTTTAATAAAGCTGCATATTGTTCTAGTTCTTGTTATATTAGTCAAAATGTTGTATATCAGAAATGGACATTAAAGCACAAATGTTTCTTTCACATAAAAATCAAACTTCTAGAATTACTAGAGATGCTAGAATTTTGACTAATATCACTAGAAATAGAGCAATGTGCAGCTTTATTAAAAGCTAAATAACAAGCAACGATCTTTTGAGAAAATAAATACACCAATACCTCGTTTTGCATCGTTTCGTTTTGCGTTTTTTTCGAAGTTATGTCGCTGCTTAATTTTTACTGATTTTCACTGTACGTCGTTAGATTTTCGAAGTTGCGTTGTTTTGAATTCGAGTCTTTAATTTTTTTTTCCTAAAATATGGCAACACCTTTGTTTTTGATTGCGCCTTCACATATTTTCACTTTGCGTCGTTTCAATTTGCGTCGTGTTTTTTTGGAATGTAACCCCGACACAAAGCGAGGTATGGGTGTAACTCTTTGATTGGCTTTCTTATTGCTACTTTAGATTTGGTTTTATTACCACCTTGTGATTACTTTGAATTATTTTTATAATAAATTGATGTTATATAAAACTGGAGTTAAAATAAATGGAACTAAAAACTTGGGCTTTAGAATTATGATGCTTTAACAAGGTTATGAAGTTATACTGTAATTTGAATCTTAGAGTTATGGAGAATATGGTTGGATACATCTTTCATCGCTCAATGCAGGATGTACAAGTAAGCATTAATTTTTTTTTTGCTTATCCCTAGTACATGTGGTACAGGCCATGATAATCATGGTGGGAAGAAGAAGGTGACTGCTTTTACTGTAAGTGCACCACATGTCTACACATGTGAAAAGCAGTTCGACTTTGCACTTACAAATGTGTCAGAGCCCTGTTTGGTTACTTGCACTCGCTGGTGAGGTTGGACTTTTGCAAGAATCGGGCCATTTGCGTATTTTTTTTTTAATCAGAAAAAAAGTGCCTAATGCGGGAATCAAACCCGGGTCGTAGCAACCGAAAACCAACAGTTTAGACCATCTTTCCACCAACCCCCCAGCATTAATAAACTGATGGAACAAAAGGAATAGATGTGTTCAAGCCATGGGTGTCAGCCATATCAATTCTCTGGTAGCACATGGACTCACAGATCTCCATGGGCAGCGGGGGGTAGGGAAGAGGATCCCCCTGTGGGAGCATAAAGACATTCCAGTTGCTGGGGTAGTTGATGGGAGGACAGGGGACAATGTTGATCTGGGTCTCATCCTTGGGCTGGTAGAACTCAAAGTATTCCTGCTCCGTAATGATCTCCTCCTTGTAGATCATCTCTGTGGGTGGCATGAAGGCATTGAGGTCATCTGGACTGACCCATGTATCTTCACTCTCCTCTTTAGGTAAATTGTCCAGGGGGTTATGGCTCAGTTTGTCTATCTCTGGCTGAACACCAGTGATGGGGATGTGGTGGAATATGTCCCTGAGATCCATAGTTCCCAGGTTGAGGGCTGTCTCCCTCTGGAAGCCATGTTGCTGGGTCACTACGGCACAGAGAGTCTTCTTGCTGAGGAGACTGATGCGGATAGAAGGCCATTCCTTGCCGAAAACAGAGGCGTAGAAATGGTCAAAGTGAGATAGGGCGAGGTTGACTGGTAGGGTCCTGTCCCGGGCATCTCTCTGCACCACACAACTTCTGGGTTGGACATCTCTTCCAATGGAAAGTCCCTTCTGTGAGTTCAGCTGGTAGGTCACCATCTAATCAAGCAAATGACCACACATTCTACATAACACAACTTCCAGGACAGACCACTTCCAGGAGAGGCCACCTCTAGGAGTATCCACTCACAGAAGAGGCCACTTACAAAGAGGCCACTTCCAGGAAAGGCCACTTCCAGGAAAGGCCACTTCTAGGAGAGACCACCCCTAAGAGTATCCACTCACAGAAGAGGCCACTTCTAGGAGAGGCCACCTCTAAGAAAGACCACCCCCTGGAAAGACCAGGAATATTGATATGGTCTCTGATGGGAGGTACTGCCATAGTCAGACCCACTGAGTCACTACTACTAATGCATCCACTAGTTTTATACTTTGATATTTTACCCTGCTCTTAGCACCTCCACTCCAATAAACATTAAAATTGTATGTAATTCTACTGTCCTCAAAGCTTATGTCCATAGTTCATCTAAAATACCCATTCCAAATGTCTAGCATCAGTATCACTATAAAAGGAAGATCGAAAAATGCAATATAACAATGATATGGTAACTTAAACTGTCGAAACCTCTGAGACGGTTCACCACTGATGAACCAGGCCCTCCCATTAATTTTTCCATTGCAGTAAAGGCAGTAGAAATTGTTTAACTTTTAAAAGAATCATACGCATCTATAATAGTTTTGAATTTTCATAACAGATGACATGCTAATGCATTAAAACATTATAATATCTCCATTTATAATTCCATTTTCAAACATGGTGGAATTGTGGCCTATATGGAAAACAAAAAGCTAACGTTAGCACATTACTTCTGGCAGTGGGACAGAATGTTAGGTGGGGAAGTTGTCTCAAGATGTTCAGTTTTAGGAATTATGAAATGGAATTCTGCTGCTGCACATGACTGGTACAGAGACAAGCACCGGTTCTGTCCTCCCAAGAGAACAACAGTCTTTGATTTCCAGACTTAAGTCTGGTCATCTACGGACAACAGTCTTTGATTTCCAGACTTAAATCTGGTCATCTACGGACAATGACTTTCCTGAATGGTTGAAAAGTTTTCCCACTATGTACTAAGTGTCAACCTGCAACCCCAAAACACATTATTGACTGTATACCCATTGGGTATATGGGAATTGACCCATATAAAATGTATTCAGTGTATGGATAAGGTATTGTTTCATATGACATGGTTTGTATAGGTTGGTTTATGAAGTTCAAAAATGATAAGGCACAATTTGGATTATATAGATTATAAACACAAGGTAATAAGACCAAATCCAAATAAATTGTGTGTGACATTTCGGTAACAGCGTTGTTACCATCATCAGACAAAAGAATAAATGTTGCTAAAGCGTCACACACTAATTTATTTGGATTAGGTCTTATTTTCTTGTATCTATAATCCAAATTGTGCTTTATCATTTACATCATTGCATTTGGCCCCAAATGTAAATACAGAATTGTACAGCTCAACAAGACTTCTCTTCATCATGGCCCATGTTGAAACAGTTATCACACTAAGAACAACTAGAAATAAATATAGGGCGATAACAAACCATCTTTACATAAGAAATTGAAGCATTTCAAAGCACAAATGTTTCTCTTTTCAAACACAAAACAATCTCTTCTACTTTTGGATTAAGGATTATAAACACAAGGTAATAAGACCAAATCCAAATAAATAAATAGTGTGTAACGTTTCGGTAACAGTGTTGTTACCATCTTCAGACAAAATTACTGAATGAGAAATTTTACCACAGCATGTTTTATATAGTTACTGTTATCAAGTGTGTAAACAAGATAGCAGATAAGAAGAACGTCACACACTATTTATTTATTTAGATTTGGTCTTATTACCTTGTGTTTATAATCTCTTCTACTATCCTTACTGTGATGAATGAATGAAATTCTATTCTAAGATTCCACCCGTCAATGCTGCCTATATAAGCAGAATTGTCCAATACAGTATTGGAGCTCTAAGAGAAACGGTCTAGTAGATTAAATTGTCGAAACCGCTGGGAGGGTTCACCACTGATGAGCCAAGCCCTCCCAATATTTTTTTTTATCGTAATAAGGACAGTATAAGAGTTTGTTTTGTGTTTTAAAAAAATAAACATTCATGCTTTAGAGTGCTTCCAAGAAATATATATATTTATAAATGTAAAATTCGAGGTAATAAGACCAAATCCAAATAAATAAATAGTGTGTGATGTTTCGGTAACAGTGTTGTTACCATCTTCAGACAAAAGTACTGAATGTAGTAAATATATATAGTAGCCATTTAGTACTTTTGTCTGAAGATGGTAACAACTCTGTTACCAAAACGTCACACACTATTTATTTATTTGGTCTTATTACCTTGTGTTTATAATCTATAATCAAAATTGAACCTTATTAAATGTAAAATTATTTATAAACTTTTTACCACATGTGTGTAATGTCATTAAACATAAATGTTATATCAAGATGCTTCAGAAGTGCCCACCATCATTCACACCAAATATCCAGTAGCGGTCTGTGGGGTTATCAGCAGTGATGTTATGTCACCTCATTTCTTTGAAGAAGGCCTCAGAATCAACCCTGATGGATACATTCATGTCTTGGAGATGGTAGTCAAGTCCTGGATAGACATGGTGACCGGTGGAAAAGATTATGTCTCCCAGCACGACTCAGTGCCAGCCCATAAGTCAAGAAAAACCCAAGTGTGGCTTCATGGTATTGTGTCCTACCACTGGACTTGTGGCCACTCTCTAGCTCTGACTGCAATCCTCTCAATTACTACTTTTGGAGTGTAGTATAAATACTACTAGGGGGGTCGGTGGAAGGATGATCTAAACCATTGGTTTTCAACCGCTACGACCCGGGTTCGATTCCTGCATTAGGCACTTTTTTCTGATTTGAAAAAAAAAATGCTCTAATGGCCCCCGATTCTTGCAAAAGTTCAACCCTACCAGCGAGTGCAAGTAACCAAACGGGGCTCTGGTACATTTGTAAGTGCAAAGTCGAACTGCTTTTCACATGTGTAGACATGTGGTGTACTTACAGTAAAAGCAGTCGACTACTTCTACCCACCATGATTATCATGGCCTGTACCATGTGTACTAGGGATATGCAAAAAAAAGTATAAATACTGGATACCTAGTTGCAGAGCAAAAGTATCCTTTAAGGAGATGTATCCTCTTACAAGTGAGTTGCTAATAATAAAACTAAATTTTGGAGCTGAAAAGTGTTCTTTGTAGATAGGTGTCTAATCTCTAGGTTCCATTATGCTAAAAATGCTCATGTAATTAGTCATGATTTGCCTTTTTTATTTTTAATACAGTAGAACCTCCCTTTAGCAGACACCCCACTAGTAGACACCTCTCCACAAAGGACAGTTTTCATTAACAAAATTACTATTTTCCCTATTTAGCCACTCTCTGGTAAAAGACACTTCTTAAAGGACACTTTGGCTCTGCAATTAGGTGTCCTTTACATGGAGGTTTTACTGTATATTTTAATAATCCATGGTTTTAACTTCAGCTCTCAACTTTTTATTTCAAATATCCACCAATAGTAGAAACTCTGCCTTTGCTGGTCCCAAGCCCGGATGAAAAAGGAGGAGGGGGAGCAGTAACAAGCTCACTAAAAAACCTGGGTTCAGCTGGCCAGGCTGATAGTACCCTGTAAGGGCTCCTAATCCAGGGATACAGGATGAGCAGCGTTTGTACTCCATGTTAGGAGCGGCTGCACATGGCGTCTGTTCCTCATGTCAGAGACGGCCATTTCTTTTGGAGCTAAGTCGGCCTGCCACTGAGTAGTGCTCCCAGTCTTAATGACAAAGACATTCTACTTCACCCAGTCATGATGGTTGTCAAACAGACACCATCAAGAGTCACAACTTGATATCCTAATATGATTGAGTGGAGATAAGAAAGAAGAAGACCAATAGTAGAGTATAATGGGTTTGTGTGTTCTTAATTTATTGTTCTCTCATGTAAATGTCTTTAAAATATATTTTATAATTATATACTTCTATATCATTGTATTTTATATATAACATGCTATATTGAAACTACACAGGTAGATCAAAACACTTGTCAGAAGGTCTAAAGAACTGTTAGCAAGTTACTAAATGTCAAAACCTCCCCACTTGTCTAGTAAATGGTATCAAATGACAGCTAAACTTTCCATATTATGTCAAGGTTACCCATTTTCTATACCATTTATATAATCATGTTAAAGTGGAATAAGTAGAAACAAATAAATAGCATTTAAACAGAAATATATTGTTTACTATATGATAAAAATTAAAGGGTTAAAAATTATTGGTGTAAATCTTTTGTAGAACTATGTTGTTGTTGTATTTTAATTGCAGAACCCAGATGTATTTTGTAAGGTAATATAAGTGATTTTTTTCTGAATACGCTGGTAATTTGACAAAATCTGACCCACTTGATACGTTTTTTACTCCATATTAAAAAGAGGTGGTTAAACAAAATATAGTATTTGAAAATACACTTACCCCTAATTGTTTAATTATCATAGATAGTTTTGACATTTTGTATTCTTAAATATTTAAAAATAACTAGTAACATGTATAAATTAACTAAGCATGTTTAGATGTAATAAAAATAAACAAAAACAAACAGTGTGACCCATTTATTAAGTAAAAATAACTTATCTGTGTATAATTTTTAAAAGTTGAAAAGTTTAAATAAAATAAAATATCTTAGTTTATTTATAAAAATAAAAGAATCAATTTTAATTTATTTTTAGTGCTTATTTTTAATATTGGAACTTCATTGTTTACACTAGAAGTGACACTTATTTATTTCAATATATATCAGTTTTGCACAAAAAAAAAATAAATAAGCTTTTGAATAAATAATAAATTCAATACAATTCTGCTTTCATCTTGTAGTCTTCAGCCACTCTGGACTTTCTTCTGCTCTGACTACATCTGCTAGTCTTCAACCTCCCTGGACAATCAGCACTGTTAATTTACTCAATGATAATATTTATTAAATTAAAATAAATAGATAAATATATAATGAATATGTACATGGCGCCTCTTCTACCGCTGCAGTTTGGCGGAAAATAGTTGACAACATATAAAGGAGCCTCCTTCTAGCCCAACATGGAGATAGATAATTTTCCCATTATTTGACTTGATGGACCCCACAACAAAAAATGTACAAGAATGAGACTAAGTAGGATAAATATGTTCAGAAGAACATCATCATCAAGTTATTTAAGAGAATCAAAGATCCAAAATTTGAATAAATGAATCAACTTTAATGATTTTAATAGAATTTTAACCTATTCCACCCAGCTGAGATGGTTTGTTGAGTCCAGGAAACATGAGCAAGGAATGTTAGAAAATTGAGATATATATCAGGAACACATCTTGTTCAACCTGTCTATCATTTTGTTGTCTTTAATAGTACTGTTTAAACTTCTGTTTATCAAATGATAAATCAATGTAGTTAAAAATATTTCTAATAGCTCTATAAAAGAATCAAGGACAACAATGAGGCCACATTATTGTAATGGCGCTGAGTGAGAGGACCTCGAGCGGCGGGTTTGGCTCGGCCCAGCCGGGAGATGTCAGTCGTCGGACCGAGGGGGACTTCATCAGGACAGCCGTCACCCCAGGAGCCTCACCCTACCTCCCCGTCGACGCTCCCGGGGTCCTAGAGCTGGAGGACGACACAGCTGCTGCGACAGACGGCGTACCCCGGGCGGCTGCGAGGTAAGCCAGGTCCCCAACTCTAGCATTGTTTCCAACAAGGCGGGTCCAGGAGCAGCCCCCGGGCTTCTTCACCGGAGCACCGCGGGCCACGACGTCCCTCAGCCCGCGGTGCTGCTGCTCCTCGCGGGTGGCCACCGCCTGCCACCACCGCCCAGGTGCGCCGTCTGCCGTGGTCGTCCTCCAGCGGGTCGTCCTGATCCCTCGGTCCCCGCTCCCTCCCAGCTGAGGATCCGAGCCTAGATGTCCCGCCGCTCTCCCCCAGTGAAGTCTTCATGATCCAGTCACTGGGGGTGTCTCTCACACTCAGCGCCGCAAAATTATTTTATAAAAAGAAATAATATTTTTAAAAAATATTTATATAAAAAATTCAAAAATAAAAAATGAAATATTAAAAATATATATATATGAAAAAAATCCAAATAAACAAATATAATAAAAATAAATATAAAAAATTAAATAAGAAAAAATTGTTTATATAAAAAATATATAAAATATTAAAAATATATTTGAAAAAAGAAAAATATTTAAAATAAAAATGAATAAAATAGAAAAATAAACTAAAAAGTTTAATTATTTACCAAATACACTGAACAGTGGCTATTTCTAATACACCATGTTAGCCATGTATTGTAGAGCTATTGATCTGGGAAAACAGGATTCAATAAGTACAAATTACACTCTTTTCTTGTACCATTTACCATACAACAACAGAAGAAAGAAAATGGCTAAATCAACCAGGATTCCTATACCACCAATTCCCAGTAATTCGGATATAAGAGTTCCAAATTGTCTTTAAACCCTTGTTAGCATTAGTGAAAATGTTCAAAAAAGAGAAAAACTCTTTAATAAATGTATTTATGTATATTGTATCGTTTTGTGGAGCCTGTATAGTTTTTCTTTCAGATAAATACAAAATAACGCTAATTTACGAAGCAGTAAATGGTCAGAACACTCAAAGACCGAAGAAGATGGGAATCTTCTTCTTTCTTATCTCCACTCAATCTTATTAGGGTATAAAGCTTGTAGAGCTTGAGACTTGATAACCATCATGACTGAGTGAAGTAGAATGCGTCTACCTTTGTCATTAAGACTGGGAGCACTACTCAGTGGCAGGCCGAACTTAGCTCCAAAAGAAATGGCCGCCTCTGACATGAGGAACAGACGCCATGTGCAGCCGCTCTTAACATGGAGTACAAACGCTGATCATCCTGTATCCTTGGATTAGGAGCCCTTACAGGGTACTATCAGCTGGGCCAGCTGAGCCCAGGTTTTTTAGCGAGCTTGTTACTGCTCCCCCTCCTCCTTTTCCATCCGAGCTTGGCACTGGCAAAGGCGGAGTTGGAAGTACACAACCACATCTCCAGAGATTTGCATAGTTTCACTATTTTACAGATACAAATTTTTAACATTC
Source organism: Cordylochernes scorpioides (assembly GCA_030710605.1). Taxonomy (NCBI): domain Eukaryota; kingdom Metazoa; phylum Arthropoda; class Arachnida; order Pseudoscorpiones; family Chernetidae; genus Cordylochernes; species Cordylochernes scorpioides. The sequence goes on along the minus strand of CP092871.1, from coordinate 13,677,033 downwards.
AAACATACTATATAACCTATAAATACAGTATCTGTCTGTTTTTCTGTGATGCCCGATTTCAACTCGAAAACTAATTGGACTTGAGAATTTTTTTCAGTGATTTTCATTACCTAAAAGGAGGAAGAAATCTTAAAATTTTGGTTTCAATCTCAAATCTACTTGTAATTACAAGAAAAACTTAAGAAATCAAGATAAATATTAATATTTCTTAAGAAAAAGTCATCTTATTATTGTGAAACTTTCAGTTGATTATTTTTTCTTAATTTATCCACCTTATACAAGAACAATTTCACATTTGTTTTATTTTCACATTAATGTATCTGTTTTAATTTATTAAATATGTTTCAAATATAAGTATGCATTTATTGTATGCTGATATTTGGCTGTCTTTCACGTGGGTCCTCTTCGAGCGATGTGCGACCCCACGTTTAGCTGCCCACTTTTTAATGATTGTAATTGAAGGAGCAGAGATAGAGAGTTCCTAAAAACCTTTGGCAACTTCGCATCATTTTTTTAGGGGTTAAACCTCCCAAACGAATAAATTAATAACTGCACAATATTCAAGTTATTCAAATTTTAACGAAACACGCGCAAGACCTGTACTGCAAAGACTGGCTTACATAAACTTGTCCTACGAACTAATGACATTTGAATAATACGAGTATAACGACGCCAAAAATTGCAAGGATATTAAGAGCGATCAACGATAAACACTGCGAGGAAATGTCTGTCCGCATGCCCTTTAGGTCGATCGTAAGGAATCGCGGTACCCATTTGGCACACAGCTTCTTTATCTGTAATTTTACATGAAGGATATTGTGTACCCTGTCAGATAAGATGCCCGTGGTATTGTCAAATTATATTGACAAATATTTGCAATCTTATCATATCTTATCTCAGGTTTTAGTGGAAAGAATTTTTGTTTTTGTTTGTTTGTGAACAAACCTCTTCCACCTTCTCATTGGACGAATGTGGCCATATTTGTATATAAAGGGGGCTATGGTATGGGTCGAGGAGGATGGCCAATGGAGCGCAGGATGTCGTGGTTGCGTGAGATCACCATTTCATTGGCCATCCTGCCCTGAAGACCCTGCATGAGGACCTTATCCGCTTCATCGCAATGCGAACTGAGCTGGTCAAGGCCCTCCTTGCTGAAGTAGAGAACCTCTCTGGAACCCTCGAAGCCTTCGCGGAGCTGGACCAAGTTATGGAGGCTAACAAGCCCCAGACTGCTTGCCGCAGCACTCAAACCTGCCCTGCTCCTTCCTGCAAGGAAACCAGCTCCCAGACTGACCCAATCAAGCCCGCCACTCATGCTTCTGCTGCTCTACCTGCCAAGAAGCCTGCCTCCACCTTGCCTGCTCCTGCTCCAACCAAAAGGAAGCAGTCTGAAGCTCCCAACCCGCCTGCAAAGAGGACAAACCTGAATGGTCCTTCAAAACCTGTGCCTTCTCACGTCTCCAAGCCTGCGGCCGCCCAAGTGATCCTCCATGGAGAAAAATCGGCGGCCCACACAGTGGTCATCTCAGATGACCCACAGGCTGACCCAAGGGAGATGCTGAAAACAGTCCGCGCTGCTCACACTCTCCCCCAAGGCGTTTAGGCCTCCCTTCGCACCAAGGGGAAGCTGGTCCTCCATTCCAGCAATCCTGACACCATCCCTGAGGTTACAATCTCCCTGGCCAACAAACTGGATGGAATGAAGGTCCGCCAGCAGAAGGAGATCCTGCCGCGAATCTGCCTCTTCAAAGTGGATGAGGAGACATTCAACTCCACCATTGAGGAGACCTTCCTGGAAACCGCTGCTGTTAGAAAGCTTCCTGGGGACAAGGTGGTGCGCGTGGCGCACCGTTCTGCACCCAGAAACGGGACCTGCACCGCCTTCATCGAGGTGGACCTCAAGACCTTTAGAGCCCTGGGCGTTCGCGGGAGGATCATGGTGGATGGAGTAATCCTCAACTTCGAGGAGTCCATCCGCGCCCGCGTCTGCTTCCGCTGTTGTGGCTTCGGCCACAACTCTGCCCAATGAACCAGAGCTCCTAAGTGCCTCCACTGCGGTGAAGACGGCCATGAAGGCCGCACCTGCCCATCCATTGCTGACCAGCGCACCTCCAAATGTGCCAACTGCTGCTCCAAGGGCCTTCCTGACAAGCACGAGGCGAGAGCCTCAAGCTGCCCCATCCTGAAGTCTAGGGCCCTCAAGTTCTAGGCTTCAAGGACCTTCTGCCTCCAATTCCATCTGCCACTTCTCCTGGATTCCTGGCCTATTCAAGGCACCCGCCTCACTGCACCCTGGCGCTGTTCCCCCGCTTGCCCAACGTTTCCACCACTCCTGCGAGACATCTCCTGCCGCCAGATCCTAGGGTCCCTTGCCACCTGACATCGAGTTTGGGCTCGAGAATCATAACTTTTGGTTAGTAGCCCGTAAAACCATATTTTCTCTGGGTCGAGGAGAGTGTGGTGGATTATCGTGTGGAGACGCTTAAAGTGTTCTCTGCATGCTTTATCCGTGTCTGGTGATCTCCTCGCATACCTGTGTAACCCCGGTCCGATCCCTACCAACGCAACAATAAAGATAAGTGCTGTGTGTGTGTGTTTTTCATAATTCATTTTATTTAACAAATTGTGAGCTATTATTTACTTTTTTTGTGTTGTAATCTTGAGTGTACGCTTTTTGTGCGTTTAGTTAATCTTACTGTAGGCCTTAGATTATTGCAACTTTGTGTGTTAACCCGTATTTAGCAACATTTGTCAGTATCACGTAGCTTCACTCGTCGATCTTCTATAACGATGCAATGAATTTTGATACCATTTCTTATGTTGTTACATCCATAGGCCGTTCGGGACGTGGTTCACCTTGTGATGATTTTCGCGCGATCAGGTTTAAATTCATTCTTCCAGTCATAAATGGTCTTAAATGATGGGACTGAGTCTCTGTGAACTTCTTTCAGCTCGGCTTTAATTTGGGGACCCGACCAACGTATAGAAAATAAATGTTTGATAACAGCTCGAAAATCTTTTTTATCCATTTTGGAATCAATCGCTACGGTGCGAGGTTTCTAGAAGTTGGAGCACGCGACTTGACGTCAAATATAGGAACCTCCTTCTAGCCCACCAGAGAGATAGGTGTCGCCATCTATATTCTTTTTACCTTACTTATCCAAAATCCCTCATATGTATGTGGATATATCAAATAGAACCTCCCTGTAAAAAACACCTAATTGAAGAGCCAGAGTGTCTTTTACAGAGAGGTGTCCTCTTACCGGAGATTTGCTAAATAGTAAAAATGGTAATTTTGCAAATAAAAATTGTCTTTTGTAGAGAGTTGTCCTCTAGCGGGATGTCCGCTAAAAGGAAGTTCTAGTGTATTTAAAAATTTATTTTTTTCATTTTAAAATACAAGGTATGTCCCATAAGTTCCCGGACTGGGTCCATAAAAAAATAAATAAATGAAAAATGTAAATGAATTTGACTGTTTATTATAGAAAAAATATCTGGCTACACGGTGGTACCAATATCGAGGCGGTACGTGCACGCGCCCTAAAAGTTATTCTAATTTATTTAAAGGTTACACATAGCGCAGCGGCGATTTTACGATGGAACGAAAATTGAAGCAGAGGATTTGCATAGAATTTTGTGTGAAACTTCAAATATCAGCAACCGGAACTTTTTAAATGCTTAATAAAGCATTCCCCAAAGAGAACAATTGTTTTTGAATGGCATTCTAGATTTAAAGCTGGCAGAATTTCCATTGAAGATGATCTTCGTCGAGGACGCCCAAAAATTTCAAAGGACTGATGAAAATGTGCAAAAAATCACCGATTTGATAAAAGAAAATCCTCGAACCACTTTGCTGGAGCTAGAGCAAGACACAGGCATCTCTAAAACAACGATTGGAAGGATCGTAACCAAATCAAAAAGTCTCCTGCAAAATTCATCCCAAGATTCCTCACTAATGAGCAAAAACTGTGCAACCTGTGAGGACATGTTGGAAATGACAAGAACGGATCCGGAATGGAAAGACAAGATAATCACAGGCTACGAGACATGGGTCTATGGCTATGATCCTGAAACCAAGCATCAATCTGCCGAGTGGAGATGTCAGGGTGAGCTTAGACCCAAAAAATCCAGATTATTGAAATCCAGAAACAAGGTGTTGCTGGTCGCTTTTTTGGATAAAAAGGGCATTTTTCATCACGAGTATCTTCCTGCAGGCCAAACAGTTATCAAGGATATGTATTTGGGCATTCTTCGCCGTCTAAGGTAAGCGATTCGAAAAAAAAAGGCCAGAAAAATAGACTAATGGTGGCTGGATCCTACACCATGACAATGCTCGCCCTCACACAGCGCACTTGATGACTAGCCTTTTGGCGAAAAACGGGACACAAATCCTACTTCAACCACCCTATTTCCCAGACATCGCACCAAATGACTTTTTCCTGTTCCCCAAACTTAAAGCAGTTCTAAAAGGAAGACATTTTGACACCAGGGATGACATAATAGAAAAATCGCCGTTAGCATTGAAGAGCATTCCAAAAGAGGCTTATAAAAACTGTTTCGACAATTGGGAGAAACGATGGCGCTGGTGCGTTGAAGCAAGGGGGGATTACTTTGAAAAGTTTTAATTAAAAAAATGTAAAAAAATCTTACCTTTTTTTTTATGCACCCAGTCCGGGAACTTATGGGACATACCTTGTATAATAAGTTTATTTATTTTCAAAGTCTTGACTCGTAATCTATTTGTTTAAAAAATATAGAGCTTACGCGAAAACGAGGCATAATTTCTTAAAAAATTGTTATTTTCTGATGACCTATAATTTATATTTAAAGATAAAGAAGGCGCGGTTTCATATTCCCCATAACATAGTTAGAGATTTACTTCTGGCCGTGGTGATAGCTCCCTATACTGAATATATGATTACCGGCCTGGCTACCTCCATCTCTTCAGAAGTGAGAGAGAAAGAGAGAAAACTGAAAATGATTAAAATTGGAATCTCCCAGATAAGTACAACAGTATTTGTTAAATTGTATTCCAGCAGGGACTCCGTGTGGAGAAATGGTTAAAGCTATTCAGAGTGCCATGAGTGCACTTACAGTAAAAGCAGTCGCTAACTACCCACCATGATTATCATGGCCTGTACCACGTGTACTAGGGATAAGCAAAAAAAAAAGAGTGCCATGAACAGACAAAAAGACAAATATTCAATATTTTAAATGAAATTAATCCTGGTAGATCACTAGAATCCTAAAGACTGTTGGGGCACGTTTTTGTAACCATACCCCAACAGAAGGCGTATGTATAATCAAATCAAATGGATACATGGCTTCCCTCCCACATAGACTTACAGACCATTTTTTTTTTGCCCAGAAACTTAGACACTTGGTGACACCAGACTTCCATGCCGAAAGCTGATGCCTGGTAAAGAAGAAGACATCCAGAGACATCCGAGCTGGAAACTGTTGTTTCATATGTACATATATTCCCCTCACCAAAAATTTAGGTAAAGGTGACCAGAAAAAAAAAAAAGGAGAAAAATGGAGAAGGAAGATCTCTAAAGACTGAAACTTATAAAATATCCTTCCAGAGAAAGGAAAGCATCACATTACAGTCCAGGTAAAAAGGGCCTGGGTCAATTTTAGCCAAGACGGGGGGGGGGGGGCGATATATATACCATCCCGAGAAAAAGGGAGGATTGTATTTCAACCCATGTGGAAAGGGGGGGGGGGGGGGGCCTGGGGTCTGAAATTTTACACTATCGCCGCAGTTGTTGCTCTCTTTAGATTTTTTTGTTTTGGTAATACTATATGTTCTATTTTGATGAGGCCTGGGGCGTCTATGAAATTGATACTGGAGCGTTGGCCATTTTGATTGGTGTTTTTTTCGGCGAATGAAAATGGAGAGAGAGAGGAATAAAAGAAGGTTCTTTGCCAAAAGGCAAGATTCGATCGGAGTCGCTCAGTGAGAAGGACGATTTTTAGACGGGCCTGAGACGTAGAGGAGACCAGACCTTGCCGCCGCTTTCGAGAGAAGGTAAGCCCCTCGCCATTATGGTTTAGCCCCCCCCCTTTTTTTATTTTTCGAACAGAAGCTAATCTATTTAGATTCTGAATGGGCCCTAAAGGGCTTTAAGTGACTTAAAAGGAGTGTTAGGGTTCGTATATTTTGTCCCGCTAGAATAGATGGAGATCTAGGTTTCCCCCCTCTTTTTGTGTAGTAGCCAACCTAGATTTCGCATGGGCCCTAAAGGGCTATAAAGTAACTTCAGGTCACCTCTATCTAAATTTTACTATGTAAATAGCATATCTCGTCAGTATAGACATGTTCCCAAATTTTAAGATATTTAAATAAATATCTAGAGAAATTTTCTTGTTTCCTCTGTTACCTATTTCATACATAATTTGCCTTATGGTGCTATTCCCACTGTTTAAATGAAATGTTGTATGTTTCTTACCTATTTGAAGGGAATGTTACTAATAATCAAGTCTCCCATAAATTACCGGCCACATACATTGCCGCGAGTGTCTGTGTTTCAGTGTTTTATAGATTGCCCAATTTAATAACGATTTCATGGGTTGTCTGATGAAATTGTATAATAGTGTCGCGGCTGTTTCCATCTTTAGACCATTGTTCTGACAATATTATATGCTCGATCCTTGCTTTAGCTCAACTCTTAATCAATTACAGAGTTTTTCCCCCCTTTTCTTTTTTTTTATTTATTTTATTTATCCTGTTTGCACAAATTACATTACATGTGATGATGTAAAGACATATGCCGATAGTGCATCACTGACAGCTGTGCTGCTATTATACAACATTAAGGTCTTGCTGCGGGTTATATACATGGGGTTATTGGCCTAAATTGCTATATATATATATACTTAAGTAAGGAAACTTTAATAAGTCACATCGTGTATCCTCCCTTTTCAACTATCCAAACCGGGAACCCATCAAGACTGGCATACTCTGGACACATAATGAGGGAATATGGATTAGAAAAGATGTTGATGTCGGGAAAAATTAAAGAAAGAAGAAAGAGGGGAAGACCTCGCAATGAGTTAGCTGGAAAGGCGATCAAGAAAACTACCGAAAGGTCACTAGATGAACTGCTGAGTGATGGTCATCAACAGATCAAATTGGAGAATATTTGTCCATATAATCACAAAAAGTCGACTTGTTTGACACTAACAACACGTGTGTCTTGTAATCAGAGAATATTCATCCTTAAAGCCACCAAAAGTCAACTTGATGGACGTTAACAAAAACGAATGTACAATCTTAGTCAAAGTAGTTACAAGAGATGTTCAGAAGAACAGTATCATCAAGTTATTTATATAGTTAAAAGATCCATATTTCCAAGAAATGAATCCAATTTAATGATTCTGAGAGAAAATTTTAACATATTCCACCCAGCTGAGATGGTCGGTTGAGCCCAGGAAGAATCAGCAAGGGGAATGTTAGAACATTGAGATATATTTTTATGAAAATATAGCAATCCATAAATAAATGTTTAATTAAAAAGGCATATATATCAGGAACACATCTTGTTTAAATTGCCAATTAACATCTTGTTGTCTTTAATACAAGTAGTATTATACTTGTAGTTCTGTTTATCAAATGATAAATCAATGTAGTTAAAAACATTACTGATATAGACTGATAAAAGAATCAAGGACAACAATGGGGCTGCATTATTGTAATGGCGCTGAGTGAGAGGGCCTCGAGCGGCGGGTTTGGCTCGGCCCAGTCGGGAGATGTCAGTCGCCAGACCGAGGGGGACTTCACCAGGACGACCGTCACCCCAGGAGCCTCACCCTACCTCCCCGTCGACGCTCCCGGGGACCTAGAGCTGGAGGACGACACAGCTGCTGCGACAGACGGCGTACCCCGGGCGGCTGCGAGGTAAGCCAGGTCCCCAACTCTAGCATTGTCTCCAACACGGCGTGTCCAGGAGCAGCCCCCGGGCGTGATCACCGTGCACCGCGGGCCACGACGTCCCTCAGCCCGCGGTGCTGCTGCTCCTCGCGGGTGGCCGCCGCCTGCCACCACCACCCGGGTGCCGTCTGCCGTGACCGTCCTCCAGCGGGTCGTCCTGATCCCTCGGTCCCCGCTCCCTCCCAGCTGAGGATCCGAGCCGAGATGTCCCGCCGCTCCCCCCCCCCCCCAGTGAAGTCACCATGATCCAGTCACTGGGGGTGTCCCTCTCACTCAGCGCCGCAAAATTATTTTTATAAAAAGAAATAATATTAAAAAAAAATATTTATATAAAAAATTCAAAAATAAAAAATGAAATATTAAATATATATATATATGAAAAAAATAAAAAAATATATATAATAAAAATAAATATAATAAAAAAAATTAAATAAGAAAAAATTGTTTATATAAAAAATATATAAAATATTAAAAATATATTTGAAAAAAGAAAAATATTTAAAATAAAAATGAATAAAATAGAAAAATAAACTAAAAAGTTTAATTATTTACCAAATACACTGAACAGTGGCTATTTCTAATACACCATGTTAGCCATGTATTGTAGAGCTATTGATCTGGGAAAACAGGATTCAATAAGTACAAATTACACTCTTTTCTTGTACCATTTACCATACAACAACAGAAGAAAGAAAATGGCTAAATCAACCAGGATTCATATACCACCAATTCCCAGTAATTTGGATATAAGAGTTCCAAATTGTCTTTAAACCCTTGTTAGCATTAGTGAAAATGTTCAAAAAAGAGAAAGAAACTCTTTAATAAATGTATTTATGTATATTGTATCGTTTTGTGGAGCCTGTATAGTTTTTCTTTCAGATAAATACAAAATAACGCTAATTTACGAAGCAGTAAATGGTCAGAACACTCAAAGACCGAAGAAGATGGGAATCTTCTTCTTTCTTATCTCCACTCAATCTTATTAGGGTATAAAGCTTGTAGAGCTTGAGACTTGATAACCATCATGACTGGGTGAAGTAGAATGCGTCTACCTTTGTCATTAAGACTGGGAGCACTACTCAGTGGCAGGCCGAACTTAGCTCCAAAAGAAATGGCCGCGTCTGACATGAGGAACAGACGCCATGTGCAGCCGCTCTTAACATGGAGTACAAACGCTGCTCATCCTGTATCCTTGGATTAGGAGCCCTTACAGGGTACTATCAGCTGGGCCAGCTGAGCCCAGGTTTTTTAGCGAGCTTGTTACTGCTCCCCCTCCTCCTTTTCCATCCGAGCTTGGCACTGGCAAAGGCGGAGTTGGAAGTACACAACCACATCTCCAGAGATTTGCATAGTTTCACTATTTTACAGATACAAATTTTTAACATTCAAACATACTGTATAACCTATAAATACAGTATCTGTCTGTTTGTCTGTGATACACGATTTCAACTCGGAAACTAATTGGAGTTGAGAATTTTTTTCAGTGATTTTCAAGACCTAAAAGGAGGAAGAAATCTTTAAATTTTGGTTTCTATCTCAAATATCCTTGTAATTACAAGAAAAAAACTTTAAAAATCAAGATAAATATTAATGTTTCTTAAGAAAAAGGCATCTTCTTATCGTGAAACTTTCAGTTGAGATGCTTTTTTCTTAATTTATCCACCTTATCCCAGAACAATTTCACATTTGTAATATTTTTCACGTTGATGTATATATCTATATATATAAAATTGAATGTCTGTGTGTCTGTCTGTCTGTCTGTGTGTGTGTCCTCTATGGATTCAAAAACCATACATCCAATCGCCGTGAAATTTTGGGATATTATTAGGTATATCCCCGGAAAGGTTTACGAAAAATAATTTCTTTAATATCTTGAATATCCTTAGAGTTATTTGCAGATTTGTAGCTTTAACTCGCAAGCAGCGCCACCATTGAGACGGAGATAGGCTTTTTCAAGAGGGGAAGTAATGTTAGGAGAGAGGAGCGCGTCTCGAGGCGTGTGCTCACGTGTCACTGTTAAAAACCTATTTGTTTTGGCTACATCTTTTCCCGTGGACTTAACGATAACTTTTCTAAAACTTATTTCAAATTTCATGTATAATTATTTTTACATCATTTAGTTTAGTATAATTATTTACTATAATTTCCTATCGTTCAATTATTATACTTTTTGTTCTTAAAGATTATTTAAGACAATAATCTTTAATATTAGAAAGTGCTTTGCCAAAAGTTTGGAGTGGGGCAGACTCCGTGCGAGAATGGATTCGCCCGGCCGCCGGCCGACAGTCAAAGTACCCACCGACCAATCAGGGCAGAGTTGGTGACACAGCTATGCCAAGTAGACAAGAAAAAAAGCCTCGCGGGAGCTTGCCCAAGATGACCTCCGGGAACTTCGTCCATCTTCCATAAACGACCATGAATTTATTCAACCTTATCGAGTATTTTTCAAGGGACCGGGAAAAAATGTTCACTAGATAAAACGATGATTTTGTAATGTAGAAAATTAGGAGAGACAAAATTCAGAATGACACGGCACACAGGGACCGGGAAAAAATGATCACTTTATCAGTTTCAAATTATCAAAATATATCTATTTCTTTTTATAAGTCTATAGAGAATTGTTTTAACAAATGTTCGTTAGACAGACCTTTACTCGGGTACCGATTAATATTGAATTTATTCAACTTATCGAGTATTTTTCAAGGGACCGGGAAAAAATGTTCACTTTATCGAGAGATTCGTTAGACAAACCTTTACTCGGGTAAAACACGGGCAAATGTTCGTTAGACAAACCTTTACTCGGGTAAAACCTCCTACGATAATCGTTTAACATAATTTGAGTATTTTTCAAGGGACCGGGGAAAAAATGTTCACTAGCTAAAACGATGATTTTGTAATGTAGAAAATTAGGAAAGACAAAATTCAGGATGACACGGCACGCAGGGACCGGGAAAAAATGAGCACTTTATCGAGAGATTCAAATTTACAAGTTTCAAAATATCAAAATATATCTTTTTTTTTTAATAAGTTTATAGAGAATTGTTTTAACAAATGTTCAAGGGACCGTGAAAAAATGAGCACTTTATCGAGAGATTCAAATTTACGAGTTTCAAAATATCAAAATATATCTTTTTTTTAAATAAGTTTATAGAGAATTGTTTTAACAAATGTTCAAGGGACCGGGAAAAAAATGTTCACTAGATAAAACGATGATTTTGGAATGTTGAAAATCAGGAAAGACAAAATTCAGGATGACACGGCACACAGGGACCGGGAAAAAATGTTCACTTTATCGAGAGATTCAAATTTACGAGTTCCAAATTATCAAAATATATCTTTTTTTTTTAAATGAGTTTATAGAGAATTGTTTTAACAAATGTTCGTTCGACAAACCTTTACTCGGTAAAACCTCGGGCGAAGCCGGGCACATCCGCTAGTATATATATATATATATATATATATCTGTAATAATTTATTAAATAGGCTTCAAAAATAAGTATTTATTTATTTTATGCTGATATTTGGCCGTTCTTCACGCGAGTCATCTTCGAGCGATGTGCGACCCCACGTTTAGCTGCCCACTTTTTAATGGTGGTAATTGAAGGAGCAGAGATAGAGAGTTCCTGAAAACATTTGGCAACTTCGGATAATTGTTTAGTGGTTAAACCTCTCAAACGAATAATTTAATAACTGCACAAAATTCAAGTTATTCAAATTTTAACGAAACACGCGCAAGACCTGTACTGCAAAGACTCGCTTACACAAACTTGTCCTACGAACTAATGACATTTGTATAATAGAACGACGCCAAAAATCGCAAGGATATTATGAGCGATCAACGATAAACACTGCGGGGAAATGTCTGTCCGCATGCGCTTTAGGTCGATCATAAGGAATCTCAGCAACCATTTATCACACAGCTTCTCCATCTGTATTTTTACATGAAAGATATGGTGTACCCTGTCTGATAAGATGCCCGTTGTCTCACGTAACTTTACTCGTCGATCTTTCATAACGATGCAATGGATTTTGACATCATTTCTTATGTGGTTACATCCATAGACAGACCGTGACGTGGTTCACCTTGTGATGATTTTCGTGTGACCACGTTTAGATTCATCCATCTAGTAATAAATGACCTTAAATATGATGGTCTGAGTCTCCATGAACTTCTTTCAGCTTGGCTTCAATTTGGGGAGCCGACCAACGTATAGAAAATAAATGTTTGATAACAGCTTGAAATTCTTTTTATCCATTTTGGAATCCATCGCTATGGCGTGAGCTTTCTAAAAGGCGGAGTCACTGTTCTTACCACGTGGCGTTGTTTACCACCGCCGCTGCCACCATGTAACGTCCTCGTGTTTTTTAGTTGACTTTAATCAGCAAGAAGTATCTGGAAGTTTAAAAAAAAAGTCTTTATTTCTTTTTGGCTAACATCAGACATATGTTTACAAGTAGATATATATTACAATAAGTCAACTCCACAGAGTACCATCAGTGATATGCTCACTGATAATTTACTATACATCCTGTAGGCATGCCAGCTGCTGTTACAGTCACGAGGCTTGAGGTCATAAAAAGGAACTTCCTTCTAGCTCAGAATGGAGATAGGTGTCGCCATCTATATTCTTTTTACCTTACATTTCGAACAGCCCTCATATATATTGTGAATATATATTTGAAAGATTTATTTTTTATATATTACTAGACGGGTGACCCGGGCTTTATTGACCCGTGTGCATATCTACCCGAGTGATATATATTTAGATAAGAATTTTTTTATAATTGTTTGTTATTAGCATTATCTATTTGTTTGCATCAGCATAATTTAATCTAATCTTTGATAGAGGGCGCTGTTCGTGAGCTAAGTAGAATAATTTGAATATATAGCTTTAATAATTGATTTAGATATTTTTTTAAATAGCCTATCGTCTTCCCCATATTTTTTTTACCTATGTATGGAAATTTTGGTTTGAATTAGTGAACTACTGCGAATTTGTATACCGGACATACAAACAAACATACAAACATTCATTTATATATATATAGATATTATTTTTTAATATATATAATAATTTTATTGATTTTTAAAGGCTTGAAGCGTAATATATCTGTTTAAAAAATATAGAATCCACGCGTAAACGAGGCGTGTTATTCTTTGCTAATCTATAATTTATATTGTAGCGAAGTATTTATCATTTTTTAAACAGATTATTAATTTTTGATGTTTATATATGATGTTTATTACTCTGCGTAAACTTTCCTCATCGCTTCTTTGGAATTTTATCAAATTTAGTTGGTGCTTGTGCCTTTAATAAATTGCAGCGTCAGCCTGAAGTTTTTCTTTCTTAATTTTCTAAGTTACAATATTTAAAAATGATGAAGTGGGTCATATTCTCCCAAACGTAGATAAAGATTTACTTCTGACCGAGGTGTTAACTCGCTATACTGAATATATGATTACCGGCCAGGCAACCTCCACCTTCAGAAGAGAGAAAGAAACTGAAAAAAAAAAAGTAAAACTAGAATCTTCGCAGATAATTACTCGAATATTTGTTAAGTTGTATTCCAACAAGAACTCCGTTTATAGAAATAGTTAAAGCTACTCAGAGTGTGCCATGAACAGACAAAAAGACAAATATTCAATATTTTAAATGAAATTAATCCTGGTAGATCACTAGAATCCTAAAGACTGGCTTACTCTGGACACATAATGAGGGAATATGGATTAGAAAAGATGCTGAAGCTGGGAAAAATTAAAGAAAGAAGAAAGAGGGGAAGACCTCGCAATGAGTTAGCTGGAAAGGCGATCAAGAAAACTACCGAAAGGTCACTAGATGAACTGATGAGTGATGGTCATCAACAGATCAAATTGGAGAATATTTGTCCATATAATCACAAAAAGTCGACTTGTTTGACACTAACAACACGTGTGTCTTGTAATCGGAGAATATTCATCCTTAAAGCCACCAAAAGTCAACTTGATGGACGTTAACAACAACAAATGTACAATCTTAGTCAAAGTAGTTACAAGAGATGTTCAGAAAAAAGAACAGTATCATCAAGTTATTTATATAGTTAAAAGATCCATATTTCCAAGAAATGAATCCAATTTAATGATTCTGAGAGAAAATTTTAACATATTCCACCCAGCTGAGGTGGTCGGTTGAGCCCAGGAAGAATCAGCAAGGGGAATGTTAGAAAATTGAGATATATTTTTATGAAAATATAGCAATCCATAAATAAATGTTTAATTAAAAAAGGCACATATATCAGGAACACATCTTGTTAAAAATGCCAATTAACACACATCTTGTTGTCTTTAATACAAATAGTATTATACTTGTAGTTCTGTTTATCAAATGATAAATCAATGTAGTTAAAAACATTACTAATATAGACTGATAAAAGAATCAAGGACAACAATGTGGCTACATTATTGTAATGGCGCTGAGTGAGAGGGCCTCGAGCGGCGGGTTTGGCTCGGCCCAGCCGGGAGATGTCAGTCGTCGGACCGAGGGGGGACTTCACCAGGACGGCCGTCACCCCGGGAGCCTCACCCTACCTCCCCGTCGACACTCCCGGGGTCCTAGAGCTGGAGGACGACACAGCTGCTGCGACAGACGGCGTACCCCGGGCGGCTGCGAGGTAAGCCAGGTCCCCAACTCTAGCATTGTCTCCAACACGGCGGGTCCAGGAGCAGTCCCCGGGCGTCATCACCGGAGCACCGCGGGCCACGACGTCCCTCAGCCCGCGGTGCTGCTGCTCCTCGCGGGTGGCCGCCGCCTGCCACCACCGCCCGGGTGCCGTCTGCCGTGGCCGTCCTCCAGCGGGTCGTCCTGATCCCTCGGTCCCCGCTCCCTCCCAGCTGAGGATCCGAGCCGAGATGTCCCGCCGCTCTCCCCCAGTGAAGTCACCATGATCCAGTCACTGGGGGTGTCCCTCTCACTCAGCGCCGCAAAATTATTTTATAAAAAGAAAATATATTTTAAAAAAATACTTATTTAAAAAATTCAAAATAAAAAATGAAATATTAAAAAAATATATATATGAAAAAATTCTCAAATAAAAAAAATATTAAAAATTAAAATATATATTATTAAAAAAAATAATTATAAAAAAAAATTAAAATAAAAAAAATATATATAAAAAAAGATATAGAGTTTATTTTTTTACCAAATACACTAATCAGTGGCCATTACTAATACACGATGTTAGCAAGGTAATGTAGAGCTATTGGTCTGGGAACACAGGATTCTCTCACTTACAAGTCCAAATTATACAAATCTATTTTACTGTTTGCCAAGAAATAAAAACAGCTAAATCAATCCGAGAATTCCTATACTGTGAACTCTCAGTAATTAGGACTTGTGTCCCATGTTCCCTTTAAACCCTTGTTAATATTGTCACGTGAAAATTAAGAAAAACAAACTCCAGGATGACATAGATCTCTCCTCTCTCTTGAGAAGTTCCCCTGGATCTGCAGTCCTTGCTCTTCGGTGTCGGCCTCCATCCCGAGGCTATGAAGCTAACCAGTGTGACGAAGGCTACCATCTACAAGTACCATCTTGATCTTGAGGTGGGTAACACCAGCCATCACATCGACCTTTCCACTCTGTGGGAAAGAACTCTCGCAGTCCATCGGTGGCGGAGTCTTTCCCCGCGGTGGGCGCCACCAATGAAGACCTTGTATATATTTTTATATATGAAAAATTAATAGAAAAATAAAAAGGTCAGGTGTTGATATTAAAAATAAAAATGGCATATTCTAACCAGGAGCAATTGGCTTGGCCAAATATCAGGGAACAGGCCTAAATCAATGTTTAGTTGATTTCTGTTCCACTAGATGGCGCTCTGCCTTCTGTAAAGCACATGTTCTCCTGGTCAGGATATGCCATTTTTATTTTTATATATATGTATATTTATCATTATTTTATATATTTATATTTATTTATTCATATTGTTACATCATGATTAATGGCGTATTTATTATATTATTTTTAATATATTTGAAATTTAAATTATATATTTATTTATTTTTATATAAAATATTCTATGATATTTATTTAAAACAGATTATTTAGATTATCATCATTTGTATTTAGGTACACGTGTGACTTCACTGCTCTCTTTGATGTGAGAAAATAAATAAATTATTCTGGAGGCTACTTAAAGTAGACTTATCTCATTATTCCCTTATATAAATTTGTAGGATGGTTGAAACACGCTCTGGTAAGATGCAAGACCCAGCACAGGAGAGAATCAAGGCTGAAGAGTCTGCCAAGCCGCAACCCGGCGCAACAATTGGTGGAGATGCTAGTTCCGACCCAGTTGTCCTGAATCCCAACATCGACATCCCCAAGTATGATGGAACGGAAGACCCTCGCCCATGGATTGAATCTCTTGAAGAAATTGGCTTCCTGTACCATTGGGCAGACTACATTATCTCTCGTTATGCTGCCATGAATATGATTGGTAGCGCCAAAACCTGGCTGAACCTACACAAGATAAGTTTCACCAGCTGGGAAAATTTCAAGAGCCGCCTAATTGAGGATTTTGCCTCAGACGCCAACAAAGAAGAAATGAAGATGAGACTAAACAGGATGCAACAGTGGAATGAACCTGCAATCAGGTTCGCAGAGGATATCCTTGTACTGTGCAACAAGGTCGACCCCCAAATGGAAGAAGAAACTAAAATAAACTGGGCTATTGGAGGGTTAAAGAAAGAATACTCTTTTGCCCTTCACCTAAACCCTCCTAAAAATACCAATGAACTTCTAGAAATTTGTAAAAAGCTGGATTTGTTCGAAAATAATTACCAAGAACGTGCAGAAAAATCAAGAGCTCTATATATTGGACCACGCTCTCCTCGTCCCCATCATCAAGAGCAATGGAAGAATGCTACGTCGTTCAGAAGACCATATCAGAACACCTCCAAGCCCCAGGCCCCCGCTCCGAGGTACTACCAGAACACCTCCAAGCCCCAGGCCCCCACTCCGAGGTACTACCAGAACAAGCCTCTGCCCCAGGTATCTGCCCCTAGACGATCTTACACTCCCAATCCTGAGCCAAAACCGGTCTACCCAAGTAAAACATACAATAAGAATTCAAATTCAAATAGGAATAGGACAGAAGACGAGAGACCAATATGTTTCAAGTGTAACAAGCCAGGACACGTAGCGCGGTATTGCAGAGTCAAGTTTGTGAGGATCGTAGAAGAGGACCCCTCAGTTTCCCAAGACAAGAGTCAAGAAAATCTTCAAATGGACGAAAGAAAAGATTATACACGGCCTCGCCTCTATGCGGATGTTTGTAATGACGCACAAACGAATATTCCTACACGGAATAGATATTCCGTGTTGGAAGATTTAAACTAAGTGTCGCGCCTGATTCCTTCAATCAAAGCAAGTCGACCATAAATGGAATTAGAAAGTTGGACCCTAGGTACAAAATTAATATTAATGTGGACAAGATAGGGTTATGCGAAGCTTTGATTGATACAGGCGCCGATCTTTCAGTGGTCGACCTAAGGACAGCACTTTTTGCTGGCCGTGAAATAAATAGTCTCACTAAAACATGTTCAGGACCCGATGGGAAAAAATTAGATATGGTAGGTAGCATTATTTTAGATTTAAAAATTGATGACACTGAATTATCCCACGAATTTGTAGTAATGGACGCGCATCTACGAACTCTTATTCTTGGACGAGATTTCCTTAAAAAAATGAATGCTAAAATTGATTGTAAACGAGAAACGATAAAATATAATTTGATGAGTAATCATGACGTAAGCAATTATGATCTAAAAAAATAAAGAGCACTACAGATACCGTTATACCTAAACTATCTATTAAATTGATTAGGTCCTCAATAGAAGCAGAGGATGGGGAATATGTCATCGAAGAGAACAACAAAATGACTCAAACAAATGGTCTTCGATTGGCAAGAAGTTTGCTTACTGTCACGGATAAGAAAACTCATATCTGGATAACGAACCCTTATCCTCGACCTTTAAAAATCATGAAAGACCAAACATTGGCTTATGGAAGTCTTCCTGCAGAGGTAAATTTTATAGAGAATATAGAGAAGCAGAATGAAAATGACGAAATACAATTTCAAATAAACAAAAATTTATCATTTAAAGAACAAGAGAGGTTAAAACAAATTTTGGCCAAGTATACTGATTTGTTCTCATCGAGGTTAGGCAGGACCAATTTGGCCAAACATCAGATTCATACAGAAGACGCGAAACCGATAAAGCACAAGCCTTACAGGGTAAGTGCTAAGGAACGAACCATCATAAAGGATCAAATAGACGAGATGCTTGAAGAAGGAATAATTAGACCATCTTCAAGTCCCTGGTCCTTTCCCGTTATATTGGTGAAAAAACGAGATGGCAAATACAGATTTTGTGTGGATTACAAGAAATTAAATGAAGTAACAGTGAAGGATGTTTATCCAATCCCAAGAATTGATGATGTAATGGATTCTCTCCAAGGATCCAAGTACTTCTCAGCAATAGATCTCAAATCGGGATATTTGACAAGTCAAAATTGAAGAGAGAGACAAAGAGAAGACGGCTTTCACTACGGCACATGGGTTATATGAATTCAACGTGATGCCTTTTGGACTTTGTAACGCGCCTGCTACCTTTGAGAGAAATATGGAGAATATGCTTGGAAATCTGAGATGGCAAATTTGTTTGTGTTATCTGGATGATGTTATCATATATAGCCCGGATTTTCCAACGCACCTCAAAAGACTCGAAGCTGTTTTTAGATGTTTTCGTGAATCTAATTTAAGATTAAACGACAAAAAATGCCGATTTGTTTTTGAATAATTGGAGATTCTCGGCTATATAACGAGCAAACATGGTATAAAACCCGCGGAACATAACATCAAAGCTATCAGAAATTTTCCTCGGCCCACAAAGGTCAAAGAAGTACAATCATTTTTGGGAATGTGCTCATATTATAGAAAATTTATCAAAGATTTCTCAAAAATTGCTGACCCTTTGACCAACCTTATTAAAAAAAGTGTATCATTTACCTGGACAGAAAGGCAAGAGGAAGCGTTTCAAACCCTAAAAACAGCACTATTAAGTCCACCAATCTTAGGGCACTTCAATCCAAATGCGCCTACTTATATTCATACTGATGCGTCCAACATCGGCATAGGTGCAACTCTTGTCCAAGACATCGGTGGTGAAGAGAAGGTGATCTCATATTTGAGTCGTACCCTGAGTAAAGCGGAGCAAAATTATTCAACCACTGAAAAAGAATGTCTGGCCGTTGTCTGGTCAATGTCAAAATTACGACCCTACCTTTATGGAAGACACTTTAAAATAGTAACAGACCATCACGCCTTATGCTGGCTCAAAAACTTGAAGGATCCAACAGGTCGATTGGCAAGATGGGCGTTGAAAATTCAAGAATATGACTTCGATATAATACATAAATCGGGAAAGAAGCATCTGGACGCCGATGGATTATCTAGGGGACCCTTACCAGAAACTGATTGGGATGAGGATTTTGAAAGGCTATTTTTAAATCAAATAACAGACGAAGAGGATAACTTTATCGAAAGTGTTAAGAAAAACCTTAATGGAAGCAGGCGATCAATTGCGCAAAACTTTAAAGAAGAAGATGGATGCCTCTTTAAGAAAAACCCGAACCCTGAAGGCAGGCGTGGTTGCTTGTGGTTCCAGAGAAGAAAAAGAGAGAAATTATGAAAGAATATCAAAATCATATGTCGAATGGCCATCTGGGCGTCGCCAGAACCATGTACCGAATAAAGAGTAAATACTTTTGGCCATCCATGCTGAAGGATGTCTCAGAATTCGTTAAGACGTGTCACCTTTGCCAAAGTAGGAAAGGCTCAAACCAATTACCTTCTGGACTACTACAGCCCATCCCCCCAGCCAACTTTCCTTTCGAAAGAATTGGAATTGACTTTGTTGGTCCACTGCCATCTACGAAAAACAGGAAAAAATGGATAATCGTGCTGACGGACTACTACACTAGATATGCAGAAACAAGAGCAGTCTCGGAAGCAACAGTGAAAGAAGTTTCTAAATTTCTAGTAGAGGATATTTTTCTCCGGCACGGAGCCCCACAATATCTTATTAGTGACAGAGGCTCTCAATTTACCAGTAATTTAATGAAAGAGGTGATGAAAACGTGCAAGATTAAACATTGCTTCACAACGAGCTATCATCCCCAGACTAATGGATTGACAGAGCGGTTAAATAGAACATTGATCAATATGCTCAGTATGTATGTGAACACTGATCAGAAGAATTGGGACGAAATACTCCCATTCATCACTCACGCTTACAATACTACAATTCAGGAAACCACAGGATATTCTCCCTTTTTCCTGATGTTTGGAAGAGAACCCACGTCTCTTTTGGACGACAGGAATATCTCGGTGGACATTGACAAGGATGATTATGATGAATACATAAAACATCACTTAGACAAAATAAACAGAACAAGAAAATTAGTTATTAACAACACAATAAAGACTCAAGAAAAAATGAAAAAGAACTATGACAAGAAACACATGGAAAGAAGCTACGAACCAGGAGAATTAGTAGCAGTTTGGACCCCAATTAGGAAAATAGGAAAGTGTGAGAAACTACTGAGAAAATATTTTGGCCCATATAGAATATTAAAGAAGCTGTCCAACGTAAATTACTTGATTGAACCAAAAGATAATCCTGGCCAAGACCCATTGATTGTCCATGTCTCAAGAATCAAACCCTATTTTGAAAGAATTGATGAGGTCAATCACGAGGACGTGACGACCTCTGGAGAGGGGGAAGTGTTACATCATGATTAATGGCGTATTTATTATATTATTTTTAATATATTTGAAATTTAAATTATATATTTATTTATTTTTATATAAAATATTCTATGATATTTATTTAAAACAGATTATTTAGATTATCATCATTTGTATTTAGGTACACGTGTGACTTCACTGCTCTCTTTGATGTGAGAAAATAAATAAATTATTCTGGAGGCTACTTAAAGTAGACTTATCTCATTATTCCCTTATATAAATTTGTAGGATGGTTGAAACACGCTCTGGTAAGATGCAAGACCCAGCACAGGAGAGAATCAAGGCTGAAGAGTCAGCCAAGCCGCAACCCGGCGCAACAATATATTTATATAATCTTATTTATCTCTGTATTTAACCTTATATAGTCTTATATGGACATTGTCAGTTCTCTTGAGGTAATCCGATTCCTGGAGATGACACAGAAATTTATTTAAGGTAAGAACAAACTATGATTGATAAAAAAAAGATAGGCAATGAGGGAAGTTTACAGAGTAGCAATATAATATATTTATTATGAAAAAGGCATCTCCTTATCGGGCAACTGAAAGTTGCTGATGGCTTGCGACATCTATCGGAATAAATATCAACTATTCTCGTTGATTTCTAATTATTCCAGAATTGACCAATTCCCCATTCTTGATTAATCAAGAAAAGCTAACCACGTACGCGTTTCGGGCTGTTGGCCCTCATCAGCGTGGTGAAAGCTGTACCTCACGACAAAAAAACTGGTTTATATATATGTGTGTGTAAAAAAGATAATAATAATAATACGATAATAATAATGACGAGCGCCAACAGCCCGAAACGCGTTCGTGGATAACTTTTCTTGATATATCAAGAAATTGGGTTGGCCAAATATCAGGGAACAGGTTAAATCAATTTTTAGTTGATTTCTTTTCCACTAGATTGCGCTTTGCCATCTAAAAAGCACACGTGCACCTGGTCAGGATATGCCTTGATTATTTTAAAACATAATATTAATGATTATCATGGCCTGTATCATGTGAAATAGGGATAAGCAAAAAAAAAAAAATCGTTGGACTTCGTTTGAATTGCTCCAAACATTTCTTTGAAGCAGGAAACCATATCCGCTTGTTGTTTACCATGAACGGCACCTATTAGGTTATTATCTTTGTCATCTCCAACCTTTAATGTGAAATATTAAATATTGTATGTATAAGAAAAATAAAAACTAAGCACGAAAGCTACTGTCCTTACTGCGATGAAAAAATATTGGGAGGACTTGGCTCATCAAGGGTGAACCTTCCAAGCGGTTTCGCTAATTTAACAATTCAATCTACCAGATCGCTTTTCAGAGCTCCAACTGGTAGATCAAATTGGCGAAACCTCTGGAAGGGTTTACCACTGATGAGCCAAGCCCTCTCAATATTTTTCCATCTCAGTAAGGACAGTAGAAGTTTGTTTTATGTGTAAAAGAAAATTTCGTACTTAGATCTTTTCGTACATATAAATGGTGCGTTATTGCTCCATGCTTAAATACTGTTTGTGTCTCTGTTACATCACTCGTTTGTCGACAGAGTGTCGTAGATCACATGTGTCGCAACTCCGCCTTTGCCGGTCCCAAGCCCGGATGAAAAAGGAGGAGGGGGAGCAGTAACAAGCTCGCTAAAAAAACCTGGGCTCAGCTGGCCCGGCTGATAGTACCCTGTATGGGCTCCTAATCCAGGGATACAGGATGAGCAGCGTTTGTACTCCATGTTAGGAGCAGCTGCACATGGCGTCTGTTCCTCATGTCAGAGGCGGCCATTTCTTTTGGAGCTAAGTCGGCCTGCCACTGAGTAGTGCTTCCAGTCTTAATGACAAAGGCAGACGCATTCTACTTCACCCTGTCATGATGGTTGTCAAATCTCAAGCTATACAAGCTTGATACCATAATATGAGTGAGTGGAGATAAGAAAGAAGAAGACATGTGTCACACCACCAATAACAACATCTACACTGGTAGATATGTTTTCCACTCTGTAACTTGAACTACGCACGTTGCCGCCATAAACATAATGACTCCAAGTAGTAGGGCATTACGGCCAGATGGACCCCAGATGGAAGCTACCATTTATATCAAGGCTACAGTTGCTTCATTTACCTACTGGAAAACAAAGGTAAGACAACAGCTCTCGTTCTACCTCCTCAAATACCCGCTTAGGTAGGTCATCAGATCTTTGAAGAGATAGCTCACTGCAATGTCTGGCCTTGTTTACAGGTTCTAGTTAGCTGAAGAAGGACTTTATCGAAGATTCCTTTAATCAGGTGAATAAAAACGAGTTGAAGGGCATTTTTTCTCTTCTACAGATCCAGAGGTACGCCCTTTTTTATATAAATAAAGAACTCTCTATCGTTAAGATAGAGGCTGCCTGGCCGGCATTCATAGTTCTAGAAAATAAAGATACTTCGGCCAGTAAATCTTTTTATTACCTCTATCTCTTGAAGTAACCAGGATTCCTGGAGCCACCACGTACTAAAGTGTCGCCAACTATCCGGATTGATCTTTAGACTTTACTCCTAATGGTTGACATCCAGTTTATCAGGTGTGCTGTACTTGGGAATGTTCTGTAGGTCTCCAGGAGTAAATATGTAAATAAAGAACTATTATTAGAGAGAGAGAGAGATATTTAAAACCCAGGTTCCTGAAGCACAGAACAGCAACTACCCGGGGAGTCCAACTTACTAGTATGGACTAGTGTTGAGCGCTTTTACTCGCGTCCTGTTTTGATTGCTGAGTTGAACCAGTTGACCAGAAATTTCCATGAACTATTATCAAACAATAACTAAAACAATCAATCGAAGGTAGTATTCCTTTTTTGAATAGAGTTCATCAAGAACAGTTGTTACTCTGTGAATATGTATTTCATATTCCAAAAAATATTAGAGGCCTAAGTTGATTTCTGTATTTTCTATTTATATGGATATGTAATCTGATTTTTAAATGGATTGTTTATTCGTTTATCATTGTTAGGTTATCTTAGCAACCTTAAATTCTATATTTAATTGTTTTTTGCTTCTGGCCATTCAATCATGTTAACGGTGGCTGTGACAGCTTTGACATGAGGGCTACAGTGATCGTGTTGGTGGTTGCCTGCCTACTGGCCTTCTCTCATGCTGGTAAGTTTTCCTCTCATGTTGAATCCAATCTATACGGAGAGAACACGCTTACTTCATCACTTTGTACAAAGTAATTGCCCCCACCCATCCCCAGCAGACACCCTAAAATGATTGAGTGGAGATAAGAAAGAAGAAGAAGTTTCTTTGCATTTTAAATTACAAGCCCTCAAGCGTTAATCGCTCCCCAACGGGCTCAATGAAAATATAGATCATATCCTACAAGAAATATTTACGTATTTTTAAAACTAATACAGTGTGGACCAGAAAATAAGATACCTTTTATATTCATGAACAAAATTTAAGGAAGTTGTACCTTTTAGCATGTATATCAGGATTCAGACAATAACTCTGAAACATATATTATACACAGTGACTTTTATTGAAGACACACGAGATAAACAAGTATGAACAAAATTGCCTCCGTCTCATAAAAAAAAAAAAAAAACGCGCCATCTATAAATAACAAATGAAAATATTAAGACGCGAATGTTTATTTCACAAATAAAACAAACTTCTACTGTCCTTACTGCGATGATAAAATATTGGGAAGGCTTGGCTCATCAGTGGTGAACCCTCACAGAAGTTTCGTCAGTTTAATCTACAATACCGCTGTAATATTTCACACACACATTTGGTTGTTCTTTTATACCGATACTGAAGATAAATTCTTGGAAAATATATTTCAAATTAAATATAGACTTAAGTTTTGTGTGTACAGTAGAAATGTATATAATTATAATCATATAATATTCTTCGAGCAATTCTCTTCCGCAATATATATATGAAAGGCAGAATATGAATTGACCTGTAATATCCCAAATTCCCATTCTATATATAAACTGATATAAAGAAAGGCATGTCATACACGTCCAATATAACAATATTCCCAGGACCTGAGCATTGCCCAGCCCGGACCTACAAGACATCTATTGCCAAAGAGCAAATGGCGGCAGGTAAATAGAGAAGTTCTGAATTCTTCGTTATTGCTGTTACGTTATCTAGAGCTCAATGAAACTGGGTAGATGAATAGAAACCCAATCTCAAACATTCAAACATATATAAGTCATTATCATAACATCAAAACCAAGAAACAACAATCGTAATTTGAGGCACCTTCATTATTAAAACTAGAAGAAATTACCACAATTTGGCCCATTAAATATATACAATTCTATATACAGTTACGAGCGTCATCATCTCTGTCACCGTTTGCTATTTTTTTTTTTGAATGGCGCTCTCCTATTGGTTGGCTACGATCACGTGGCTACGATGGCGCCGCCACTACGCGAGACACTTTGTTTTTGACTTTGCCCCCCCCCCCCCCCCCTCACTCGCTTTTTGGTTTTTGTAACTATTGTGTTGGAGCGGGTCGCTCCTTAAATAAATGCATATATTAGTTAATAACTAAAATGGAATCCTGTCTTTCTTTTTCCCAGTAAGAGACGCCTACGGAAGCCAACAGTACATAGACAGATAAAGCACATAGGCTATAGTTATTAACTAATATATGCATTTTTTTAAGGCGCCAATTTATAATTGTAACAAATAGTATTTGAATCAAAACATTCAATCGGGTAAAACACGGGCGTTGCCCGGGTCATTCGGCTAGTTATACATAAATACAAGGTTGTCCCAAAAGTTCGTAAACACTTGCAAAAAATTGAAATACCAATATTATTCGCCATTATGTATAAAGTAATTGTATTATTATGTATTCGCCGTAATAATATTATTCTCCAAGTAATAAGAAAAACAATGTTTTAAGAAAAACACGAACTTTTGGGACAACCTTATAGTCATGGTCAAGGGTCGGCAAACTGCGGCAGCGAGCCACATGCAGCTCTTTGGATGTGAAGGTGCGGTTCTTTATATAGTTCCATACGTAAATATTATTTATGTGAGTACTATTTATTGTTGGCAAGAAAAAATATTGTGGATCTTTAAAAACCTTGAAATTTTGTAAATTGTAATTTTTGACTCTTTCGACTCAAAAGTTTGCTAACCCCTGGTTTTCGCCTTTGCAAACGCCCAACCAGCATCTACTGACAGCCATGCCTGTGCCCCAGCTGAGCCCCTGCAGGAGTTCCGGCAGCTCCTGTCACGGGCATCATCATCCTACCAGCAGGGAGATTACAGGGATATCTGCGCCCTGGGGCTCGAGGTCAGTTTCTTATAGAATATGGGTGAATGAACAAATACAGTTCCTGATTCAAGATCGAATTGTAAAAGGCGTTTAAAACTACAAATTATTTCTCACAATTAGTTTCTTTGCGAAAGAGACCTTCTCCGTACCATCAAAACCCAGTGCCTGCAGGAATGGAAATCTAATGCTGCACATGACTGGTACAGAGCAGGAGGAACAAGCATCAGTTCTGTCCTCCCAAGAAAACAACAGTCTTTGATTTCCAGACTTAAGTCTGGTAATCTACGGACAATGACTTTCCAGAATGGTTGCAAGGTTTTCCCACTATGTACTAAGTGCAATTCTCAACCTGCAACCCCAAAACACATTATTGTCTGTATTGACTCATCCATTGATGAGCTCTACTCATCCCCAGCAGACACCATCAAAAGTCTCAAGCTTTACAAGCTTGGCACCCTAATATGATTGAGTGGAGATAAAAAAGAAGTTTCTTTGCATTTTAAATTGCAAGCCCTTAAGCGATAATCGCTCACCTTCGGGCTCAATGAAAACATAGATCACATCCTACAAGAAATATTTACGTATTTTTAACTTATACAGTGTGGACCAGAAAATAAGATGCCTTTTACATTCATGGACAAAACTTAAGGAAGTTGTACCTTTTTTAGCTTGTATATCGGGATTCAGACAATAACTCTGAAAGATACACTCATGGACAAAACATAAGGAAGTTTACCTTTTAGCATGTATATCGAGATTCAGACAATAACTCTGAAAGATAAATTTATGGACAAAACATAAGGAAGTTGTACCTTTTTTAGCATGTATACCGGAATTCAGACAATAACTCTGAAAGATACACTCCTGGACAAAACTTGAGGAATTTGTACCTTTCAGCATGTATATCGGGATCAAGACAATAACTCTTAAAGATATTTGATACGCTAGATAACCAAGTGTGAAAAAAATTGCCTCTGTCTCCTTAAAAAAAAAAAAAAGAAAGAAAAGATGACCGGCGGTATCAAAATACGAAACTTTCTCAAGTTTGTCCATGAGTGTAAATTGTGAATAGTTTCTTTATTGTCTAAAACGTATGGCAAAGTTTTTATAAACAATATAATGTACACTAATTGGAAATTAAAATAGTTTACAAATATAACAAATTATAGAGCAAATTACGTTGATTTTTAGCTTCGGACATATGAGCTTTATAAGAACATTTTTCTGATAAAGCACAATTTGAATTATAGATTATAATACAAGAAAATAAGACCTAATGCAAATAATTTATTAGTGTGCGATATTTCGGCAACAGCATTGTTACCATCATCAGACAAAATAATAAATGAGAAAAAAAATGAGAAACTTGCTGTGATATTTTTCTCATTTATTTTTTTGTCTGATGAAGGTGACAATGCTGTTGCCGAAACGTCACACACTAATAAATTATTTGGATTAGGTCTTATTTTCTTGTATTAAGAACATTTTTCATAACTTTGTCAATTGCACCTGGACTCATTGCACAAATCTCAGCAGTTTATCTGTGAGATGATTTTTGAATTATTTTTATAGATCTTATAACTTCACCAATCAAACATAAATATTAAAAGTGGTTTTCTTTCTCTGTAATATTGCTGATGGCCACAGTCAGAGGAGATGCTAACAACTAAGAAAACTCGATGGATGAGTGGGTAACACCCTCGATTCCCGACAGCCATGAACCGGGATTGAATCCCGCGTTAACATTTTGTTTAATATGTTAATAACCTTCACATATTATTCATTGTTGCAATAATCATAAACTAGGTTACTCTTTTTGAGCGGTACCTAATAAAGTGATTTAGGAACCGAATGCTAACAACTTCCAATGTTCCAGATGGCACAGAGAGGAAGCCCCACCAGACGCAACATGCAGAAGTTGACCGCAGAGCTGCTAGAGAATCCCCTGGTTGGTCTGACACTCCTGGAGGACATCATACAGGCGCTCAGGGTCTTTGTCCCTCAAGAACTGAGGGCCTAGCACTGAACATGTCTACCTGTCAGAAATGATGTTCAGACAAACTATATTCCCCCATCACGATAAATAAACACTACCTTTTAAAACAATAATTCTCTGTGTGACAATTAAAATAATTTTATTGACATCTTGTCAATACATGCAAAAATGCACAGTCTTCACTATTTTAAAAATATAATTATATATATGCATGATACTCTATCATAGATATATCAGGCATGATACTGTACAATGGATATGGCGCCTCTGCCACCACTGAAGACACGACTTATTTTTGAAGGAGATTATAATTTTCATGGATTATAGTCACAGGTTAGAACATTATAAGTCGAACTTGGGTAATTCTAAGCCCAAGGGACCAAAAAAATATATATTCGAATTATCCAAAAATTCGAATTAAAAACGGAAATTCTATTTATAGGAAATTCTAGGGACCAAGATAAATATTGGAATTATAGACGTTTTAGAATTAAAAACGTTCGAATTATACAAAGTTCTACTGTACTTGTAAATGGTTATGATATATGATAAATATATATATGTGATAATCTGTATATAGGAATATGTAACCCCACCACAATCTATGCAATGTATCATCAAAAGGTTTAATAAAAGTTAAACCTCACGAGAAGGGAAAAAACAATTTAGAGGATTGCATCATCCAGGAAGTAAAGGTCACTGCCCTGGACCCATAAAACTTAAGTTCAAAGGCCTTCTTCTTCCTGAAAGATTGCAATCATGGCGACAATGGAGGTACTGAGCCAATCACATTTAAGCATGACAAATCAACAACCAATCACCTTTAAGCATGACAAATTGATAGTGAATCATCAGAGATCACGTAGAAGGATCTCCACCAATGAGAAGTCGAGAGAGTTGATGACGATGATCTCGGACAAGAAATAAAAAAGAAGGTAGGTAGGTGACCGTGCTACGAGCTAGGTGTGCTCAACGTAGGTTCCAACTAAGGTAGTGTGCGCTCCATCACGTGAAAGGCAAATACCTCCAGTCTCATCCTTCCCTCTCGTAAAAGGTCTTATTTTTTACCCCATCCAGGTGTGCTCGTTCTTCCCCTGTGAAACCCTTTCACCCGACCAGACTGCGCCATCAATCCAATCATATCCACCCAACCACACAATTCGCCAGGATTCGACAGTGTGTCCACAACAATCCCACAGTAAGTCAACACCCAAATTCGACAGAGAGTCGACATTGAGTCGACAGGATTCGACATATATATGGAAATTTTATGGGCAATAAAGAACACCCTTTCCTTTAAAAGATTCGTTGTTTTAATACTTTATTTTAAATGAAGAGGTATCCCATTCTCAAGCATTTATATCATCCTAACTTGAATTGTAAATCTTATGAATAAAATAAACTAAATAACATTTCCCAAGTGTGGATCATGATCAAAAACGTTTAAATTGTTGTGCACTGTGTTTAGAGGTAATCTACCTTCGGGAGAATTGAATTTAGAAATGTTTGTAAAATATTATAGGGGGATGGGGGTAAAGAATAATATTATATTTGAAGTTAATTGTTCAAAAGCGGATCCAAGTAACACAAATGTGGCTAATTCTAATTAAATGAAATGAACATTTATCATAATGTTATTGCAGTTAATAAGACTTAAAACGACAATTTTAGAGTGTATATAAAAAGAGAAAAATTAACTAAACCAGGATGAAGTTTGTAAAGATTTAGCTCAATATAATAATTTGTATTTTTCTTTAAAAATCCCCAAGGAAATGATCGGGGAAACGCAGAAGATACGAAATCTGGCCGCTGGTTTCAAAAGCTGCATGTTGGGAAGGCTCAAGGAATTGATTAGGATGGCTCCAAGGCTACAATTTCTGGTCGCTGGCTTTAAAGGCTGCATGTTGTGAAGGCTCAAGGAATCAATCAGGACGGCACTAAGGCTGCTAGAAAACGCTGGTACTTTTAGAAGCTGCATGTTGGAAAGGCTCAAGGAATTAATCAGGATAGCTCCAAGGCTACAATTTCTGGTCGCTGGCTTTAAAGGCTGCATGTTGTGAAGGCTCAAGGAATCAATCAGGACGGCACTAAGGCTGCTAGAAAACGCTGGTACTTTTAGAAGCTGCATGTTGGAAAGGCTCAAGGAATTAATCAGGATAGCTCCAAGGCTACAATATCTGGCCTCTGTCTTTAAAGGTTGCACGTTGTGAAGGCTCAAGGAATCAATCAGGATGGCACTAAGGCTGCAAGAAAACGCTGGTAATTTAGAAGCTGCCTGTTGGAAAGGCTCAAGGAATTAATCAGGATAGCTTCAAGGCTACAATATCTGGCCGCTGGCTTTAAAGGTTGCACGTTGTGAAGGCTCAAGGAATCAATCAGGATGGCACTAAGGCTGCAAGAAAACGCTGGTAATTTAGAAGCTGCCTGTTGGAAAGGCTCAAGGAATTAATCAGGATAGCTTCAAGGCTACAATATCTGGCCGCTGGCTTTAAAGGTTGCACGTTGTGAAGGCTCAAGGAATCAATCAGGACGGCACTAAGGCTGCAAGAAAACGCTGGTAATTTAGAAGCTGCCTGTTGGAAAGGCTCAAGGAATTAATCAGGATAGCTTCAAGGCTACAATATCTGGCCGCTGGCTTTAAAGGTTGCACGTTGTGAAGGCTCAAGGAATCAATCAGGACGGCACTAAGGCTGCAAGAAAACGCTGGTAATTTAGAAGCTGCATGTTGGAAAGGCTCAAGGAATTAATCAGGATAGCTTCAAGGCTACAATATCTGGCCGCTGGCTTTAAAGGTTGCACGTTGTGAAGGCTCAAGGAATCAATCAGGACGGCACTAAGGCTGCAAGAAAACGCTGGTAATTTAGAAGCTGCATGTTGAAAAGTTGCGAAGTGTTAGAATGGTTTTAGGGTTTTATATTATTTTATAAATTAATACATACGATTTTAGTAATTGAAAATAGTTTATTTATGCAAAACTATATCTTACCATTTATTTACAAGTAATAATATATAAGAATAGTGAGGAGTGATAACTATGCAAATATTAATGATGATATACCACAGAATATTTAAAATAATTATTCAGTGACAATATTATATAAAATATTAAAGTCTAAAATTGAATTCATATATTCAACACGAAGAACCAAGAAATTGATCGTTTGGCTCCAAGATATCCAAAAAGTATCGTAAACTACAAGTAATATCCATATGAAGGAAAATTTCCCTATGCATATTTAGTCAACTTGTGGCACGGAAACACTGTCTCACATATATTTTAAGTCCGGCCCGTGATTTGATCAGGTATTTGTAAAACATTTTACTTACTCGTTTTTTAATTTTTGGGGATTTTGAGTTGTTGAGATTTAGGATGTCAGAATTATGTTTGGAAGCCACGATTAGAACTATTGCTACAGACATTATACTGAAATGAATAAAAAGTTAAATATATATTGTTTTTTTGCCGTCGTACCCAGATGCCTTTTGTGTCCTTTATCTGATCACGATATAAAAAGATGACACGTGATTTCATAAGGGATGCAGCAAAACTTAGCACTTTATTACACGGAGTAGTAAATGGTAAATGGAAGGAGTACAATAAGTGAAATAAATAAATAAAATAGACGACCGTCCTCATCAAAGACTTTCCACTTCCTTAAGTTTGGTCCATTATTATATGTAGATATAAATAATGTTAAAAAAAATATGTAAATATCATTGTTATATATTTGTTTGTTGACATGTAGTAACTTTTGTTCTTCATCTAAGTCTGGTAAATTCAGCTGAAAAATAAAGGAGAAGAAATGTCCATCAAGAATGAATAGGACGTCACCTTCTAGGACTCTGTCTGCAATAACCCTGTCCTACCTTCACAGACATCGGATTGCCCCCATCAATGGCTGAAGGACAGGGCGGTCTGGTACAATGGTTGAGATGACTCCATGAGTCTCGCTAATGTCATTTTATTTTTAGAACAAACAGCTAAGTGTGAAAAAAATAGTACAAATGTGACATTGTACTGGGATAAGGTGCATAAATTATGAAAAAGGCATCTCCTTATCGTGCAACTGAAAGTTGCTGATGGCATTTTGATATTTATTCCGATAGATGGCGCAAGCCATCAGCAACTTTCAGTTGCACGATAAGGAGATGCCTTTTTCAAAACAGCTAAGTGCTGGTATGAAAATGTAGAAGAGAGTTTCACGTCATGGCAGACTTTCATGACTCAGAATGTTTGGCAACAGGAAATATTTCGTTCAAAAGGCCGAGGCTAAGCTGAAAACTTGTGCTCAATCAAGTTGTCCGAATCTTACATCGAGGATGTCCTTGTACTTTGTCTCCAAGTTAATCCATCTATGGCGGAGGCTGAAAGAGTAGGGCATCTCACGAAAAGCGCGAAGGAAAATATTTACCAGGCGCTACTCCCTGGAAAAATTAAAACAGTGGAAGAGTTTTTCAGTGGATGCTGTGGAATTGAAGTCTTGGACAAAAAAATAATCATTAAATCTCAATTTGAAAGAAGTGAGAGTCACTTCCATATCAACTATTTATTATTATTTTTTTAATATTAGAAATTAAAATAGTGGAAGAGTTTTGCAGTGATTGCTGTGGATTGAAATCTTGGACAAAAAAAATAAAATAATAATCATTAAAATCTTAATTTGAAAGAATTGTGAGAGTCACTTCCATATCAACTATTTTTTTTCTAATCCATCAGTTGATTGCTTACACCAACTCGCGCAGACCTCCCAGTATATTAATGACTTGCTGGGGGATATATGAGCTGGTAGTGACGAAGAACATGAGGGTGTCCTTTGTAAGATTGTAAAAGAAGAGATAGAAACATTATTTTATAATACAATATAATGCGGCTTATGATTGTAGAACGACGTTTGACAAATTTTACTGCAAATGTTTCTTTTGAACGAAAATCTTAATTTTATTGGGATGGAATTCCCATCCGTGGACACTTTTATTTTTCTGTTCATCATTACTCTTCACAATTCATCCTTAATGACAAAGGCAGATGCATTCTACTTCACCCAATCATGATGGTTGTCAACTTTACAAGCTTGATACCGTAATATGATTGAGTGGAGATAAGAAAGAAGAAGAAGACAATTCATCCTTCATCCCTAAGGATAGAAATAGTCGTTTTTTCTTCTTAAAATAAAGATTTTTCGTTCAAAAGAAACATTTGCAGTAAAGTTTTTTAAACGTCATTCTAGAAACGTTATGTCTGGCTTGGATCCTCCAACCAACTGGAAGATGATGTCTATCAAAGAGTCAAGATGTCACTAGCACCAATCATGAAGCATCCGAAACTCTCCCCTAATTGAAATGCTTGGAATGATTTTGCAAGAGAGAAAATTGGGACATCAATACACAAAGACTAAAATTGGATCCAAAGAGGAAATTATTGTGACATGAAGGAGACCAAAACTGGATACCCTAAACAGAAATGTGATGAGTTGAGATCAGTCGACAACAGAGAAGTTTGTTTTCACTGCAGTCGCCCAAGACACACTGCGAGGTACTGCTGAGAAAGAAGTCTTTGATTCTTACCATGACATACATTATTAAACTTGAAATAGATAACATTTGATTTTGAGAAAAATACACAAAAGTGAATTTGTACTTGGATCAGGTGTATAAATTGAGAAAAAGGACATTTCCTGATTATGCAACTGAATTTATTCATAACATTTATTCCAATAGATGGCGCAAGCCATCAGTAACTTTCAGTTGCACGATGAGGAAATGCCCTTTTTCTCAATTTGATTTTGAGTTTCTATCTGTATAAACTCTCTCTATGGAACTTTGATACATGCTGATGTCTTTAAAAATTACGAGTTTCAAATTTCTGATGCTTTTGATGTTTAGCCCAATGGAGAGCATGCCCCACCATAGAACAATTTTCCTTGGTATATATTAAAGATATTCTTGTATATTGTGGTTATTAGATAATACCTAACTCTACCTTTGTTGGTCCCAAGCCCAGATGAAAAAGGAGGAGGGGGAGCAGTAACAAGCTCACTAAAAAACCTGGGCTTAGCTGGCCTGGCTGATAGTAAGGGCTCCAGGGATACAGGATGAGCAGCGTCTGTATTCCACGTTAGGAGCGGCTGCACATGGCGTCTGTTCCTCATGTCAGAGGCGGCCATTTCATATTGGAGCTAAGTCGGCCTGCCACTGAGTAAGTTGATATAGCCATATCTTATACAAAATGTTATTTAAAATTCGAAATTATTTTAAAGGTGTAAGATTCTTTTTGAAAATAAACAATTTCTACTGCCCTTACTGCAATGGAAAAATTAATGGGAGGGCCTGGCTCATCAGTGGTGAACCCTCCCAGCGGTTTCGCAAGTTTAATCTACCATTAGAAATTGTTTATTTTCAAAAAGAATCTTACGCCTTTAAAATAATTTCAAATTTTGATAACAGATGGCGTGCTAGTGCATCATATTAAAAATGTTATTTAGTTACAGAAGTGTGTCTGTAGGTACCAAAACAACAACAACCACAGAGTAGAAAGCAATTATTAAAATTTATTTATAAAGAAGATAGTCCTTCAGTGTTGACATAACTGCTATGTACACAATTTGTATTTAGAATCTAGCAAAATAAATAACTTTTAAGTCTCTTTCTCTGGGAGCAAGGATGTGGAGGAGACTTTTTAAATTCTTCTTTCCTTTGGCAGCAATTCAAAAAATCTTCCTTTTTTACTTATTTATATACTTTATATTGATTCACAGAATAAAAACTCTTTCTTTATTGAGGAAAAAATATATGAAAAGGGGGAAGAGAGGGGGAAAAAAAACCAGTGTTCTTATTATTTTTTTAAGGGGAGAATAAGAAAAGGTAGAGGGAGAATAAAAAAAACAACAATGAGTAGAAGGGATAAATAAAATCAGATCTACCAATAAAAGAGGAGGAAGACAACACAGGTAAGTAAGTAAGGGGTAAAAAAACCAAGCTAGGGGAGGGGGAAGACTCAACAACAACAACAACAACAACTATGTACAGGTGGCTTCCTCCTCTGTGACTAGACAGCAGCAGCCGGAGTCGTCCGAGTGGAAGGAAGATGGCCGCTTGTGCTGCTGCTGAGGTAAGGCACAGCACTCCACGATCTTGGCCGTGGGAGGCCAGGCCAGGGCCGCAAAGGGGTTGCGAGGCCAGCGGCCGAATACTGCCTGCACGCTGGCAGTCTCCGCCTGCGAGGGCACCAGGGACCACCGCTCCCCATTGGGGACCGTCAGACCATTGTCCTCTAGCTGATCCACAATCTGGGAGAAGGACGGACGGGGGTCGGGCTCCACCTACACCACACACAGTGACCTTTGTAGGCCATGGTTCATCCTGAACTCCATCTAACCTAAACATATATCCCACCCTTCACTCTCTAAGCTGTAAGGCACTGGTGATTGTGAGGCGTAGATGGAGCCTGTATACTGAAAGATCCAACAATATATAGATTGGAATAGACAACAATTCCCATGAAAGATATAACAATAACCCTGAAAAATCCAACAATGAGTGTGGAATAGATGAGAATGGGACTATAAAATACCACAATTACCATGAAAGATCCAACAATGAGTGTAGAATAGATAACAATGGGACTATAAAAGACCACAACTACCATGAAGGATCCAACAATGAGTGTAGAATAGATAACAATGGGACTATAAAAGACCACAACTACCATGAAAGATCCAACAATGAGTGTAGAATAGATAACAATGGGACTATAAAAGACCACAACTACCATGAAAGATCCAACAATGAGTGTGAAATTGATAACAATTACCCTGAAAGATCCAACAATGAGTGTGGAATAGATAACAATGGGACTATAAAAGACCACAATTACCATGAAGGATCCAACAATGAGTGTAGAATAGATAACAATGGGACTATAAAAGACCACAACTACCATGAAAGATCCAACAATGAGTGTAGAATAGATAACAATGGGACTATAAAAGACCACAACTACCATGAAAGATCCAACAATCAGTGTGGAATAGATAACAATTACCCTGAAAGATCCAACAATGAGTGTAGAATAGATAACAATGGGACTATAAAAGACCACAGCTACCATGAAAGATCCAACAATGAGTGTAGAATAGATAACAATGGGACTATAAAAGACCACAATTACCCTGAAAGATCCAACAATGAGTGTGGAATAGATAACAATGGGACTATAAAAGACCACAATTACCCTGAAAGATCCAACAATGAGTGTGGAATAGATAACTAAAGGGCAAAAAAAAGACCACAAATACCCAAGGTAATAAGACCAAATCCAAATAAATAAATAGTGTGTGACGTTTCTGTAACAACGCTGTTACCGAAATGTCACACACTATTTATTTATTTGGATTTGGTCTTATTATCTTGTGTTTATAATCTATAATCCAAATTGTGCCTTATCACCACAAATACCATGAAAGATCCAACAATGGGTGTGGAATAGATAACAATGGTACTATAAAAGACCACAACTACCATGAAAGATCCAACAATGGGGAGGAGAGATATGTCCCCAGCACTGAGAGGTACAGTTACCCACCCGACAGCAGGAGAAGGCCAGCTTGAGGAAGGGTGGGGGACACTCAGGGCACATCTCACTGAACACCACGTAGTCCACCCCGAAGTTCTGCACACATCCACAGTCTATACCCCAACTTCTCAAATATACACAAGCCTTTATTAAGATACACTCAAATCCGCCTTCGGTCTCAAGCTCGGATGAAAAAGAAGGAGGGGGAGCAGTAGCAAGCTCACTAAAAAACCTGGGTTCAGCTGGCCCAGCTGATAGTACCCTGTAAGGGCTTCTGATCCAGGGATACAGGATGAGCAACGTCTGTACTCCATGTTAGGAGCGGCTGCACATGGCATCTGTTCCTCATGTCAAAGGCGGCCATTTCTTTTGGAGCTAAGTCGGCCTGCCACTGGGTAGTGCTCCCAGTCTTAATGACAACAGTAGACGCATTCTACTTCACCCAATCATGATGGTTGTCAAATCTCCCCACTTAAGCTTTACAAGCTTGACCCTCTAATATGATTGAGTGGAGATAGAAAGAAGAAGAAGATACACTCAATCTATACCTCCACAACTGCTCATATATCACAAGCCTTTGTTAACACACACATATGGTCTTATTTTGAAAATAGAGAGAGCAATCCATAAATAGATCTTTAATTAAAAATTGGACTCATCACACTAAAAAGACACGTCCCCAGTCAGCACAGTTCCAAGTTGATCACTCCCGACACCACTGTAGTCTGACTTGTCAGTGTACGAGTGTGAGGGGTAGGCATCACAACAGTCGTCGACCTCTTAGATTCTACTCTCTCAGCTGTCTATCGATGGTCATTTTGTAGACTTGTGTGACATTGGATGGTAGATAATGTCGTTTGCAGTGGTGCGACAGACATTCTGACAATCGCTCTGTCCTCTCATTCTATGTGTCCCTTGGTCTACCACTGCCATCCTGACGTTGCATTCTTCTGTTGTTGGTCCATCCACTCTTGTGATTATCGTCTAATAGCCACATCACTTCAACACAGAGCGATTAGTCGATTTGACCCCAATGTATGTTATTATTGAGCACAAATCTTTCAGCGTGGCATTGATACAGTAGAAATAGGCTTACCGTGAAAAAATTAAATAATACTTGTGCTGGGTGCACAGTTCAGATGTACTGGAGCTCTTGCTTTGCAAAAATTGGTCACCAAATTTTAATCATTTGCAATATTGGTCGAAACGTCTTTGTATATGTATTTTCATATAAATTAACAACTCCTTCTTGGTATGTCGATTTTTTTATATAGAGTGTATTTATAACTAGTTTACTAAGTGTCACAAACAAGGTTATAATATTGCTTATAAAGATTATTTTTAGTTGGAACATATAAAAATATAAATTCTCTGGTAAGAAGACACTTTCCCTAAAGGATACTTTGGTTATACAATTAGGTGTTGTCCTTTAACGAGAGGTAGTTCTACTGTATATGTAAGGATACACTCATGGACAAAACTTAAGGAAGTTATACCTTTCAGCATGTATATCAGGATTGAGACAATAACTCTGAAAGATATTACAGTGATCTTTATTGACGACAGACAAGATAACCAAGTGTGAACAAATTTGCTTCTATCTCCTTCACAAAAACAGACTACCGGCAACATCAAAGACTTTTCCACTTCCTGAAGTTTTGTCCATGAGTGTATTTGCTTAAAAAGAATGGTCACTTCTCCCATCATAATAGATGGTAAAACTAAGCAGTTTTTGCAATACTAGCAGACTCAAGTTGGTAACAAAGCCACAACACCAGCTTTGGCAAACCCAGAAGGATGACCTGGCGACCATGGTTTGGGCTTAAGGCCCTCCTCAGTTCAGGAGACTGGTCTTGGTTTCATACGAGAGATTTGTTAAATCTTCAGAATCTTTCCAAAGAGGGTGTTTAGCTGGTAAAATGGTCAATTCTAAATAGATGTAAACATTTTTTCCGGGAGGATCTATAAAAGGAATGGGGTCAAAAAGAGAGTCTCACCTCAGTGCGGGGCAGCTGGTCTGGATCAGCCTCGATCCTGGCGATGATCTCACACAGGATGATGCCGTAGGAGAACACGTCGGCCTTCTCGTTGTACCACAGCCCTTTGAGGCACTCTGGGGCCATCCAGTAGGGGGAGCCCACGATAGGTAACCTACGGCTCCTGTCCCTGCATACCACCAGAGTTAGCTTACCACACAATATGTAGGAGGCTTGATTCAAGTTGTTCAGTAGCCTTTGCCAGTCCCAAGCCCGGATGAAAAAGGAGGAGGGGGAGCAGTAACAAGCTCACTAAAAAACCTGGGCTCAGCTGGCCTGATTGATAGTACCCTGTAAGGGCTCCTAATCCAGGGATACATGATGAGCAGCATTTGTACTCCATATGTTAGGAGCGGCTGCACATGGCGTCTATTCCTCATGTCAGAGGAGGCCATTTCTTTTGGAGCTAAGTCGGCCTGCCACTGAGTAGTGCTCCCAGTCTTAATGGACAAAGGCAGACGCATTCTACTTCACCCAGTCATGATGGTTGTCAAACAGACACCATCAAGGGTCACAACTTGATACCCTAATATGATTGAGTGGAGATAAGAAAGAAGAAGAAGTAGCTAATTGACTACAAGATTTTCAACTGGAAAATAGAGAATTTCTCTTCTTGCTGAGGTGTGTGACCGAATACTACTTATAATCTGTACAAGAAAATAAGACCTATTCCAAATAATAGTGTGTGATGTTTCGGCAACAGCATTGTTACCGAAACATCACACACTATTAAATTATTTAGATTAGGTCTTATTTTCTTGTATCTCTAATCTATAATCCAAATTGTGATTTATCATTACTTATAATCTGAGTTCCTATGGGCAAAATCCTTCTTTCGAAATTTATTTATTTAGAAATGACACTTCATTTTGAGAAAAGTTTCCATTGAAGTTTCATCTCAAAAATATTTTAATAGAATAAATGTCAAGATAAAATAAATGTATTTGAAGGTCATTCACAATCTTGCACAATTTTGCAACTTCAAAATTAGAATAAAAATATATTTTCTTGAAAAGTCATTGAAAAAGAATTAAACAGTAGTAAATCACATTCTATGATGGAGAACATGGATGTCTGCACCACTTTAAAGGGAGGGAAAAAAACTTTTCATGGTTGAAAAACCATTATGGGAAAGAAAAAACTTCAAGGCTAAGATTTTTTTCAAAAAAATTTCATCTAGATATTTGAGGCTTGGAATTTTTGCCTTGACTTCCATTTTTGTATGTTCCTTACTGTATAGTTTTTACTATCTATTATATTACCTAGAGGCTTAGCTGGACCTTTGGGAGAGGCCGCTGCTTATTATCAAACAGCTCAAGGAGCATTAACTCATGGAATTTGTGTAATCTTTACAAGAGGGGATAAGAAACAACAACAGTGGCTTAGCTAACTGTAGGGACTTGCTTAAGAGATGCCTTCCTGGCAGGTTCTCCAAGTCCAAGGTAGTAGTGACATTTCATAACTGTGACACTGTCCTTATCTTGTGGAATTAGACACGGGAGTAGCGGCCTCCTAATCTTGACAGCAGGATGACATCTTGCTCTAGTGTTGGGTGACAAATCTTAGCTCTATGTCTGGATCTTTAATTTCAATCTCTTAGAATTCTTTTATAGTTGAGAAACCAACAAATAAGTTCTACACTCTATCTTAGAATTATTTTCTAGTTTAGAAACCAACGAATAAATCTACAGTTCTTTAATTAAACATTCAACAACAAATCTGAACTCTTTTTGGGTTTTTCATTTCAATCTCTTAGAATTCTTTTATAGTTGAGAAACCAACAAATAAATGTACAGTTCTTTAATTCAACAACAAATTTAAACGCTGTCTGGGTTTTTCATTTGATTATCTTGTGATACTATTCTAGTTTAACTGACCCCCACAAAAGGGATTATGAGTTTTAACAATATAAACTGTAGAGAAACTATCCAGAGTAGGTAATGATTTTTCAGAGAGAAGCATCATTACTGCTGCATCATTCAGAGCATAAGTTGGAATAATTCCCAATTTATTGGTGCAGTTCTTTCAACACCTTGCATGGTCTAGACTGCCTTTTTGTCTTTCACCAATAAATATATCAAAGAGGCATAGCTATATAAATAAAAGTGAAATGTTTGTTTGTTGTTTGTTTCACAACTGTTTCCGCAATACTTGACAGGTCGTTAATGTCTGATATTTTTCCCCCTGTAAGAGCGCCTCCTGTTACAATATTAAGTTTAGTGAGGTACAGTAAACCCTCTACACGATTGTATCAAGTCTTGTTCTAGTAGACTTGATGCTGTAACCAGGAGGGACACTCCCCCTTTAAAAATCCTGAGTTCAACTGACCCGGTTGATGGTCCTCAACAAGGGTCCCACTCCAGGAATACGGAGGAGCTGTGTCCGTACTCATGTTAGAGTGCAGCAAAGGCTTCCATGTTAGGAACAGCCTCAAACTACAGGCAAAGTCAGACTTTCACCAAAGTGTGCCTGGATCATGGTGCCATGATCAACGAAAGCTGCACCCCTATACCCCATTCCATGAGATCATGAACTCATGGGATTCGTGTAATCTTTACACAAGGGGATAAGAAACAACAACAACAACATATTAAATTCAACTAAATCAATAAACAATCCAGGACCAGGTCTCTTCTAACCATTCTTTATTTCTCTAGCTTTCGGGCCAATATGTAAAGGAGACCTAGAACTTCCAGCCAATTATACACATATTTACACGCATTTGTGTATAATTGGATGAAAGTGGTACTTCTAGGTCTCCTGTTGAAGGGCAATATTGGCCTGAAAGCTTGAGAAATAAAGGATAGTTAAAAGAGACCTGGTCCTGGATTGTTTATTGATTTAGTTGAATTTAATATGTTGTTGTTGTTGTTTCTTATCCCTAGTACACATGGTACAGGCCATAATGATCATGGTGGGTAAAAGGCTTTTACTGTAAGTGCACTACATGTCTACACACGTGAAAAGCAGTTCGACTTTGCACTTACAAATAAATATGCCAGAGCCCCATTTGGTTACTTAAGTTAAATTGTAAAGGCAAGGATGTATATGTACAATATTGAATGGTATCAACCAATATATTATAAAAGATTTATTCTATTAATGATTTGTACCCTCACACTACTGATACTGATAATCTTGCATTATTTCATGGGCAAACCTTCATTTGGCTAGATCATGGGCAGTTCTGCTACTATGAAATTTCCTACAGAACCAATATTTTCGTGGATTGCACTAGTTGTAAAGAGATCTGCCTTCTCCTCTAAGTTTCTGAGCCAAATCCCACCTGGAGTCTGGTATCCTCTCTGCCAGGCCAAAGTCCCCTACTACTCCG
The DNA here is from genome assembly GCA_030710605.1 of Cordylochernes scorpioides. Taxonomy (NCBI): domain Eukaryota; kingdom Metazoa; phylum Arthropoda; class Arachnida; order Pseudoscorpiones; family Chernetidae; genus Cordylochernes; species Cordylochernes scorpioides. The sequence goes on along the minus strand of CP092871.1, from coordinate 13,635,050 downwards.
ATGTAGTGAGGCTGGGCTTTGATGAGCACGTTCTTTGATGTGAGGTCCCTGTGGAAGACACCGCAGGAGTGGAGGTAGGCCATACCGCAGGCGACATCTCGCGCAAGCTGCGCACGAACCCCCCACGGCAAGGATTCCTCCCGCCGCAGGAGTAGCTGCTCTAAGCTGCCTCCATCAATGTACTGGAGAAACAAGAGGAAGACTCCAGTTAGAGATATCACAGAACGAGGACGAAGAACAGAAAGACTTACCTCTGTTAGAGCATGGAGCTGCCCTTCATGGACACAGACCCCCATGAATCTGAAACACCAACAAGAGTTACACAACTTCTCTCTCTCTCCATGCTGCTAAGTTTTACAGCTTGGTTTCCCAACACACCAGATGGTCCCACACAATGGCCTTTTGCTACACCTCTAGCCTCTAGGAAAATACATTTTTCAAAGTATTACATGTCTCTTGCTTGCATTGTCATATCAAATCTTGTTCTTATTTTAGATGCAGGGTATAAAAATGGGGAGTTTGCAAAGTTTCAAATTCAGTAGAACCACCAAGAGAGAACACTCCTGCTAGAAGATGCCTTTACAAAGGACAGCTTGATTTGCCAAAATTTTACCATTTTTACTAATTAGCTGCTCTCTGGTAAAATAACCTCTCCCTAAAGAACACTTAGGCTCTGCAACTAGTCCTTTAAAAAGAGGTAGTTCTGTATAGCAATTTTATTGCTATATATATATTTTTTCTAACAACTTTATATTAAAAAATGCTTTTTTTCTTTCAAAATCCATAAAAATAGGGTGGAATAGGTATGGGAAAAGGTGGGAGATATCGAAAGATGTATACATTTATTCGAAATGATGAAACAATGGCGAAGAAGGACCAAAGATAACATTTGCTGGGAAATTTTATCATTTCAAAGCAATAATGCGCCATCTATATATAACAAATTGAAAACATTGCGACGTGAATGTTTCTTTTTACACATTAATCAAACTTCTACTGTTGTTACTGCGATGAAAAAATATTGGGAGGGCTTGGCTGATCAGTGGTGAACCCTCCCAGCTCTAATACTGGATTATTTTGTTTATATATGCTACACTGTGAAGGGTGGAATCTCAGAAATGGTATTCAAGCAAACTATGGAGATAAGCTTTTAGTACAGTAGAATTACATTTATTATTTACATCACCAGGCACTCATATGGGAAGCTGACGGTATTTCTATCTTCCCTACAAAGTGGGTCAGTTTTATCTGGTGATGTCACCAACGTGACCAATCCATCCAGTACTGCTGTGACTTCACCATTTCATATGATACCTTACAGTCATTTCTAATAGATATGTTGTTTAAAAAAAATTGCTGATGACTCTTTTCTAAATACACACATTTTTCTATTTGAAGATCATTTGTTGGTTTGGAAAATATTTAGCTACATCAATCAATTATTTATTTGAATATGATCTCATGATCAAATCAGATTTAAATGACAGGTCATCTCAAGCCAATGAAGATAGAAAATAATAACAAAATCTACCCCATTTGCCCAAAATGTAGCTTGGCACCTGCAGCTCCAGAACACATTTTGGCTTGCATTAGATGTACTAAACAGTACCTTTGGGAGTGGCTGCTGCTTATCATAAAACAGCTCGAGGAGCATGAACTCATGGAATTCGTGTAATCTTTACACAAGGGGATAAGAAACAACAACAACAACAATTATTTAAATCCTGATGTTTCAGTGTCTTGCTGCCACTCTCCTCAGGGGAATGACAGGAGAGTTACAGTGAGTCACTGAATTGTCAGGATTTAAATAAACAATTGGTTGATTTAGATATTTTTTCCAAACATTTTTTTCATGTTACACTTACAAGATAAAAAATCTTGTTTGATTACTTGTACTCTATTGGTAGGGCTTAGTCTATATATATAAAATTGAATGTCTGTCTGTGTGTGTGTGTCCTCTATGGATTCAAAAACCATACTTCCAATCGCCGTGAAATTTTGGGATATTATTAGGCATATCCCCGGAAAGGTTTTCGAAAAATAATTTCTTGAATATCTTTAATATCCTTAGAGTTATTTGCAGATTTGTAGCTTTAACTCGCAAGCAGCGCCACCTTGCGACGGAGATAGGCTTAGGTCTGCCCCACCCCGTGAGAGAATGGATTCGTCCGGCCGCTGGCCAACAGTCCAAGTACCCACCGACCAATCAGGGCAGAGTTGGTGACACAGCTGTGCCAAGTAGACAAGAAAAAAAGCCTCGCGGGAGCTTGCCCAAGATGACCTCCAGGAACTTCGTCCATCTTCCATAAACGACCATGAATTTATTCAACCTTATCGAGTATTTTTCAAGGGACCGGGAAAAAATGTTCACTAGATAAAACGATGATTTTGTAATGTAGAAAATTAGTAAAGACAAAATTCAGAATGACACGGCACACAGGGACCGGGAAAAAATGATCACTTTATCAGTTTCAAATTATCAAAATATATCTATTTCTTTTTCTAAGTTTATAGAGAATTGTTTTAACAAATGTTCGTTAGACAGACCTTTACTCGGGTACCGATTAATATTGATTTTATTCAACTTATCGAATATTTTTCAAGGGACCGGGAAAAAATGTTCACTTTATCGAGAGATCCGTTAGACAAACCTTTACTCGGGTAAAACACGGGCGAAGCCGGGTACATCCGCTAGTCTGATATAAATCTCTAATGAGAGACATCCTCTAGGTGATACCATGTGTAGCCATGTTTCTTTAATGCAAGACTCTATTAAATAACCAAGTTGCTGTTTTTTTTTTAAGAGGCTGTTATAACAGGGTCCTACTGAAGTTATATTGTTGTGTGTCAACAAGTAGCCGACCGATGGTACCCGGGAGCAGTACAAATTATTATTATTATTATTTTTTTAAATTTTAATTAATTAATTAATCAGAGAAACGAGACCACGGGTATAAATTGTATTTGACCATTGACCACCGTTTCGCGGCAATGCATTAAATGCAACACAACGTGCCCGTTATCGTTTTGACCCTTCGTCTATTTTTTGGATTTTTAACCCGGCGATTAGAATGTACAGTTATAGCTCCATCCCCTCTTACAACAGGCCAGGTGAGACCCAGAACATCATGACCTTCCTGGACTGGACCACAACACTGCACCAAATAAACCTTCTGAACATCACATCCCCGCCTTTGTCTCATCAATATTTCTAAAATATTAAATGAAGAGCCTTTACAAACAGGTCTAACATTTCATTAGCTATCGTTGCAGTAAGGGCAATAAATAATTATTTTATATCAAAAAATTTCTTTTTTTGCTTATCCCTAGTACACGTGGTACAGGCCATGATAATCAAGGAGGGTAGTTAGCGACTGCTTTTACTGTAAGCGCACCACATGTCTAAACATGTGAAAAGCAGTTTGACTTTGCACTTACAAATGTGCCAGAGCCTCGTTTGGTTACTTGCACTCGCTGGTGGGGTTGGACTTTTGCAAGAATCGGGGGCCATTGGAGCATTTTTTTTTTTTTAACAGAAAAAAGTGTCCAATGCGAGAATCGAACCCGGGTCCTAGTGGTCGAAAACCAAACGGTTTAACCAGCCTTCCATCGACCCCCATATATCAAAAATGATAGTGCACAATTTGGAATATAGATTATAATACAAGAAAATAAGACCTAATCCAAACGTTTCGGCAACAGCATTGGCACCATCATCAGACAAAAGATTAAATGAGAAAAAATATCACAGAAAGTTCTTAAATAGTACTGTTATCAAGTGTTGTTGTTTGTTGTTGATATTTTTTCTCATTTATTCATTTGTCTGATGATGGTGACAATGCTGTTGCCGAAACATCACACCCTATTAAATTATTTGGATTAGGTCTTATTTTCTTGTATTATTTATATAAAAACATATTATTGACTGTATTGACTCATCCATTGATGAACTCTACTCTTCCCCGGCAGACACCATCAAAAATCTCAAGCTTTACAAGCTTGATACCTTAGTGTGATTGAGTAGAGATAAGAAAGAAGAAGAGAAGAAGATTTATATCAAAAAGAAATATGTGCATCAAAAATAGTTCAAATTGCTTAAAAAGTAATTAGGAGCCAGTTACATATCAAGAAGAAGCTAGCTGCGAGCTGGTGTAAATGAAAAGAAGCCAAGAGATAAATTATCATCTATTGATTGTGGTTATCAACATATTTACTCGGCACTGTTCCAATCAACTTTTATTTTAAAAAATTCATTCCAGTGCAAAGCTTTTGATATAATCACTGTTAACTTATCTCTTTGAAAGTAAGAGGTTGTTGAACTCCAGCAACAAAACCTTATCCATCTCTCTTATATTTCCTACTTCTTTATATATATGGATTATGCAAAAAGTTCCTTTATTAAGATAAAAATGGTAAGCGCTTTCAAGTGTTAGCTCATCATTAGGCCAATTATTTCGCCAGTACCTACAATGTAGAAGGAATTTACATCTTAAAAAAAAATTAACTGAAATCTAAAATATAGTAGAACCTTCCTTTAGCAGACACCCCGCTAGTGAACACCTTTCTACAAAGGACAGTTTTCATTTGCAAAATTACCATTTTTACAATTTAGCAACTCTCCGGTAAGAGGACATCTCTTCTTGAAGAACAGGGAGGTTCAACTGTACTTTAAATATTTATCCTAAAAACTGATTTACTGTTTAAACCTTTGCAATTATTTTAAGAATCTAAATACAGTCGAACTTGGATAATTCGAACCCCAAGGGACCATAAAAAAATTCGAATTATCCAAAAATTCGAATTAAAAACGGAAATTATATATATAGGAAATTCTAGGGACCAAGATAAATATTCGAATTAAAGATGTTAAATTATTTATATAGGAAATTCTAGGGACCAAGATAAATATTCGAATTAAAGAGGTTTTCGAATTAAAGAAGTTCGAATTATCCAAGTTCTACTGTATATGTAAATTTGTCTCTAATTTTCTAAGTTTTAGAGACGCAATAATACCTGTTGAGAAGGGCTGTTACACCTGAAAGCTTGTGTTATCATGATTAAAAAAGAAACTCGTCCCTCAGCGAATTATCTTTCATTTCATAACCAAATCTCTATATTGGCCTTCTGCCATCATATATAGGATTAGGTTGTAAACAGTTGAAGACAGAGGTACAGCGAAAACTCATTACAATATCCTAATTTATGGCTATAACATCATAATTCTAATGCGCGCCAAAATTTTAAGTCCCAATTATTTCAAGTGTGGTTATAGCAACTACATAGTTATAACAATTAAAAATAAAAAAGGCATATCCTGACCAGGAGCACATGTGCTTTTTAGATGGGAGAGCGCCATCTGGTAGAACAGAAATCAACTAAACATTGATTTAGCCTGTTCCCTGATATTTGGCCAACCCAATTTCTTGATAAATCAAGAAAAGTCATCCACGTTCTTGATTTATCAAGAAATTGGGTTGGCCAAATATCAAGAAACAGGCTAAATCAATGTTTAGTTGATTTCTGTTCCACCAGATGGCGCTCTGCCTTCTGTAAAGCTCATGTGCTCCTGGTCAGGATATGTCTTTTTTTTTATTTTTAATATCAACACCTGATCTTTTTATTTTTTTTTCTATTATTTTTTCAGTTATAACAATATAAAATCTTGTTTGTAAGGGATGTTGTTATAGCAAGATTCGCTTGTAAATATAAGAGAAAGGGGTGAGGTTCTTTAATCTAAAGATGTAACAGGGCTATTTTATGGTATCAAGATGAAGGTTGGGAATGTATAAGAAAGTGAAGCTGTCTCAGTAAACCTTGTTATAACAGAATCTTTTTTATACCATCAACCTCACCACGTCAACATAATTCTAAACTCTTTTTATTTGCTTATCCCTAGTACATGTGGTACAGGCCATGATAATCATGGTGGATAAGAAGTTGACAACTACTTTTACTCTAAGTGCACCACATGTCTACACATGTGAAAAGCAGTTCGACTTTGCACTTACAAAGTTGCCAAAGCCCCGTTTGATTACTTGCACTTGCTGGTGAAGAATCGGACACATTGGAGCATTTTTTTTTTTTTAATCAGAAAAAAGTGCCCAAGGCAGGAATCGAACCCGGGTCGTAGCGGTTGAAAACCAAGAGTTTAGACCATCCTTCCACCGACCCCCTTATTCTAATAATTATTGTAATCATGGTTATAACACCAACATAGTTCTAACAACAACCTCTCATTATAACAACATCATTGTGAAGACCAAAGTTTCAAGTTAAAACTGTTTTAACCATGGTTATAATAATAACAGTTATAACAGGGGGTCGGTGGAAGGATGGTCTAAACTGTTGGTTTTCGACCGCTACGAGGCGGGTTCGATTCCCGCATTGAGCACTTATTTCTGATTTTTAAAAATGCTCCAATGGCCCCCGATTCTTACAAAAATCCAACCCTACCAGCGAGTGCAAGTAACCAAATGGAGCTCTGGCACATTTGTAAGTGCAAAGTCTAACTGCTTTTCACGTGTGTAGACATGTGGTGCACTTACAGTAAAAGCAGTCGCCTACTTCTACCCACCATGATTATCATGGCCTGTACCAGGTGTACTAGGGATAAGCTAAAAAAAAAAAAACAGTTATAACAACATTCCCAAGTGAAGTTGTCATAATAGTCTCCTTTATAACAGCAACCACAAAATAAAATCATGATTCTAAAGTCCAAAGTTTCAACAACAAATTGTTTTTAACATTGTTTATAACAACAGAGTTAGGTTTGAGTGTTTCAAGGTAATGGTGAAGATGGTAGAAAAACATAATGAGAATTAATCCAGCAGAAAGTTGGCAGGTGTTTGTTTGGCTGGGGCGGGAGCTATTCTGGAATCTGACAAGAAGATTAGTCACAGCTCTACAAGCCAGTGTGTCACCTTTCAACAGGAGGACTATTGTAGCTTATCCACCTCTCCAGTGGTATTATTATTATCCCTAGTACATGTGATACAAGCCATGATAATCATGGTGGTTAGAAGTTGCTTTTACTGTAAGTGCACACCACATGTCTACACATGTGAAAAGCAGTTCAACTTTGCACTCACAAATGTGTCAGAGCCCTGTTTGGTTACTTGCACTCACTGTTGGTGTTTATAGGAGAATATATAAACAAATATATAGCTACCTCAACCAATCTTTTACTTAGTTCCTAATGTTTCAGTGGACTCCGTGTCACTCTCCCCTGTGGGGATATTCACCAGTTTGAATACCTTTTTGGTCAATTCAACCATTTGGCCATAACTCCCTCTGTAGGATGATAAGGCATAATTTGAATTATTCTATATACAGTTACGAACGTCATGCGTCATCTCTGTCACCGTTTGCTTTTTTTTTGGAATAGCGCACTCCTATTGGTTGGCTGCGATCACGTGGCTATGATGGCGCCGCCACTATGCGAGACACTTTGTTTTTGACTTTGCCCCCCCCTTTTTCGTTTTTGTAACCAATGTGTTGGAGCGGGTCGCTCCTTAAATAAATGCATATATTAGTTAATAACTAAATGGAATCCTCTCTTTTTCCCAGTAAGAGACGCCTACGGAAGCCAACAGTACATAGACAGATAAAGCACATAGGCTATAGTTATTAACTAATATATGCATTTATTTAAGGCGCCAATTTATAATTGTAACAAATAGTATTTGAATCAAAACATTCAATCGGGTAAAACACGGGCGTTGCCCAGGTCATTCGGCTAGTAGATTATAAACACAAGGTAAAAAGACCAAATCTAAATAGTGTGTGATGTTTCGGCAACAGCGTTGTTACCATCTTCAGACAAAAGTGCTGAATGAGAATGTTGTACTTTTGTCTGAAGATGGTAACAGCGTTGTTACCGAAACGTCACACACTATTTATTTATTTGGCTTTGGTCTTATTACCTTGTGTCCCTTTGTAGGATATTAGGAAATTGAAGCCACCCCAGTACTGATGATGGTCAAAGGCAAAACCATGGTATATACATATATATTATTAAAATGGCATATCCTGACCAGGAGCACATGTGCTTTACAGAAGGCAGAGCGCCATCTGGTGGAACAGAAATCAACTAAACATTGATTTAGCCTGTTCCCTGATATTTGGCCAACCCAATTTCTTGATAAATCAAGAAAAGCCATCCACGAACGTGTTTCGCGCTTTTGGCGCTCGTCAGTGTGGAGTAGGCTGAACCATTGCGACCAAAAAATATTTTTTAATCCCAATGGCTTCCTGAAAAACCAAGAAATGGGTATTTAAGGCCAAACTTGCGTAAATACATATATATATTAAAAATATAAAAATGGCATATCCTGACCAGGAGCACATGTGCTTTTCAGAAGGCAAAGCGCCATCTGGTGGAACAGAAATCAACTAAACATTGATTTAAACCTGTTCCCTGATATTTGGCCAACTCAATTTCTTGATAAATCAAGAAAAGCCATCCACGAACGCGTTTTGCACTGTTGGAGCTCGTCAGTTATAATATGTATAATTCAATACTGCTTGCATGCCTTTTTTCCTACTTCCATAGCTGAAATAGATTCTAAAAAGCCAAAATGCATGGGATGAAAGTGCTCAAGTGGAACAAAATGCCAGATATGGGGTATTTAGTTTAGTTTGAAACAAAAGGGGACAAATAAAAACATTCTTTTTTTTTTTTAATAGGAAAGATTGGCTAGATTATCTGATAGAATGGCCTGGAATTGAAATATGGGATGAAAAGGTGAAGAGAACAGGGTGGAATGGCGTTCTATGATGGTCAATCCCTGAATTGGAGAAGGCACTACGTGATGGTGAACTACTGTTACTATAAAGTAATCCAGTGTGTTTATTCTACTACTTCCCCCCTTATAACACAGATTAGACTTATCAATCTGTACTCATGTTAGAGTCGGCAGCAAAGGCTTCCATGTTACGGATGGCCTCAAACTACAGGCAAAGTCAGACTTTCACCAAAGTGTGCCTGGATCATGGTGCCATGATCAATGAAAGCTGCACCCCTACACCCCATTCCCATGGAATTCGTGTCATCTTTACACAAGGTGATAAGAAACAACAACAGATTTATCAATAAAATAATAAAAGGTGATGAGACCAAAGAGATAGTGGCATTGCTAACTATGTTATCAAACCAGATGATTACAATGCAGATACTGAAGAAGTTTCGCTCTGTGGTTTGTTTATCTTTTACTTTCCTTTTTTTTCTAAGGGAACATGGTTCTGTTGAACTTGGAATTGAGAGACTTTAAAAGGGGATGACGGAGTTCACTTTACCATTTTGTATCATCCAGGGGTCAGAGGTAAGGTTCTGTATCAATATAAGGGAGGGAGAATGGTGTTTACCACATTAGGGAGGACCTCACCTGAGAATGTTGGGGTGGGAGAGGCGGTTCATGAGCTGCACTTCACGGAGCATGTTGGAGCGGTTGCTGAAGGACGTATTCATCTTGAGGACCATGATCTGGCCCGTGGTGCGATGCCGCACCTGCACCATCCACCATGGATCAATAACATACAGGGAGTAGACATAGACATAGATTCCACATTGGTGAGAGACAACTAGACAGCTAGCTAACCAGATATATAATACAGTAGAACACAACTTCCATGAGAGGACATCTTTCTACAAAGGACAGTTTTCATTGCCAAAAATTACAATTGTCATTAATTAGCTGCTCTCTAGTAAGTGAATACCTCTTCTCTGAAGGTTGGCTCTGCATAACTCTCTATCTCTCTCTAAATGTCCTTTAGAGAGAGGTTCTACTGTAGTAACCACCAAGAAATAAATTTAAATTCTACCTGGAAGCTCTACAGCAATATCCCAATCAACTCCAAAACCAATGTTCTCAATTCATAAACAGACCCTGTAAAATTTGGAAAATTTTTGGCTTTAATCGGTCTCTCATCGGAGGTTGACAGGTTGTTTTCTTTGGGTCTAAAAATGTGGTCTCTCATCGGAGGTTGATAGGTTGTTAGGTTTTATAAATTTGGTCTCTTATTGGAGGTTAACAGGTTGTTAGTTTTGGTTTTATAAATTTGGTCTCTTATAGGAGGTTGACAGGTTTTAGTTTAATAAAGGTGGTCTCTCATCGGAGGTTGACAGGTTGTTAGGTTATATAAATTTGGTCTCTTATTGGAAGTTAACAGGTTGTTAGTTTTGGTTTTATAAATTTAGTCTCTTATCGGAGGTTGACAGGTTTTAGTTTTACAAAGGTGGTCTCTCATCGGGGGTTGATAGGTTTAGGTTTTAGACAGTCTCTCCTTGGAAGTGCCCTCTATCAAACAAGGTATAAAAAAGGAGAGTTAGCACTCCCCTTGACAAGAATGGAACGAGGACCTAACACATATAAGGTAAAGTTAAAACTACCCTATATTGGTGTCTAACAAGGTAAAAGATTGGGTGTTGAGATGACAATATCAGATAGAGAAAACAAACATGTCAAATCCAAACTTATCAACACGAATACTACCTACAACAATATCACAATCAACTCCAATGTTCTCAATTCATAAACAGACCCTGTAAATTTTGGAAAATTTTTGGCTTCAATCGGTCTTTCATTGGAGGTTGACAGGTTGTTTGCTTTGGGTCTACAAAGGTGGTCTCTCACCGGAGGTTGACAAAAAAAAGTTGGACTAGTACCTTATATTTTACATTTTATTATATTTTCCATAAGATAAAACAAGGGGGTATATAATATAGAACGATTCCAAAGTTGAAGGCAATAAAGGTATTCCCAGTAGGTAAACAAACACGTTAGAACCATGAGATAGAGATGACAATTTACGGCGCCCACCCCCCTCGATAAGAGCGAAATAAAACAATTCCTTCAGCAGACGACGAGATAAGATTGGGTGGGCGGGTAGAGGTAGACAGGCAGACGCTACCTTTCCTCCATCATTAACTTGCAAATTATCTCTTCCCACAAAGCCTAAGGTCCATTGTTCAGTATCCTCAATGTATGGGTGTACATCCATCCCTATTGAATAAAACAAAACCCCAGCCACACAGGATGAAAAACTTGTATTCTTAAAATAGTATTGAACAAAAGATAAATTTAGTAATGTTCTTTAAATGTTCGATTCGTACCGGAATATAGCAAAACTTGGTTATAACAACCTCCTTTATAACATACAAATGGCTATAACATCATAATTCTAAGGTGTCCCAAGTTTTTAGTTCCAATTGTTTTATTGGACAAAATATAAATTTAGTATATTCTTAAAATGTTCTTTTATCCCTTTATACCGAATACAGAGTGGAAAACTTCGTTATAACAACCTCATTTATAACAGACAAATGGTTATAACATCTTAATTCTAAGGTGTCAAGTTTGAAGTCCGAATTATTTTAACCATGGTTATAACAACTTCATACATCGGTCCCAAATGCAATTGTAATAGCGCAAGGTTCAACCATATATTCAAAATTTTATTCCCCATTCCAACTTTCATTAGCTACCATTTTATAAGGGGTTCTTATATTTGGGGATTACGACGACAAAGTCTTCCAGTTTTTTTTTTCCACCTTAAGAAACAACACATATTTCACATAGTTTGAAACAAATGTGACGAGGAACTTGTGGAAACAAAAGAGTTGACGTTCCCATACGTGTAGAAATCATAATTCTAATTGAACATCGTAAATTATCGTTTTTTTTTTTTTTTCTACCGACGCTTCTAAACGCGGTCTTTGGCCGTCCGTTCCCGCCGATCGTCCCATATTGGGCCGTCCTCAAGGTGAGGTATTTCGCGGCAACCTTACTTCCTGAGCTGCACAGGAACGCTATAATAATCCTTTATTTGGAATTTTGGGTGAAAATCGCCAACCTTTAGATGTCATTTTTTTAACCTTTAGAGGTGTCAAGGGGGCGAAGATATAAAGTCGATGATTCAGGTTTGAAAGCACGACGCGTTTCGTTGTTAAAATTTACGTGACTCTTTTCAACAGGCCTTAAAATCATCCCCCAATGCAACAAAAGACTAATATGATATCCGTAGAGGCTGCACAAAAGAGTGAGTTTAATATAAAGTCTGTCTATTACAAATCTATCAGACCTCTCATCCTGGATACCTTCACCATCTTCCTGCGGGCCACACGGCCTGTATTGCTGGGCAGGCCTGGATGACGACGTCCATCCTTACGTTCGCTATGGCCTTCGTCTACAAGTTCTTCTTGAGCGTAGAATTGAGGAGAATACTCGAGAAGATGGATTCTGGAAGAGGATAACGTAGGAGAACTTCCCAGGCTGAATATATATGTAAATACAGTATAACCTCCATTAGAGGACACTCCTGCTAGAGGACACCTCCCCACAAAGGATAGTTTTAATTTACAAAATTGCCATATTTACTATTTAGCAACTCTCCGGTAAGAGGACACCTCTTCCTAAAGGACACTTGGATCTGAAATTAGGTGTTGTCCTTTACAGGGAAGTTCTACTGTATGTGTTTTTCATCCTATCTACTATAAGAGTTATAACTGAGGTCAATAGAAGTATAAATTTCAATTGTCAAATTGTCTCTAATATTCAACGAATTCCTCACGACGTTATTTATACCATCTAGAGTCATCAGTATGGGAAGGGACAACATTTTCAGTTACGTTCAGATTCACGACCTGTACTTTCAATTTGACCAATTTTCTCTAGTTTAACCGATTTTTGGGGTTTGTTTGGACGATTTTCCTTATACAGTCGAGCCGTGCTATAACAGTCTCATTTGGGATAAAGATTTTATGATGTCATAACCACATGGTTAGATCATTAACGACATAAAACTTAGGTCTCCTTAGAATTAGGATGTTAGAAACATGTTGCTGTTATAACGAGGTTCAACCCGCACGCTGTATATTTAATCTAAAACAATTCCTATGAACCACGGCTTGATATGAAATATATCGGGTTTTTTTTTTTTACACTCGTGGAGAAGACAGAGACAATTTTGTTCACACTTGGTTATCTCATGTGTCTTCAATAAAAGTTAGTATGTATCAAATATCTTTCAGCGTTATAATCTGAATCTCGATATACATGCTAAAAAGGTACCACTTCTTTAACTGTATTTATACAACAAAAACAACAAAAGCCTTTATATATATATATATATATATTGAGGACCTCTCGTCCTATAAAGGATTCGCCAGTTTACAGAGTAATTGAAGAGAAGAGAACTAAGAATACAGAGAGAAACCTATAAGTAGTAGGTTAGTATAGTATAGTATTTTCTTTAGTTAGTATAGTATTTTCTACACTGTGACTATATACAACAGCAGCAACAAGCCTTTTACTGGAATCAAAGTCCCATACAGGTTCGTCATTCTAATCCTGACAAAGATTATTTACATATAATTATTTATATCAATTAGATTATGTATATAGCTTCCCTTTCTCTTCAGCCGTCTTCCAAAATTTGAACAACGCAAACGCTCCAGCTCTGTTTCTCACCACCTCATTCAACAGGAGCTCCAAAGAGAGTCCCTCAAGGCTTTAACTGTATTTATATTTTTGGCTGAAAATTTTCTTGTGGCATATAGCCAGAATCCCCCTAGCTAGAAGAACCTATCAATCTAGTTGCTCTCTATAAGTAGCCTATAAAATGTACAAGACTACCTACAATAGATATTTTAATTAATATTTTAAAATTATATCAGCAAAAAAAAAACGAAAATACATCTCGCAAAATCGTACGCGAAATTTTGTGTCAGGTTATGCTACAAAACGCGCAACTCTTTGGCATTTACAAAGGTAACGTTCAATAAAGATGATCGAAAGAGGAGTGTGTGTGAGGAGTGAAGAACATAAATATTATCTACATTAAAATTAGTAAGTACGCTATAATGAGAGTTTTCCGTTATATGGATTCTTCACCGTTATCGGTAAAAGATAAACAATAAGTAAGTTTCTTAATACGTAAATACACTTTACAAAGATAACATAAGGATTTATAGATGAAAGGAAAGAAGCTACTAATGTAAAAAAGTTGTTCAAAGTCTGATTTGCGCCTATTTACGCCTAAACAAACCGTTATAACCGCAACAACGAGGAAAAGCCATCAAAAGAGGGTGAAATCACAGGCAAGGAAGGCAGTCAGCGTAACCAATTCTTCAGCGAGGGCATATTGAAAAAAATGAGGCCAAAGCGTCAAGTCTACTATTTCTTTGCTATTCTATTGTGCTTGACTCTCCTCCTGCAATCAAGAGATAATTCGCCAAATAGGTTCGTTCCTCGGTGAATTCCTTAACATACTGTTTGACAAGTCACACAAAACAATCAAAGTTTATATTTTTAAATAATTATATTAATACACAAAGCAATAACGCGCCATCTATATATAACGAATGAAGACTTTATTTTCACACACCACTGATGAACCAAGCCCTCCCAATATTTTTTTTCATCGCAGTAAGGACAGTAGAAGTTTGATGTATTTGTGAAAAGAAGCTATCGTGTCTAAATGTCTTCATTCGTTAAATAATTATATGCCAAAGTTAAATAAAGCTTAGAAGAATCTGTAATATATATAGGCTGGGGGGAAGGGAAGTTACAATCGTTCTCTCCGTGAAATTGTATTACAACTAAACAAGCCGAGAATGGAATTCTTAGCAGAGTCTAAGTCTTGTGTGTGACTTACAAACTTCCACTATGTACTGTTGGGGTAAGTTTAGAACAACCACTAAAGTGACTCCCGGCAACAGTTTTGTCTGAACAAGCTATCTACCAACTACAAATAAATTTAGCAGAAAAACTACTAGAGAAATATCAGCTTTATCCACTGTTTTCCCTATTTGTATTTTGGTTCGTAACGGTAACAAACCATAGATGCACATCGGCAAGTTTGTCAAGAGGGCAGCTTTCATAGTAGAAATATTCAGAAAACAAAAACGACGTTTTTCATCTCGCCAAGAAAGCAGAGTAAAAACGACACAAAAATGAAAGTTTTCCTAGCGGCACAAACTCTTGGTGTGTGTAGCTCCTGACAATGTCTCAACTAGATTCCACCTGCTTGACTTTAATCTAACATACCTTGATGTTCGGCGTGTGTTCAGTTTCTCTTTAACATGATTCCGTCAGTTTCTCTTGCTGCGTGTGATAGGAACTGGATGTGTTTCGCTCTACATGAATCATTCTACGATTCTATATACGAGCGTTAAGCGCTTTATACGTTTATACCAAACCCCTGAAGAAATAATGTCGTCAAAGGAAGTTGTAACCCGACATTACTGATTTCCGTCGATCCCACCTGTCGAGAAACAACAATTTTCGTTTAAAAAACTCTCGCCGTTGTAGATTCCACCACTGTAGCTTTCCTTTAAAGAAAAGGATTCCGTTTATTTTCACTCCCGCGTCGAAAGGCGTATTGTAAACATAGTTGGTTTGGTTCGCCCACCTGTCAGCCAAACATGGCTTCCTGCCCCCTCAACCGTTCTATAGATAGCAATAAAATGTTCCCCCCATTTGTGAAACCAAACATTGACCAACCAAGACAAAGTTCCGTATCCCACCCGGCGGCGGGGTGAATGGAACCTGGCGTGGGGAAAGACAATAGTCCCCCCACTGTCAGTAGGTCAGGGCTACTCCAACTGATGAGACCAATGTTCCCTTTTTTGGCCGCTGCTGCTTTCTCCTTCCCATCACGTTCACCACCACTTTCCTTCGGTTCAATGGCCCACCCGTGGACACCCTCGGTGCGATTCGTACAATACATAACGTGTATACCGACAAGATTCTACCACAGTTGGAATGTAGATCAACGCCTGTTCTGCTAGCACCGCGAAATCTACTTGTCTGACGATTCAGGTCTAGAATAAATATTTAAAAGAGGCCACCACACACACCCAGAGAATAGAACCTGAGATTGTTACGACAGGCTTTTCGAAACCTAGCGGCAGTCCATTTGGGAATGAGGTCGGTATCGATATGATCTGATGCCAACGCACCCATGCTGTCGCCGACTATGTCTGACCCATGTTGTACGGTACAACTTGGCTGATGTCGAAGGCTCAGGAAGAAGCACTCCTGCTGTCGCCGACTATGTCTGACCCATGTTGTATGGTACAACCTGGGTGAAGTTGGCGGCTCAAGGAAAGGCACCCATGCTGTCGCCGACTATGTCTGACCCATGCTGTACGGTACAACTTGTGTGAAGTCGAACGGCTCAAGGAGGTAACCATGCTGCCATGGGTTATGTCTGACGCATGTTGTATGGTACAACTTTTGTGAGGTCGACGGCTGAAGAAGAGGCACTCCTGCTGTCGCCGACTATGTCTGACCCATGCTGTACGGTACAACTTGTGTGAAGTTGACGGCTCAAGGAGGTATCCGTGCTGCCATGGATTATATCTGACGCATGTTGTATGGTACAACTTTTGTGAGGTCGATGGCAGACAAAACCGCCGAGGCAGCCCGAGAGAGTTCTCTGACCTTCAGCAGACGTTCTGCTATATCGGGAAACATTCTTCCCCCGCTAGCGAGACAGGCGGGGGGGAAGGCTTCTCCACAATTCTGTCGTGTCATCTCCGAGCATTTGCCCTGTAGCGTTTCAATTTTAGTCTGTGCACTACCGTTGTGCAGGAGGATCTAGCCCTTCATTTATGCATCACCTTCATTGATGTGTGTCAATTATCAAAATAATACCTTTCGAAACATGCTCGACGACGGTACGAGATAAAGCGGGTTACCCACTCTGCTGACTTGTACGTACAAGATAGAAAATATTCCATCACAATATCTAAGAGCCGTAGAGGATATTAATTGGCGAGAGTGGTTAGATAGATACACACTTGGAGATAATAGTCTGGAATGAAAACCGTTCTAGATCAACGCACACACACAAACTTTAATCAAATTATCTTCATTTTATATTGATATAGTTTCAAACGATTCTATTTCTTTCAATAGAAATCCCCGACCATCGAGTTGAAAACAACGTTGATATAAAACAGACTGCCCTGCCACCACCACCTATAGGGAGATGTGTGTCCTAGATGTAAGCGGGACCCTAGAAAACTGGAAATGTTCACGGTAGCAACCGGTCACAAGTCACGCCGCCTTTTCAATTAACAACAACAACAACAAGAATTTATTAAGGACACTCATCCCATACAGAATTCTCCCAGAAACAGAAGTAAACATAACAGTTATCTATAGAAAGTGAAGATTAACATCGACCTTTCTTCAAGTTGGATTCATCATCTGTGTTACACCTATTGTCTGTCGTGTTTTCCAGAATTTGTGAAAAGCTAATGCATTGAGTTTGCCTATTACTACTTTTGCCATTAAAACATATGGAGAATTATTTTTGTAACCAATATTTTGACGGAGAATTTCTCTCTCCTCCTCCAGTACAGGACAATAAAACGTGTAGTGTGGAAATTCCTGGCTGAATTCACTATCACACAGAGTGTACTTTAAGTTCTTAGATTTCAATAATAAAACATGATTATGTTTGAATAGTGAAAAAATAATTCTCACTTGGGCAACGCATCGCTTTGCAGTCATCGGAATATCATCATTGAAGTAAGAAGATCCATGGTAGTTGATGTATGAAAATGCTTGTAGGGAGAATAGAGTAAGGAGTTTCTTATTCTTGGATAATCCAACTGTATATAGACTGGTCTATTGTAGTTCTAATAACTTGAGGAATGTTTCTTTGTAAAGTATTGGAATCTGTGTACATCCAACAAGCTACAGAAACCGGTGTTATATCTCTCCGTCACACTTTTGCTCGTTTTAATCAAAATAAGAATAATTAAATATCCTTTATAAATATTTAACGGGGGATTAATAAAATTAGTCAGTGTTAAAGACAATCACTCACCTATTTTGCTTTAAAGTTCCCTGAACCGGACGAAAAACTTCAAAGCATACGTCTTCGATACCCCATAAGCTCTTTTTTTGTAAATCCACACAATGTGAATAACCAAACAGAAAATATAAAGACATCGGTAGAAAATAGGCTGGCGTCAAAATTACGTTGGAAAACGTGTTTCGTGGATGAGCGAAGAACTTTCATATTACCTCTATATATATCAACAGAGAAAAAATATATTTCAAAGGCAAAAATTCGAGTCGAACTATGCTAGAAAGTGTGGAATCGTTCATTTAGGATGTTTTACAAGCAGTATAAACATCAGATTTGTCTTTTAACTTATTAATAAGATGATGGATGGGTATGGTCGACTAGTATTGGCCTCTTGAATACCTAGATAATAGAATTCAATAAAAGATAGGAGGGATATATTCCTGTAAGAACCTCAAGACGACGACATGATAAAAGGTATGAAGACTGGTGGTGGTGTAGGAGAGAGTGATTTATCATGAAACAATAAACAAAACACTGGCACACGTAGCGCCTAGTATCTTGGTTTATTTTTTATTTCTGGACTTCGGTTATTCAGGTCAGATGCTTTTATTAACTCCCCATTGTTACTTAATAGAGAAGGGAGGAAAAACAAACATTACTTCAAACCTCTGTCGCTTGAAAATATGAGATGGAATGATACTTATTTCCCTAGTACTGTGATAATCATGGGGAGTAGTGACTTGTGGCTGCTTATCGTGCACTACATATCGCCTACCACATTGAAAACAACGGTTCTCGTCCGATCAGCGAAGTTAGGCACTACATATCTACACATGATACAGGCCATGATAACCATAGGCAGTAGGGATTTGGGGCTGCTTATTCCGTACGTGCAATACATATCGCCTACGGCCGTACCACATTGAAAACATCGGTTCTCGTCCGATCAGCGAAGTTAGGCCCTACATATCTACACATGGTACAAACCATGATAACCATGGGAAGTAAGGATTTGCAGCTGTTTATACTGTACGTGCACTACATATCTACACATGTAGAAGTAGTTCCACTTTTGTATTCAATCGATCAATCCCTTTATAAAGACATTTAGTCTTATATACAGATTCTTCTGAGAAATACAGAACAGAAGTGAGAAAAAAAAGGTGGGAGAAAGAAAATTAGAATTTACAAAGTTATATGAGAAATGTGTACAGACTTTTGTATTTACAAGGTTCCAGATCTCCCAAATGGTCACTGACTAATGGAGATGGACTTGTACAAGATTCGGGACCATTGAAGCATTTCTTGGCAGCTAAACGCGAAGGCTTCAATCGCCGGGTCTAACCACACTGTCCCATCTCCAAAAGGACTTCAATCTACAGATCGAAATAGGGTAAAAGATGGATATTGGATAGAAAAAAACGACCAAAAAGGTAACACTACAGTTAGGTAAGATCATTGTATGGCCTTTGGTCTTGATAACTTTAACTGGTGGAAATCCTTGGTAGAACTTAATAATATTAGGGCAAGGTCCGATTTTTGTACGAATGCATTTTAAGTCGTGTGTATATAGAATAAAGAGCTAGTTTTCAAATCAAATTGTATTTCTTGCCATTTACTAGACGCGTGTCCGGGGCAATGGCCGAGTTTGTTGTATATAGAATGAGATTTTAAACAACGTTTAGTATATATGCAATAGCTGGCTTGGTTCTAACCGAGTGAATGTTCAACAGACCTATATTTTCCTGATGAATATGATTTTATTAAAAGCCGGTTTCGCCGGCTTCGCTGGCTATATGGGACAGTTAAAAAAGTTCATTACATAAAAATATATTAAAGTAACATTTTCTGACCTAAAATACACTAATCGGTACGCTTTATTGTCTAAATGGCATTTTATGGGCTCGAAACTCAGGTGGTTGCTTCTTCCAGATATAGTTCTATAACTGCAGGAGTGTATAAGGAACAAACACACACAAACAGAACCATATTTCTATGGAATGATTTTGCGAAAAATCCTAACGTGATGGGAAGAAATGGAGGTCGTTTTCGAAATCATATCACACTAAATAACATACAAATCGGTTAAAACTTATCTTGAACTTTTCAATTTCGCAAGCCTTTGTTATCTGAGTGCCTTAGAAATACTTTTTAGATTCTAAATCAAACCTTTTCTGAGATTTTCTAACCTTAAAACGATTACAGTAGAACCATTCTGTAAAGGATTACACCTAGTTACAGAGCCAAAGTCTCCTTTAGGTAAAGGTGTCCTCTTAAACGGAGAGAAGTTCAATAATAAAAATAGTAATTTTGGTGATGAAAACTCTCCTTTGTAGAGAGGTATCCTCTAACGAGAATGACCTCTCATGGGGTATATTCTACGAAGGTTCAACAAATAAAAATAGAGCTGAATTTTTAAAAAATTTAATAATATTCACAAAATAAAAAGTGAGAGGGAGGGAAAGAGGAACTTTCCTCTTATTCAGAAACAATTTCGTTTTCCATTTCTCTTTATATTTAACCTATCAATTTTAAGGAATGTTTTTGGAAGGGAAGGCGCATCAGATTTTGACCAATTTTACGGTATCTTATTTTCCTTCTTTAGTTACCCGTCTTGGCGATATATTTTCTGGAAAGAATTTACATATCTAGAAGATGCTCAAAGAACAGATAATTCCCCCGTAGTGCCCTAATAACCATGGCGTTTAGAGAACTATTTATACAGAGGGATATTCGAATAGTCCGTATGTAGAGAACAGGTTAACTTGCAGGAAGGACCTCACATGACACTTCTATATAGTGACAAAAAAAAAAAACTTCGTGAAAGGAGGTTGGTGGAGAAGTGAGACGTTTTCGATGTGTGGACAAACTCTTTGAATATGTGGCAACACATACACGGCGTAGATATCGTCAAATTTCCACCACACATGTTCCTCCATTACTGATCAAACTTTATTGTCAAGCACGCTTACAAGATCGTGATTCAGAAATGGCTGTTTAGAATATTTATCACTATTTGACGTACGGCGTCAAAAGTTTCCTTATTCCAATGTTTCACATGCATTGTCTAGGAAGGAGTGTCTAAACCGTTGGTTTTCGACCGCTACGACCCGGGTTCGATTCCCGCATTGGGCACTTTTTTCTTATACAAAAAAAAAAAAAAATGATCCAATGGCCCCCGATTCTTACAAAAGTCCAACCCCAAAAGCGAGTGCAAGTAACCAAACGGGACTCTGGCACATTTGTAAGTGCAAAGTCGAACTGTTTTTCACATGTGTAGACATGTGGTGCACTTACAGTAAAAGCAGTCACCAACTTCTACCCACCATGATTATGATGGCCTGTACTACGTGTACTAGGGATGAGCAAAAAAAAAAAACATGCACTGGGCTTCATCAGACCACCACGACTACCTATGGCCTCTATATATATACATCTTTAAAATAAAAAAGGCATATCCTGACCAGGAGCACATGTGCTTTTCAAAAGGCAGAGCGCCATCTGGTGGAACAGAAATCAACTAAACATTGATTTAACCTGTTCCCTGATATTTGGCTATCCCAATTTCTTGATAAATCAAGAAAAGCCATCCACGAACGCGTTTCGCGCTGTTGGCGCTCGTCAGCGTGGATACACATCTGTGAAGGTAGAACTGCAATCATCCACTGGGACAATCATCCCTTGCAGATAAGAAAGCAATCAGATAATTGGTTCATACTTTATTGAATGACCAATGTCACAAAGAGATTTGTATATAAATAAAACAGAATAATGTCTACAAATCAAATAATTAATATAAAAATGAAAGGAGAGAACTAAGTAGAATATTGATCCTCTCTCCCCAAAGAGTTTGTTTGTTGGTTTTCTATGGATTTGCGAGAGAGAAGCAACAGAAAGTAATTTATAAGTCACTGTTGTTTCATCGATATTTAAAACGATGTATAATTTCTGATGAATGTGAGTCCATTGTAGATATGTAATTATATAATACTAGCCGAATGACCCGGGCAACGCCCGTGTTTTACCCGATTGAATGTTTTGATTCAAATACTATTTGTTACAATTATAAATTGTGGTCATGTGGCTTAGTGGTCATGGCATCTGCCCGGTAAGCGGAAGGTCGTGGGTTCGATTCCCATCCCTTGACACTTTTTTTATTTTATCCATTCTGACCAAAATCTATCCGTGAACTTCACACAGACAGAATAAGGCAACTATATAAGTAGATGTCTTATAGAAAAAGAATTACTTCAATTCGAGTTCAAATTCAAGAGTCCTAGGGTGTAAATCGCGGCACCTGTATTCAAATATCTGTTCTATGTGAATTCTAATAGCGTGGCTGGAGTATATATTTGATCAAGTCAATTTTCAAACCCGTTCAAAAATTTTATGCAAGTAGCGGTTTATCCAGGGGAGAAATGTACAACCTTCAGTAAGGACATCATTCCGAATCAATCCTAATTTCATTTCAATCAACACCTACCTAACAGTGAGGTACAGACTATATAACGACGCTGATGAGGGCCAAGCGTGGTTATATGGTCAACTATATATGTTTGACTTTTCTTGATTTGTCGAAAAAAAAGGGAGGTGGCCAATATTATGGAATAAACCTAAATCCACGTTTAGTTGATATTTATTCCGAGAAATGGCGCTTTTTATTTACAAATATTCAATTGAGTAGTCAGGACATGCCTATTTTTTTATGTGATCTTTACCTGTTGTGTCGCTGATGTGAAAGATTCGGCGGTCAAAAAAGGAGCATCCAAAGTAAACAACGCCATTTCAGCTTGCCCTCGAATATCTAGACAATCTTGGATTTAGTTACGAGGTTGGTTTAAGAGCTCATTCGAATATACGACTTTTATACGAACCAGAAATTGGATTTTTGGGCAGTTTCCATTAAGGTATCTAATCCCAATTCATAGTAACATATCGCCAAGTTAGGTATTTAAAATGTTTAGTTTTGTGGGTGGTTTTATGTATACTACTTTACACTCATGGACAAAACTGGAATCTATTTAATGCCGCCTGTCGTCTTTTTTTTTTTTTTCAAGAAGACAGAGGCAATTTTGTTGACACTTGGTTATCTCGTGTATCTTTAATAAAGGTCATTTTAATATCTTTCAGAGTTATTGTCTGAATCCCGATATACATGCTAAAAGGTACAACTTCCTTAAGTTATGTCCATGAATGTATTGCAAGAAAATCTGTTTTCCTTTAAAAAAAAGTTCTTTTTTTTTAAGAGTTATTACAAAGTAAAAAAAGATAGAGAGAGAGAGAAAGCTGTGACAAGTGACAAAATGTCAATCATTATTAGCGCTATTTTGGTTGTTGTATTTTAAAAGACAAAAATTCCGCTACCACTAACGAAAGGATGCTATATAAATATATATAGATGGAAATTTTGCCGGGAGAAAATTGATCTATAAAAATAAAGGTCACCTCTCTAGGCAAAATAGACGTTAAAACTAAATTCCGCATTAGACTGACGAGGGCTATTAGCCCGAAACTATGGTCTCTAGGTGGACACTTCTCAGTTTGCCAAAGCTGGTGTTGTGGCTTTGTTACCGACCTGAATCTGCTAGTTTGTGGAGACTGTCAATAGATGACGCTTAGTTTTAGCGTCTATTATGACGGGAGAGGCGACTTTTATTTTTATACAAATATGTATTGGGAGAGTTTACCACTGGTGAACCAAACCCTCCCAATATATTTTTCATTCTTAACCGGTTGTATATGTAAAGAGGTTTGTCTTTTAAATGCAACAATGAAGACAAAAGAATAACGCTAATAAGGATTATTAATTCACATTTTCACATATAGATGTCGCTATATGTCATTTTCCAAGCGTCAATATGTAAAGTAGAATGACGTGAGAAAGTGAGAGAGCGTCTACAAACTTAGCCCAAGATATCGATTACGAAACACGTCCGGCGAAAACAC
This sequence comes from Cordylochernes scorpioides, assembly GCA_030710605.1. Classification (NCBI taxonomy): domain Eukaryota; kingdom Metazoa; phylum Arthropoda; class Arachnida; order Pseudoscorpiones; family Chernetidae; genus Cordylochernes; species Cordylochernes scorpioides. The sequence continues at coordinate 13,611,281 of CP092871.1, read as the reverse complement.
TTGAGGGGGGCCGGCCGGCCACTCAAGAAAATCCTCCTTTCGCAAAGTCTGCCAACAGCTTCCTGAAGTTGGCAAGATCCAATTTTATCCCTTCTCGAGTATACCTCCTTGGTGCAGAACTTCCGGACGCTCAAATATTGCAAGCGATTGGAAATGAAATCACGGGCTATCTGTAGCTTAATTGACCAACAACAGGGTGTGCTCTGGTCTTTCTAGGATTGCAAATACTGTATATATAAGTCCCATTTCAAAATTTTACAAGCCCCCGTTCTTCGGTTGAAGATTTTTTGCTTAAGACGCAAGTTCTTAAAGGGTTTATATATCCAAAGTATATTCCAATATAAATGTGTTGCTGTACCTTCCCCAAGCTTGGCGTTCAGTCAACTGAAGTCTTTTTTTTTTTTTTTAATCCAATATATGCCATTTTTTATACATTTATAAACCTGTGTTTTTACAATCTTTTATTTGTATTATCTTTTTGTTTTTTCCTTGAACTTGCCATACAAATTCGTATTTTAAATATTATTAAAAGCACATCGTTTTCACTTTTTAAAATACTTTTTCCTATGCAGAATCCATGGTGAATCCACGTATATATAAGACTATATGTCTTAATCAACCATACTGAAAACACTTGAACTGGTTCACAAAGGCTACCAAGACAGACTCCTAAACCGCAGGACAGCCTGGATAGTTGGCGATCTATGGATATGCTCCAGGAGCCTGGGTTATCTTTATCTTAATAATAAAGGCTTGTGTATAAGTGTCACTCGCGGGGCTTCTCGGGTTTGTTCCTAAATGTAAAAAAAAATCTGTAAAATATATATATTTTTTTTCGAATCAAATAAAACACAAAAGCTGAATAATTCTGCAAATAAACTACAATCACCCCGAGTAAGTACGCCTAGTTCAGTTCAATTTGTAGGTGTCACCGCCAATGAATTCAAAATTGTGTGTAAAGACAAAAGTTGGGTATCACTGGTTTAGGTCGAAAAAAAAAATCACCATCTCATTAGAATTGAACCAAATTGATCATGTGTTAGCTTCAGTACTAACGGCCGTAGAACTTTTCAGTTGAACCTTTCAATTGAAGATCGTTTTCCCCAAAAATATCTTTAAATATCTCGTAGGCCAAAATCATCGAAGTAATTCAATTGATCTCTTATAATTTTTAACATTTTTAATTATTTCTCTAGAGGTAGATAGGTCCTATGAAAAAAAAAAGACAATTGGCTGGGATATGAGATGGGGTTATACGAATTTCTTCATCCTTCCATAATGTAGGGATTGGCTACGACAATTTTGTTTTAAACAACATGAAAATGACAGAAATAAAATGCCCGCTTTTGGATTCCCACTTCTAATAATGTATATTGGCGTTATACCAAATTCCACAACCACCAGGTGTTATTGGGAAAGAACGTGGCGATTGTCAAAGTTCTCAATTTTCTCTTTGTTTCTCAAAAATCACCGATCGTTACAATCTGATATAAACCCCGTGTATTGCCGTCATCTCTGTGGAGATGTAGTGGATTATACAAAGTCTTAAGGCAGAGCATCTTCGACTGATCATCTCGAGTCTTGTACCTTTCTTGGAGAGATGAGGGTTGTTTCAAATTCGATTTCTTAATACGTTTTTTTAAACATATTCATTTGAGGTGTTTATTAACAATTTGGTCGTGGAGCTTTATGGTCAAATGTTTTAATTTGATACCTATTTTCCAAGGTTCCAAAATTACTTTATTAGGTACCGCTCAAGAAGAGCAACCTAGTTTATGATAATTGCAACAATGAATAATATGTGAAGGTTATTCACATATTAAAAAAAGGGTTAACGTGAGATTTAATCCCAGTTCATGACTGTCGGGAATAGAGGGTGTTACCCACTCGTCCACCAAATACCTATTTAACAATTTTTTTAAAATACTTTTTATTTTATAAATTGACGAAGAGTACTTTCTTTACACATTTTATTATACCCCATATTTCATGCATGCACATGCTCCAGAAAAACGGGAATACCCCCTGGACGGAATTTCTTTGTTTTTAAACACATTGGCTATTTAGTTTTGTAATGAGAATAGTTTCGTATGTCGTTTAAACATGCTGTAGTTAGACAAGTTATCCATTGCACAATGCCAACTACAACCGAAATTTAGGCACGGAAGAAACCTATATAAACGCGTATCTATTTTTTAAATAATTATTTTATTTTATTTTTGGTGTTGTTGACTTTGCTTAGAATTTTTAATGAAACTGATTCCAATAGTTATTAATTAAACATTATATTTATTGATTTACAAGAGAGATATTAAAAATGCAAAAGGGAAACTAATATTAAACAAAATTAAGGAACTTTTTTCTGTTTTGGTTAGCGCCTATTTCCCTGTGAGCTTACACACACTCTGTGGTAACAATTAATTAATATATTTTAAACAGGTGTGCTAAGAAATGTTCTTCAGAATCTCTTTCTTCCGTAACAATATACACCTATCCCTCGATTTACACGGTACTTGTTTTACACGTTTTCGCTTTTACACGGTTTTCCAAATAAGTTTTTTTTTTTTATCGCACTATACTAAATGCTACTGTGATTGAACACAAGCGCTGTGTACACATCTCACGAGGAATCCCGAGCTTATGTGCTGACTTGCTGCACACGCACACTGTGTCTGTATTTCTAATACTGGTGGCAGCGGTAAACTGAATTCATAAAGAAGGTCGTTGTTCGAAGAAAATTTGAAATTCGACATCAAGCAAGCTTAGAAGCGGTAAACTGAATTCATAAAGAAGGTCGTTGTTCGAAGAAAATTTGAAATTCGACATCAAGCAAGCTTAGAAGCGGTAAACTGAATTCATAAAGAAGGTCGTTGTTCGAAGAAAATTTGAAATTCGACATCAAGCAAGCTTAGAAGCGGTAAACTGAATTCATAAAGAAGGTCGTTGTTCGAAGAAAATTTGAAATTCGACATCAAGCAAGCTTAGAAGCGGTAAACTGAATTCATAAAGAAAGTCGTTGTTCGAAGAAAATTTGAAATTCGACATCAAGCAAGCTTAGAAGCGGTAAACTGAATTCATAAAGAAGGTCGTTGTTCGAAGAAAATTTGAAATTCGACATCAAGCAAGATTATGTTATCCAAGACGGAGGGAGAGCCAAGACCAGGATCCAGAGAAGAGCCTCCCTTCAATGCCAGCCGTGCATACAAGATATGGAAGGGCAGTCAAGATACCTCGAAGGTTCCTGTAAAGTTAAGGGAGGAGATGTGCAGAGTATTAGGCTCATAGATTGTTGAGCTCTGGAAACCAAAAGGAATAATACTCTGCTAGTGATCTCTTTTGACTTGTATATAATAAATATATATAATAGGAAATAAACTAATGCTTAGTTAATCTTGCCTCGTCTTGGATAACAACACATGCATATATATATAATAGCTATAATAACGAATAGATTCAAAAAGGATAAGTTTCTTTATTTGAAAAATCATTCGAGCTTTATCAGGGCTTTTCTTTGATTTAAACTAAATCACGCTGGCATGTGATCCACTCACGCTATACAAGACTAAAGCGAGGAACCATTTAAATAAAATATATATAACTGTAAATACATGATTACTTGAAATTGTATCTAATATTCCTGTAGAAGGGCAGCTTGCGCCCGAAAGCTCGAATGATTTTTCAAATAAAGAAACTTATCCTTTTTGAATCTATTCGTTATTATAATTATTGAAAGGATTTTTCGTCTTAAATATAATAGCTGTTCATTTACTTTCGTAAATGTTGGTCAAAATAGGCATTGTAGAGGATTGCAAATATTGTAAAGGCAGGCCACTTATTACCTTCGTTAAATTGCATTTTACGAGATATTTACGATATTGTAACAAAGTATTCATTAATTTTATCATTTTTATTAACAAGAGTGGTCAATTTTATTTTTTATATTTTGCTACTTTGTAAATTTTACTCGTGGCTTATCTTTTGTTTACCACTCATAGTTTGTTCTTGCCTGAAATAAATTGCTGTCTTATCCCGAAGTTGGTCTTCCCTAATTTTCCACGTGACAATATTATTTAAAACTTGCTCTTTCATCCGAGTTCTCCAATTCGAGCTAGAAGACTAAGTGATTTCAACAAAGTACTCTGTTGGAAGACTACGGTTGTGTGTATGAGCTGTCTGGGAACACAATTTACGCTACTTCGCAGTTTCCAAAGATTCGGTCATTAAGGGGATACAAGTCGGCCTGCTTCATGTCCTCAACATGCGTGATGTCGCTGGAGACCCGCTGGCGATTCTCCACCAAACTCTGCAGCGGCGCCATTGTACATAGTTGTATATATCTAATTATTATTTTGAAATAATAATACAGACTTTGCACTTTTGCATACATTGACAAGATGTCAATAAAAATTATGTGAATTGTCAATTGCCATGTTGTCAACAAAGGAGCTTCATGTCGCCGACCTTCAAGGCGAGAGAAATAGGTCGTCTCTTTTATATCTTTGTTGACATTAGATTTCTGTTCCTTTCGATGAGAGTAAAACAAAAAAAGAAATATATTTCCTTTCTCTTTATCTATAACACAAAGTTATATACAGTAGATAGAACACCTCTCTCTCTAAAGGATAACAGCACCTAGTTGAAGAGCCAAAGTATTCTTTAGAGAGGTGTCCTTTTACCGGGAAACAGCTAATTGGCGAAATGGGTAGTTTTGGCGATGTAAACTCTCCATTATATAAAGGTATCTGCTAGCGAGAATGTCCGCTTATATAAAGGGTGTATTGTATTAACTAAAATAAAATTTTAAAAAATTACGTTGGGATAACACAATGACAAATTTGAAATTAGCAAATATCAAAAAGAAAACCCATGTTATCAAAAGTAAAAAAAAAAAAAAATCAAGATGTGAAGAGTTTCTTATAAGGTTTTTTTTAATTGACTGAGATTTAGAGCATTTCTGACCTTACTCCTGTATAGAAGCCTAAATAAAATAATAATTAAAAAACCTTAAAGAAAATCTTTGTCTCACGATTTTGTACTTTTGATAATATACTGCTCCAGGAGATTATCCAACTTATATCCCAAGTTATCCCGAGTACAAGCTGTGTGTGCGGATATGCATGATAATTCAGGCAATTTTCATACTTGTACTTCGAGTGCACTACAAGTGTACTACATATGTAGATGCAGTTCGACTTTAGCATCTTTATTAAGTTTTAGAGAGCACTACAAGTTGGCGGTTACTAGAACTCCCTGTGGATTTACGGCAAATCGAACCAATGGCATTTGCCAATTATCATCTAGCAGTCTAAAAGCAGTCGCTAACTACCCACCATGATTATCACGGCTTTGAGATAAGAAAGAAGAAGGAAGAAGATCTAGCAGTTGATTTGAACAACCAGTGATGTCAAAGAGAGAGAACAATAGATGGTCTCAAGGAATTGATTGAAGAAACAAGATTTGGTTAGCGGCGCGCGAGTTTCCAATAATTATATTGGGAAATGTGTTGATTGGTTGTGTAGAGAGTCGTCTAAGTCTGAAAACCCAACAAGTGCATCTGTTGTGTAGACGTGCAATGTGATGACATGGGGGTGGGCTAGAGAAACTGCCAGGTTTTATTTTCGGAGAGTTTTGAAAATCTGGCAGCTCGCTTGGCGCCCTGCACCGCAGACGTATTGAGGGCGGTTTTTTTTTTCTTCTCCGGGTTCTTGACACCGGTCCCTGCCTGCACAGTTGATGGCAACTCTACCACAGAACAGACCCCGGGGAATACGTTTCTATAAGTTTCCTATTATAACATCTTATAGCCGCCAGGATTATCATGAAACTTCACGTGGGAGTTTCCCAACCCCGAAAAAATGAGGAAACACCCCTTCAGACACTTAGCATCATTAATATTTAGGGAGTCTGTTCATTTAGCAAATCCCTGAAGAAAACCCGGACGGACTACTTGAGTATACTGAAATTTCCAACTGTACACATGGCAAAATTCCACAGGAAACACGTGTGATTGCTTCAATGACCCCCCAAATCTTTCAAAAGTCCAACCTCACCAGTGAGTGCAAGTATCCAAACAAAGCTCTGATACAATAGTAAGTGGAAAAGTCGAACTTCTTTCAACATGTATAGACATGTAGTGTACTTGTAGTAAAAGTAGTCGCTAACTACCATCCACCATGATTATTATGAGGAGGTCTCTTTCATCTAGTTGGTTGTTAGATTTTCTAACCTCAGGGTGGCCAAGAGCTCCAGATTTTTCCAGAAAGTTCCAACATGAGCTGGAAGCCATTGTACTGTGACATAGCTGTAGCTTTGAAAGAAATAAACATGATTTCACTGAATGAAAGCGTCATCTTCCTTAAATACACATGAATAGCAATCTCACTAAGTTCAAGCTAGAACTGCTAATGGTGAAACACATAACATTAATCAACAAGTAAATATAGATATTTTCAAAGTTCCTGATTCACTCTAAAGCCCCAATTCGGTGCTACAATTATAGTTACAGTATAACGTATATGTTCGATTCCAGGCCAATGCACAATATTTTTATAACCATGACTGAAACAATTGGATTTATATACAACTTTTGGAAATATGCAGTTATATAACCAGGTTGTTATAAAAGAGGCTGTTATTTCAATGGTCTACTGTATTTTTTCATAGTTGTGTGTGAAAAGGTCTAACTGCTTTCAACTGGTGTAGATTAGAGGTGCATTTACAGTAAAAGCAGTTACTAACTACTACCCATCATGATTCTGAACTGTTGATTTTAGACCACTAGGATCGGGATCGAATTCTGCATGAAACACTTTTTTCTAATTGAAAAAAGCTCCAATAGCCCCTGATTCTTGCAAAAGTCCAACTCCACCTGTGAGGGCAAGTAATCAAATGAGGCTCTGGCACACTTATAAGCACAAAGTCGAACTGCTTTTCACATGTGTAGACATGTGGGTGCGCTTACAGTAAAAGCAGTTGCCATCTACTACCCACCATGATTATCATGACCTGTATCAGGTAGAATTGAGATAATAATTTTAAAAATAGTTTGGCATTTGTTGGATGTTTCTTTCTTGGTGTTCAAATTTCACATTTTTGGTGCGTGTATACTCCAAATTGTGTGCATATTCTCATATTTTTAATCTCTTGTAGTTCTGAAGTCTTCAGGTTTCTCTAAAGAAGAGCACACAAAGGTAGAAGGAGGTCTAGAGGACAGAGTGTCTGTCAGTGTATTGCTACATATCTCAAGTATTAATGATAACCCTGGTGCCATTGCTGTGTCATCGAGGCTGTTATACTTTAGTTGTTACAAAACTCTCCTCATTTGTTAACATACACACACACATTGTAGAAACTTGCGATATGAGACATTGACATTATCAACAAAAAGTAAAGTTTATTGCTATCATAGCCATGCTACTACCTCTTAGCATTGTTATATCTGTAAACCAACTCCCAGCCAACAGCTCTGTCACAGTACAATGGCTTCTAGCTTATGTTGGACACAAGGTAATAAGACCAAATCCAAATAAATAAATAGTGTGTGACGTTTCGGTAACAGCGTTGTTACCATCTTCAGACAAAAATACTGAATGAGAAATTTTACCACAGCATGTTTTTAAATAGTTCCTGTTATCATTGGACCTAAGAAGTTATTCTTCCTATGAGCTGAAGAAAATGAATTCCAAAGTTTACACACTTGATAACAGGAACTATTTAAAAACATGCTGTGGTAAAATTTCTCATTCAGCACTTTTGTCTGAAGATTGGTGCTACAACTATAGTTACAGTATAACCTATAGGTTCGATTCCAGGCCGATGCACAGATTTTTTTTGATAACCATGACTAAAACAATTGGATTTATAAACAACTTTTAGAAATATGCAGTTATATAACCAGGTTGTTATAAAGAGGCTGTTATTACAATGGTATACTGTATTTTTTCATAGTTGTAAGTGTGTGAAAAAGTCTGAAGATGGTAACAACGCTGTTACCGAAACGACACACACTATTTATTTATTTGGATTTGGTCTTATTACCTTGTGTTTAAAATCCATAATCCAAATTGTGCCTTATCAGCTTATGTTGGAGTTCCTTGAAATGAGCTAGCAGACTCTATGGAAAAATCTGGAGCTCTTGGCCACCCTTAGACCAGAAAATCTACCAACCAACTAGATGAAAAAGACCTCCTCATGATAATCATGGTGGGTGGTAGTTAGCGACTACTTTTACTGCAAGTGTACTACATGTCTTTACATGTTGAGAGTAGATCTACTTTTCCACTTACTATTGTATCAAACTCCGCCTTTGCCGGTCCCAAGCTCGGATGAAAAAGGAGGAGGGGGAGCAGTAACAAGCTCACTAAAAAACCTGGGCTCAGCTGGCCCGGCTGATAGTACCCTGTAAGGGCTCCTGATATAAGGATACAGGATGAGCAGCTCCATGTTAGGAGTGGCTGCACATGGCGTCTGTTCCTCATGTCAGAGGTGGCCATTTCTTTTGGAGCTAAGTCGGCCTGCCACTGAGTAGTGCTCCCAGTCTTAATGACAAAGGCAGACGCATTCTACTTTACCCAGTCATGATGGTTGTCAAGTCTCAAGCTCTACAGGCTTGATACCCTAATATGATTGAGTGGAGATAAGAAAGAAGAAGAAGAAGACTATTGTATCAGAGCTCTGTTTGGATACTTGCACTCACTGGTGGAGGGTTCGACTTTTGAAAGAATTAGGGGTCATTGAAGCCATTTTTTCATTTAAAAAAAAAAGTGAGCAATGTGTGGGATTCGATCCTGGGCCATGGTTGTTGGAAATCAACAGTTTACACCACTCCTTCACCAGCCCACTAGTCATCCAAGATGCACAATCATAGGATCCTTTACATTCTTGGAGCACAAGAAATCTTTAAAGCCATTACTACCTAGGATAACACCCAAGCCATCAAGCAATACAAAAAACTTTACCAACACTCAAGAAAGATTCCTAACTGAACACAAGGTAATAAGACCAAATCCAAATAAATAAATAGTGTGTGAGGTTTCGGTAACAGCGTTGTTACCATCTTCAGACAAAAGTACTGAATCAAATCAATTCAATCATTCAATACTTTTGCCTGAAGATGGTAACAACGCTGTTACAGAAACATCACACGCTATTTATTTATTTAGATTTGGTCTTATTACCTTGTGTTTCTAATCTATAATCCAAATTGTGTCCTATCATTCTTAAATGAAAAAAAAAAAAAAACATTTTAAAATGTTTATTGTGATATACAGTACCAGCATATACACTGGTGTCCAAAAAATAAGAAACTTAACCAATATTGAAATTTCTCAAAAGCTAATTTATTAACAAATATAAAATTTAGTATACAAATAGTTTAAACTATGGAGAATTTGACTAGCTATATGAAAACAAAAAAATATATTTGAAATTATGAAATATGCAAATTATTACCAACATACCCAAAGCTAAGGTTCCAGATCTTAAAGAAATAATATATCAATAGGGAGTATGATCACCTCTAACAGCTATCAAGGTCTCACAGCGAGCCCTCATACTGTTTACCAGGCTTTGGAAGAGGTCCAGGGGTAGTAAACCCCACTCCTCCAATAGAGCAGTTCTTAGCTCAACAAGGGTTCTGGGAGAGGGGTGACGAGCTCCAATACGCCTCCCTAGAGCATCCCACACATGCTCTATTGGATTCAGGTCCGGAGATCTGGCTGGCCAATCCATCCTTCGAATATTCTCACTCTGGAGATATTCATTGACTAGCCTAGCCCTATGCGGACGAGCATTATCGTCCATAAAAATTAAATTGTGACCAATTTGATCTCTATAAGGTCTTAGATAGGGCTCAAGGATCTCGTCCCTGTACCTTTGGGCAGTTAAAGTGCCCCCAGAAAAAATGTGGAGGGGTGTGCGTCTGCTAGAACTGATGCCAGCCCAGACTAAGAGACTGCCCCCTCTAAAACTGTCTATTTCCCTGATGTTACTGGGATGATAGCGGGTTCCAGGCTCCCTCCAGATGAAAACTCGTCGAGAATCTGTGTTTAAACTAAATCTTGACTCGTCACTGAAGAGAACATTGGCCCACTGATCATGAGTCCAGGCGTGATGTTCCAAGCACCAATTCAAGCGGGCTCTCCTGTGAGCAGAGGTTAATGGGATACAGACCATTGGTCGTCTTGCATAAAGAGCACCTTCGTGAAGCCTTCGGTAAACAGTTTGTCTTGAAATTCTCATTCCAGTAGCACTTGAGAGTTCATTAGAGAGTTGAATAGCTGTCATCTCCCTATGGCGCTTAGCAGTTACGACCAGATAACGGTCTTCAGAGGTAGCTATTTTTATTTTTCTACCAGAACCTTCTTTTCTTTTGATGGTTCCTGTCTCAATGAACTGTTTCCATATTTTTCTGACCACAGATTTATTCACAATCAGCCATTTTGCTACTTCAACTTGTGATTGCCCAGCCTCCATTCTTCCAACAGCTCTCCATTTTAAATCATCTGCTAAAATTTTTCGTAAACTCATAATTAACTAAGGATTAAATAAAATTATAATTGGACAATTCATAGATGGGGTAAACGACACGCCAAATAGCACACTTATAAAGACAAGCAAAAATTTGCATATTTTCAATTTTACCGAATCGAATGGTTGCGATAAATAAATTCTACGACTTAAAATACCTAATTAAATTACTTTTTAGCTTTTAGCATTGTATATTTTAAAACATATCATTAAAAAACAAAAGTTTCTTATTTTTTGGACACCAGTGTATATGGACTTCCAAAAATTCATAAAGAATCCGAACTTCTCGGGCCTATTACCATAGAAAATCCCTGTAAAAGGAAAAAACCTAATTGCAGAGTCAAGTATGCTTTAGGGAGATGTGTCCTCTTACCAGAGAGTTGCTAAATATTAAAACTGATGGTAATTTTGCAAATGAAAACTGTCCTTTGTAGAGAGAGGTGTCCTCTTACTGGAAAGTTCCTAAATAGTAAAAATGGTAATTTTGCAAATGAAAACTGTCCTTTGTAGAGAGAGGTGTCCTCTTACTGGAAAGTTCCTAAATAGTAAAAATGGTAATTTTGCAAATGAAAACTGTCCTTTGTAGAGAGAGGTGTCCTCTTACTGGAAAGTTCCTAAATAGTAAAAATGGTAATTTTGCAAATGAAAACTGTCCTTTGTAGAGAGCTGTCCTCTTACCAGAGAGTTGCTAAATAGTAAAAATGGTAATTTTGCAAATGAAAACTGTCCTTTGTAGAGAGCTGTCCTCTTACCAGAGAGTTGCTAAATAGTAAAAATGGTAATTTTGCAAATGAAAACTGTCCTTTGTAGAGAGCTGTCCTCTTATCGGAGAGTTGCTAAATAGTAAAAATGGTAATTTTGCAAATGAAAACTGTCCTTTGTAGAGAGCTGTCCTCTTACCAGAGAGTTGCTAAATAGTAAAAATGGTAATTTTGCAAATGAAAACTGTCCTTTGTAGAGAGCTGTCCTCTTACTGGAAAGTTCCTAAATAGTAAAAATGGCAATTTTGCAAATGAAAACTGTCCTTTGTAGAGAGCTGTCCTCTTACCAGAGAGTTGCTAAATAGTAAAAATGGTAATTTTGCAAATGAAAACTGTCCTTTGTAGAGAGAGGTGTCCTCTTACTGGAAAGTTCCTAAATAGTAAAAATGGTAATTTTGCAAATGAAAACTGTCCTTTGTAGAGAGCTGTCCTCTTACCGGAGAGTTGCTAAATAGTAAAAATGGCAATTTTGCAAATGAAAACTGTCCTTTGTAGAGAGCTGTCCTCTTACCAGAGAGTTGCTAAATAGTAAAAATGGTAATTTTGCAAATGAAAACTGTCCTTTGTAGAGAGCTGTCCTCTTACTGGAAAGTTCCTAAATAGTAAAAATGGTAATTTTGCAAATGAAAACTGTCCTTTGTAGAGAGCTGTCCTCTTACCAGAGAGTTGCTAAATAGTAAAAATGGTAATTTTGCAAATGAAAACTGTCCTTTGTAGAGAGCTGTCCTCTTACCAGAGAGTTGCTAAATAGTAAAAATGGTCATTTTGCAAATGAAAACTGTCCTTTGTAGAGAGCTGTCCTCTTACCAGAGAGTTGCTAAATAGTAAAAATGGTAATTTTGCAAATGAAAACTGTCCTTTGTAGAGAGCTGTCCTCTTACCGGAGAGTTGCTAAATAGTAAAAATGGTAATTTTGCAAATGAAAACTGTCCTTTGTAGAGAGCTGTCCTCTTACCAGAGAGTTGCTAAATAGTAAAAATGGTAATTTTGCAAATGAAAACTGTCCTTTGTAGAGAGCTGTCCTCTTACCAGAGAGTTGCTAAATAGTAAAAATGGTAATTTTGCAAATGAAAACTGTCCTTTGTAGAGAGCTGTCCTCTTACCAGAGAGTTGCTAAATAGTAAAAATGGTAATTTTGCAAATGAAAACTGTCCTTTGTAGAGAGCTGTCCTCTTACCGGAGAGTTGCTAAATAGTAAAAATGGTAATTTTGCAAATGAAAACTGTCCTTTGTAGAGAGCTGTCCTCTTACCTGAGAGTTGCTAAATAGTAAAAATGGTAATTTTGCAAATGAAAACTGTCCTTTGTAGAGCGCTGTCCTCTTACCGGAGAGTTGCTAAATAGTAAAAATGGTAATTTTGCAAATGAAAACTGTCCTTTGTAGAGAGCTGTCCTCTTACCGGAGAGTTGCTAAATAGTAAAAATGGTAATTTTGCAAATGAAAACTGTCCTTTGTAGAGAGCTGTCCTCTTACCGGAGAGTTGCTAAATAGTAAAAATGGTAATTTTGCAAATGAAAACTGTCCTTTGTAGAGAGCTGTCCTCTTACCGGAGAGTTGCTAAATAGTAAAAATGGCAATTTTGCAAATGAAAACTGTCCTTTGTAGAGAGCTGTCCTCTTACCGGAGAGTTGCTAAATAGTAAAAATGGCAATTTTGCAAATGAAAACTGTCCTTTGTAGAGAGCTGTCCTCTTACCGGAGAGTTGCTAAATAGTAAAAATGGCAATTTTGCAAATGAAAACTGTCCTTTGTAGAGAGCTGTCCTCTTACCGGAGAGTTGCTAAATAGTAAAAATGGTAATTTTGCAAATGAAAACTGTCCTTTGTAGAGAGCTGTCCTCTTACCGGAGAGTTGCTAAATAGTAAAAATGCTAATTTTGCAAATGAAAACTGTCTTTTGTAGAGAGAGGTGTCCTCTTACCAGAGAGTTGCTAAATAGTAAAAATGGTAATTTTGCAAATGAAAACTGTCCTTTGTAGAGAGGTGTCCTCTTACTGGAGAGTTGCTAAATAGTAAAAATGGTAATTTTGCAAATGAAAACTGTACTTTATAGAGAGGTGTCCTCTGATGGAGTATGTACTACTGTATTAGCACATCAACAGTCCAGCAATACATCTCTCCAGAGGTACGTACACAACTGTTGCCACTCCTTCTTCCTAACTAGAAGATAGACCAAGAGAGAGCTATTGTTGGCCACTCTCATTAACTGGGATTCTCATCAGTCCCAATTATCAGGAGGTTCAATTAATGGAACAGTTTTAATGGACATGTGTTAATTGGGACTCCAGTGTGGGCAATGAGGAGGGGAGACTAATGATTGCTGCTTTCCCAGACAGAGAGAGAGAGTGTATGTGGCCAATGGAATTGTTGATACAACGTATAAATATAAGACAAAAACCTGGTACAACTTGTATTTGAATCATAAGGTAACAAGACCATATTCAAATAGATGTACCAAGCTCTCCCAATTTTTTTCATCACAGTAAGGACAGTAGAAGTTTATTTTATGTGCAACAGAAAGATTCGTGGTTTAATGTTTTCATTTCCTATATACAGTACACATAAGTATATATGCAGTGTTATTGCTTTATATTATGGGTAACAATGCTTTTACCAAATATCACCCATAGTGTATTTATTAAGATATGGTCTTGCTACCTTATGACATAAGCAAACCTCTTTAACACACCCAAAAGATATGTTTTGGATTAGTGTAAGTTAATTTAAAGAAAATAACTCCACATTGTGTGTAATTTTTTTTTTTTTTAACTATGAAATTATAGTTGTGTGTTACAGTGAATTACAGTTGGTTATGAATTTAACCAAAAGTCTAGAAAAAAAAAAACTATTTTGGCTAAATGGCTAATATTATGGCTATTCACATGTGTAGACATGTGGTGCACTTACAGTAAAAGCAGTCGCCAACTACCCACCATGATTATCATGGCCTGTACCATGTGAACTAGGGATAGGAAAAAAATAAAAATAAGTTAATAAAACTGAATCAATTTTATCTTATATTTCTAATCTATAATCCAAATTGCACTTAATCATTAGACCTTCCTTATTACCAACCTGATGTTTACAACAGGAGGAATCACCAGATAACATTGCTAAAAAGAGACCAAAGGTAAAAGCAATGAGTTCCTTTATTGAAGAGATATAAGCTTGGTGAGCTTTCAGACAATAAGGTCCTTTAACAAGCTGCAATGTGAATACAAGAGATACTTGTACTACATGTACTTGCATTACAGCTTGTTGAAGGACAGTGTCAGAAAGCTTACCAAAATCATACATCTTTAATGAAGAAATTTGTTACTTTTACCTGTGGTCTCTTCTTGGAACCTGTTATTAACCAATATAAGTGTTATGCACCTATGCATCATCTGCAGGACCAGAGAGGCCTCACCAGACTACCTCTTGGAATGTATGGGAGTCTCAAGACAGGACCTATAGTCTAACCCAACCAAGACTGTCTTCTTCTTCTTTCTTATCTCCACTCAATCATATTAGGGTATCAAGCTTGTAAAGCTTGAGATCATGACTAAGTAGAATACGTCTGCCTTTGTCATTAAGACTGGGAGCACTACTCAGTGGCAGGCCGACTTAGCTCCAAAAGAAATGGCCGCCTCTGACATGAGGAACAGATGCCATGTGCAGCCGCTCCTAACATGGAGTACAAATGCTGCTCATCCTGTATCACTGGATTAGGAGCCCTTACAGGGTACTATCAGTTGGGCCAGCTGAGCCCAGGTTTTTTAGTGAGCTTGTTACTGCTCCCCCTCCTCCTCTTTCATCCAGACTTGGGACCGGCAAAGGCGGAGATTGTGAATTTGATCAATGAATATAGTCTCCATGACCTTGTATAATTATACAATGGGATAAAAAAAAGTGTTATAGCTGTCTCTAAAGTTGCTAGGGCAACATGGCATTTCCAACAGACTTAGCATAGTTGACTGAGCCGCCAAGGTTGGGAGTTTACATAAAGGAAGTGGCTAGGGAGGAAGCTCTCTCATTACAAATGCAGTCTTCTCAAGGATCACCAAGAGACAAAGGGAATAAGGCAATAAATAAAACCATCAATAAAATAATATCATAAAAGTTACAATGTAGATTCTCATTTATAACAGCTTTTTTTTCAATAACAGCAACCTGGTTATAGCATCATAATTCTAAAGTCTGAAGTTCTATGTCCCAATTGCTTTAACTTGTGGTTATAACATGGTTACAAGAAAATAAGACCTAATCTGAATAATTTAATAATGTGTGAATTTTCGGTAACATCATTGTTACCATCATTGAATGCTGTTACTGAAACGTCACATACTATTAAATTATTTGGATTAGATTTTATTGTATCTATAATCTATAATCCAAATTGTGCTTTATCAAGAATACGGTTTAATAAAATGAATAAAGAATCCAGAGCTAAGTTTCTTGCATAATTTTATTTCTCTATGGCTCTGGCTAACATACCCTTCAACAGGAGAAACTAATAGTATAAACTTCTAGCTAACTATACACTATACCTATTGTTACCTAAAAGTTATACTCCTAGTTTTCCTGTTGAAGAGCATGTTACCTGAAAAGTAAAGAAATAAAATTATACAAGAAACTTAGCCCTGGATTCTTTATTCATTTTATTAAATTGTAAATCAGGGGGGAAGAATGTTTATTTAAAAAAAAAAAAAATAGTTGTGCCAAAATAAAATCATAATTCCAAGTGATGTGTTATTAGAATAAGGTTTAAATGTAATTTGAAAGTAATAAAGAAAAATTGAAAGTAAGTTGGTTCAATGATAAAGGGGGGGAAAATGGATTAAGTAGAATACAAGAAAGATTCAAAAAATTAAAAAGGGGCAAAATAAATGGTTAAAGTACCAACTTTTTTTGGAAGTGTGTATGAAAGGAAAGAATTATGGATTATGGATAAAGTTCTGAGTTAGCCGTTGTGTTTCCTCCAGAGTTCATTAAAAGATAATTAGAAAGCCGAGTTATTGCCCTCCATATTGGCTGTTAACGGTGTATCTTCCTGGGTCATGTCTGGTGTTTTATGTTCCTGCCCAGGTTGTGGCAGACAGCCTTCTGCCAGTATACACACCAGTCTGGCCCACTTCCAGACATCCCTTGTGTCAGGCAAACATTCTACTTTAGACACAAGAGTTACAAAATTATGAAATATTTAAAGGTATGTCCTGTTTCTCTAGCCAAAAACCTATTCTCAAGAGCATTACAAAATCTGTAAACCGTGCTCCCAGCCAACAGCTATGTCACAGTACAGTGGCTTCATGTTGGCATTCCTGTAAAATGAAACTGGCAGACTCTCTGAAAAAATCCGGAGCACTTGGCTAGCCTGAAGGCTAGAAAATCTACCATTCAACTAGATGAAAGAGATCTCCTCTGTACCATCAAGACCCAATGCCAGCAAAAATGGAAATTTACTGCTGCATATGACTGGTACATAGCAGGAGGGACAAGTACCAAGGGAACAGCAGTCCTTGATTTCCAGACTTAAGTTTGGTTATCTACGGACAATGACTTTCCAGAATGGTTGCAAGGTTTTCCCACAATGTACCAAGTGCAATTCTCAACCTGCAACCTCAAACTACATTATTGACTGTATTGACTCATCCATTGATGAGCTCTACTCATCAACAAGTCAGACAGCATCAACAAGTTCTACAAGCTTGATACCCTAATATGATTGAGTGGAGATAAGAAAGAAGTTAAGCAGTGCTAATTAAAAGTGTAAAAGAACTTGAAACTAGCGGTAATTTTTTGTGTGGAGATTTGAATAAAAATAATACTCATTCTTCTGGTCTATGTAAGAGTTCCCAGGAGATGAGGAATGTAGATATTGTTGAGTCAGAGGCAAGGGTTTGGAGTGAACAGGCCAATCTTGGAGAACCAAAGCAGCTATCCTTCAGTCTGGGACTTCACTCCTGGAATGGTCCTGGCTTCTCCACCCATCCGAGGATTATCAAAGCCACCAAAACCATTTCAGGAACGAAGTACTGAACTAGAGATTACTTGAAACACAAGGTAATAAGACCAAATCCAAATAAATTAATAGTGTGTGGCGTTTCAGTAACAGCATTGTTCCCATCATCAGACAAAAGTACCAAAAAAATGATACATTCAGTACTTTTGTCTAATGATAACAACGCTGTTACTGGAACGTCACACACTATGTATTTTGATTTGGTCTTATTTACCTTGTGTTTCTATCATCCAAATTGTACCTTATCATAGAGATTACCTGCTTTGTTTCTCCAGGATTTGTTCACAGAGTTTCCCCAGACCAACTTTTTGGAGTTTAAGCTTTCAAATTACTTGTAAAAATTGGATGCTATTTTTTTTACTGATTTCGAAAGTGTACCTTTAATATTTGTTTACACTATTTATATACAGTAGAACCTCCATTGAGGACACTTGCGCTAGAGGACACCTCTCTTCAAAAGACAGTTTTCATTTGCAAAATTACCATTTTTTTACTATTTTGCAACTCTCGGGTAAGAAGACACCTCTCTAGGTAATAAGACCAAATCCAAATAAATAGTGTGTGACGTTTTGGTAACAGCGTTGTTACCATCTTCAGACAAAAGTACTGAAGATGGTAACAACGCTGTTACTGAAACATCACACACTATTTATCTTGATGACAAAGGCATTCTACTTCACCCAGTGTGGAGATAAGAAAGAAGAAGACACACTATTTATTTGGTCTTATTATTTTGTGTTTATAATCTATAATCCAAATTGTGCCTTATCAGGACACCTCCCTCTGAAGACCACTTTGGCTTTGCAAATAAGTGTCCTTTACAGGGAGGTGTATAAGCAACAATATTTATAATACATAATGGCAGATGTGCCAACATCGCAGTATTAATCCTTCAGTATCTTATAGAAAATATCAGACACCCAATTAAACAGAATTACAGATCAAACTAAGAAAAAAAGTTGTTTCAAGTGTCGAGGCCTTTGTAAAATGAAGGCAATAAACTTGGGGGCGGGCTACCACCCTAAAACCTAGCAAAGTTTTTCCCTAAAAGATTGCTTCCTCTTTCCTTTTAAAGAAGGTGGCAAAGTTTGGCGGCTAGTTTCGTATATAAAGGGAAGGGATGTTTTGAACCTTTCTGAACCAAACTCTGAAGCTTCACATGAAAATTGTTGAATGAATAGTCAGCTCTGATTACTTACGACAGCTTTGTAGGATGGCGACAATTTTCTGGAGCCTCCCCATTACCAAATGGGGATTTAATTTCTTTTTTTACTTATCCCATGTGGTACAGGACAAGATAATCATGGTGGGTAGTTAAGACACAGTGTTTTATACTGAAAGTGCACCCCATATCTCTCCATGTAGAAAGATGATATATTTTTACAAGAGTCCTATTTGGCTACTTGAACTCACTGGTGGGGTGGTCTAAACAGTTGGTTTTCGGCCACGACGAGCCAGGATTGAAACCCACATTGGGCACTTTCTGCTTTTCACATGTGTAGACATGTGATGTACTTACAGTAAAAGCAATCACCTACCTCTACCCACCATGATTATCATGGCCTGAACCACATGTACTAGGGATAAGCAAAAAAACTGGTGGGGTTTGCGTAAGTATTGGGGGTTTATTCAATCAGTAAAAGAAATCCTCTACAATTTTACAGACTGGATGTTGATGTCCTCAAATGTTGAAAGTTGGATGTGGCTCTATCATAAGCCAACCTTCAATAGATTTTATAACAGCATTGTTACCACAGCTACACTTATAGACAAAACTTAAGCAAGTAAAAATTATTACGAATCAACCAGCCATCTATTTTTTTTTTTTTTTTAAGAAGACGGAGGCAATTTTGTTCACACTTGGTTATTTTGTGTGTCTTCAAAAAAGGTCACTTTAATATCTTTCAGAGTTATTGTATGAATCCTGATATACATGCTAAAAGGTACAACTTTGGAAGACCCAATCCAAATAAATAAATAGTGTATTTTTTCAGTACTTTTGTCTGATGATGCTAACATGGTTGTTACAAAACATCACACACTATTTATTTATTTGGATTTGTTCTTATTACCTATGTTTATGATGTGTTTTTATTAAGGTTCCAACCCTTGGTCCCTGAGAAGACCTAATACATAGAGAGATTTACAGTAGCTCTGTGTACCATCATGTAAAAGAGAGATTTATAAATAGAAGTCACACATCTGTATCCAGAGGTCTCCATGTAGAGGTCTGATTGTAGTAGAAGTACTTTAAGTATGCAGGAACATATGTTTCCAAATGTATTACAAATCCATCTCTTACCTTCTTTTTACAAATATGTCAACATCTCTAAACAAACAACTGACTCTATTATGATAAGATACAATTTGGATTATAGATTATAAACACAAGGTAATAAGACCAAATCCAAATAAATAAATAGTGTGTGACGTTTCAGTAATAGCATTGTTACCAAAATGTCACACTATTTATTTATTTGGATTTCGTCTTATCACTTTGTGTTTATAATCTATAATCAAAATTTTATATACCTTTTAGTTTGAGAATACAGTAGAACCTCCCTTAAAGGACAACACCTAATTGCAGAGTCAATGTGTTATTTAGGGAGAAGTACCTCTTACCGGTGAGTTGCTGAATTGTAAAAATAGTAATTTTGCAAATGAAAACTGTCCTTTGTGGAGAGGTGTCCTCTAGCGGGGTGTCTGCTAAAGGGAGGTTCTAGTGTACGGTACTGTATGTGAGTATTAGAGTCAACGTGGTGGGGTGAAGGACTGTGAAAAATATCATATTCAGTATTGAAATTGATAAAGCACAATTTGGATGATTATAGATTATAATACAAGAAAATAAGACCTAATCCAAATAATTTATTAGTTTGTGACGTTTCGGCAACAACATTGTCACCATAATTTGTGTAAAAAAATATTACAGGAAGTTCTTATATAGGCACTATATAATAACTTGCTGTAATATTTTTTTCTCATTTATTCTTTTGTCTGATGATGGTGACAATGTTGTTGCCGAAACGTCACACACTAATAAATTATTTGGATTAGGTCTTATTTTCTTTTATTTATCAGTATTGAAATAAATGTGAAAGTTTGCTTGTTTCCTATTTTGTCTGCTACCCTTCACATTGTTGCCAGGTGAAAATAAATAGCAGGAAAGTGATTGCTATTGTCCCCTATCAAAAGTAAGAGCAAACTTCCCCTCAGCCCAAGTTATCAAACTGTATTTTACCTCAGGGAAGTTGTAAAGAGAAACTAGGACAATATAATGCTTGGAATGGCATTTCTGTCCAGCATTTGTTTTTGAATACAAGTTATAAAACAAGGTAATAAGACCAAATAAATAAATAGTGTGTGATGTTTCGGTAACAGCGTTGTTACCATCTTCAGACAAAAGTACTGAATGAGAAATTTTACCACAGCATGTTTTAAATAGCTACTGTTATCAAGTGTGTAAACAAGATAACAGATAAGAAGAAAACATGCTGTAGTAAAATTTCTCATTCAATACTTTTGTCTGAAGATGTTAACAACGCTGTTACCGAAACGTCACACACTATTTATTTATTTGGATTTGGTCTTATTACCTTGTGTTTATAATCTATAATCCAAATTGTGCCTTATCAATTGAATACAAGTTATTATATGATAGGTGGAGGATATGGAGATCAATTAAGTCAAAGTTGCATAGGTTGGATATAATTATTGAGGAATATTTTTTAAGGTTTTGAAAATTTAGTCAAACCTCACTGTAACCTTTTGGGACCAAGACTGTGTTGCATGTGTGCATGCATTATGTGCATGTTATGTGTATGTGTTGTGTGTGTGTGTATGCATCTTCTTCTTCTCTTCTTATCTCCACTCAATCATATTAGGGTATCAAGCTTGTAGAGCTTGAGACTTGACAACCATCATGACTGGGTGAAGTAAAATGTGTCTGCCTTTGTCATTAAGACTGGGAGCACTCTCAGTGGCAGGCCAATTTAGCACCAAAAGAAATGGCCGCCTCCAACATGAGGAACAAACGCCATGTGCAGCTGCTCCTAACATTGAGTACAAACACTGCTCATTCTGTATCCCTGGATCAGGAGCCCTTACAGGGTACTATCAGCTGGGCCAGCTGAACTCAGTTTTTTTTAGCGAGCTTGTTACTGCTTCCCCTCCTCCTTTTTCATCCAGGCTTGGGATCGGCAAAGTGCATGCATTATGTGTGTGTTGTGCATGTGTTGTGAATGCATTATATATGTGTTGTGAGTGTGCTACTCTGTGTCATGTAGGACTTTAAAAACTTGGGACCAAGGAATTATGCTGATATTAAAACCCAGTTGCTGTTATAAAGGTGTTCTGTTATATAGAGAAACTCATTATTTCTCCCTAAAAATATTCCTTATTTATGATAAAGCACAATTTGGATGATCACAAATATGAATTACAAGGTAACAAAGCCCAAATCCATGGATTTGTTCCTTATTACCTTGTAATTCGATAAAGCACAAATTGGATTATAGATTATAGCTACAAGGAAATAAGATCTAATCCTGAATCTATTGCATTAGTATTGAAATGAATATTTTTCCAATGAAATCTAATCTCTCCATTTATAAGATCAAGTGATTATGATTAGGTCTTATTTCCTTGTAATAGCTTATTTATAAATGGGAAAACTTTTCGCAGAGAATGTGACTAATAAGTAACCTGGAATATCTCCACATGAGTTATCACAATTATAATAACTAGAGAGACCGCTCCAGGATGGTGTAAAGACACAATACACCATCTGCAGGACCAAAGAGGCCTCACCAGACCACCTGAGGGCGATGTAGACATAGAAAAGTTACTCATCCGATTGAAGGATAGAGAATTCCTGCACTCCATATATAACAAGAATAATGTGGTCAGGATGGATATCGCGGTCTATTACGAAGAAGAAACGGAGCACCTCCTCGGGCTACTCACGCCTGAAGACAAGATTCTTCTTGACAAATTCTCAAACATGTTCCGAACATGAACTCCCCAAATGGCAGGGATCTGTCTAGATTCAAGGTGGCTTTAAGCTCCTGAACCGGACATGCACTCGAAGAGGGCTACGTCGATTGTAAATATCTCTCTTCATTCCTACCATTATTATTACCTTATACCTCCCTTTGAGTGTAAAGATTGACGAGATGTCAATGAAGTTGTTTAATTGTCAAAATTGTCACCTCTTGGAATGTATGGGAGCCTCAAGACAGGAACTGTATTCCAACCCTACCAAGTTGGGATGCTTGAGAACATCGAGGACCCTGTCATTGCCTGGAGGCGGTCCCTATCGCGGTGGGGTAGAACATCATCATCATTGGAAATAATCCTTTCCTAATCTCTTCATAATGTAAATATTGACAGAGTTGTCAATAAAAAATGTTTTAATTGTCAATATAGTCTCCATGACCTTGTAAAATTATACAATGGGATAAAAATACCTAGATTCAAGGAATATTCCAGTCTAGCCAACTAAGATGTGACTAGGATAGGAAACTTTAAGATTTGTATCCTGGAAGGAAACAATAGATGGGATTACCATTCTTTTCACTCTAACACAATCTGGCTTACAAGGATGTGTTGACATCACACACCTCACTTCCCCGGTAAAAATACCACATAGAGAATATCCTCCGCTTAAATTACTTTTCTTAAAATTGAGATTTATCGCTTAGTAAGACGTACAATGGATTTGTCAGTTCGGTGGAAGTTTGCTTATCATTGTGACAGGTCATTTTTGAATCAGATAACTATAATTGTAGTTAGTTAGACATCATAGTTAGTACAGACACCATCAACAAGCTTGACACCCTAATATGATTGAGTGGAGATGAGAAAGAAGAAGAAGGAGCTTTCATCTCAATTACAATATACAGTTAAACCTGTCTATAGGGTCTCCTCTTGGGACTCACCAAAATAGAGTGCTATAGAGAGGGGGTGCTATACACAGGTCACTTTTAAAGTAAAATGTTTACATTTTAATGTTTAAAATTGGGCGCTATAGAGAGGAAGGCGCTATTTAGAGGGAGCGCTATAGACAGGTTTAACTGTATATATATTGACCTTTCCACTAACTTTTCATTGCAGTAAGAGCAGTAGATAATTACACTTATCCCCCGATTTACACGGTACTTGTTTTACACGTTTTCGCTTTTACACGGTTTTCCAAATAAGTTTTTTTTTTATCGCACTATACTAAAATGCGATATTCTATACTACCTATGTTGAAAAGAATATTGAGAGGCTCTGATTCATGAGGGGGCGAACACCTATTCAGATTTGATAGTTTAATATACACCTATCCCTCGATTTACACGTTTTTCTCAGGAACGTATCTACCGTGTAAATCGGGGGATAGGTGTATTTAATTTAAAAAAGAATCATACGCGTCAAAAATAGCTTCAATTTCTCATATATATACAGTAGAACATTATACTTCTCTGATAAAGCACAATTTGGATTATAGATACAAGAAAATAAGACCTAATCCAATAGAGGAGAGCTTCAGATCTTTAACTCTTCAAAAATAGAATCTTCAAGTGATGGCATCAACATTGATATTTACTTTGGAATTCATTTTATTCAGGATTAGATCTTATTTTCTTGTAACTATACTTCTCTCTAAAGGACAGCCTAGTTTCAGAGCCTAAGTGCCTTTTAAAGAGGTGTTTCCTCTTACTGAAGAGTTGCTTAATAGTAAAAATGGTAATGATAAGGCACAATTTGGATTATAGATTATAAACACAAGGTAATAAGACCAAATCCAATTAAATAAATAGTGTGCGACGTTTCGGTAACAGTGGTAACAGTACCATTCAGTACTTTTGTCTGAAGATGGTAACATGTGATGTTTGGGTAACAGCGGTAACAGTACCATTCAGTGGTAACATCTTCAGACAAAAGTACTGAATGGTACTGTTACCGCTGTTACAGAAACATCACACACTATTTATTTAATTGGATTTGGTCTTATTACCTTGTGTTTAGTAAAAATGGTAATTTTGGAGATGAATACTCTCCTTTGCAGAGAGCTGGCAACTAGCTTGAGTGTCCTCTTATGGAGGCTCTACTGTACATAAGTTGGTATATAAAAAGGAATCATTTTTTAATATGCTCTTGTTCATTGAAATTAACAGCACTATTTATTGCACACTTTTATTATAGGTAATTTGTGGGTTTACCATGGGATTTGGGATATTGAACTCTATCATGGTGTGTGTGTGAATCAGTACTATACTCCCAGGAATAGTAACTACCTGTTGAATTTAGTCTGTGTTGAATTGGGTATAATATGTAAAACGGCATTTAAAGATTATCCCGCATGAGTTTCTTTTCAACGAAAAATCAAAATTTATTTTAAGAAGAAATATCGATTATTTCTAACCTTAGGGATGAGGTATGAAATAATCGATATTTCTCCTTAAAATAAATTTTGATTTTTCGTTGAAAAGAAACTCATGCGGGATAATCTTTAAATGTCGTTTTACAATCACAAGCCGCATTATATTGTATTATGGGTATAATATGGTTGGGATTTAAAATTCTGCTGAATTCTAGTGAGGGATAAATTATAATCAAGAAAAAAGTTGTCTCCTGATCAAGCAACTGAAAGTTACTGATGGTTATTGCATGTTCAGGGGATACTTTATTCTTAATTTAACCTGATTCCTATACAATTTCACTTCTGCACTATTTTTTCTGTTCAGTTGAATCAAAGAGATTCTTCATAAAGAAGAGAGAGATAAAAGGGGAGGAACTGACCTTAAAGACCTCTGAGAAGAAGCCTGCGCCTATTTTCTCGAGGTTGAAGTCGTCGAGGCGGTGCAGCGTGGCCACGGCGTGGCGCAGGGCCTGGCAAGAAGAGCCGGGAGCCATCTGGTCCGCCAGCCTCTCTCGCAGGCCCTGGGAATCCTGCCCGCTTCCCTCCACACTGCAGCAGCACATTCCATGGTCAGGTACAGGTGTTGAGGTACAAGTTGGCTGAATATAGGTCATGAGCCCCTTTATACATAGAACAGTTCACCAGTAAAGGTGCTCTCCAGGAAGAGGGCATAGGTTGGGTGAATATAGTTGATAAGCCCCTCTATACAAAGGACAGCTTTCATCACCAGTTAAGCTGTTCTTCAGTAAGAGGACACCAGTTGGCTGAATAAAGTTGATGAGCCCCTCTATATAAGGGCAGTTTTCATCACCAGTTAAGCTGCTCTCCAGTAAGAGGACACAAGTTGGATGAATACAGTACATAAGCCTCTATACAAAGGACAGTTTTCATCACCAGTTAAACAGCTCTCCAGTAAGAGGACACAAGTTGGCTGAATACAGTACATAAGCCTCTATACAAAGGACAGTTTTCATCACCAGTTAAACAGCTCTCCAGTAAGAGGACACAAGTTGGCTGAATACAGTACATAAGCCTCTATACAAAGGACAGTTTTCATCACCAGTTAAACAGCTCTCCAGTAAGAGGACACAAGTTGGCTGAATACAGTACATAAGCCTCTATACAAAGGACAGTTTTCATCAACAGTTAAGCTGCTCTCCAGTAAGAGGACACAAGTTGGATGAATACAGTACATAAGCCTCTATACAAAGGACAGTTTTCATCACCAGTTAAACAGCTCTCCAGTAAGAGGACACAAGTTGGCTGAATACAGTACATAAGCCTCTATACAAAGGACAGTTTTCATCACCAGTTAAACAGCTCTCCAGTAAGAGGACACAAGTTGGCTGAATACAGTACATAAGCCTCTATACAAAGGACAGTTTTCATCACCAGTTAAACAGCTCTCCAGTAAGAGGACACAAGTTGGCTGAATACAGTACATAAGCCTCTATACAAAGGACAGTTTTCATCAACAGTTAAGCTGCTCTCTAGTAAGAGGACACAAGTTGGCTGAATACAGTGCATGAGCCTCTATACAAAGGACAGTTTTCATCACCAGTTAAGCTGCTCTCTAGTAAGAGGACACAAGTTTGCTGAATACAGTGCATGAGCCTCTATACAAAGGACAGTTTTCTTCACCAATTAAGCCGTTCTTCAGTAAGAGGATACAAGTTGGCTGAATACAGCACATGAGCCTCTATACAAAGGGCAGTTTTCATCACCAGTTAAGTTGCTCTCCAGTAAGAGGACACAAGTTTGCTGAATACACTCCATGAGCCCCTCTATACAAAGGACAGCTTTCATTACCAGTTAAGCCGCTCTTCAGTAAGAGGACACAAGTTGGCTAAATACAGCCCATGAGTCTCTATACAAAAGGTAGTTTTCATCACCAGTTAAACAGCTCTTCAGTAAGAGGACACAAGTTGGATGAATACAGTGCATGAGCCTCTATACAAAGGACAGTTTTCATCACCAGTTAAACAGCTCTCCAGTAAGAGGACACAAGTTGGCTGAATACAGTACATAAGCCTCTATACAAAGGACAGTTTTCATCACCAGTTAAACAGCTCTCCAGTAAGAGGACACAAGTTGGATGAATACAGTACATAAGCCTCTATACAAAGGACAGTTTTCATCACCAGTTAAACAGCTCTCCAGTAAGAGGACACAAGTTGGCTGAATACAGTACATAAGCCTCTATACAAAGGACAGTTTTCATCACCAGTTAAACAGCTCTCCAGTAAGAGGACACAAGTTGGCTGAATACAGTACATAAGCCTCTATACAAAGGACAGTTTTCATCACCAGTTAAACAGCTCTCCAGTAAGAGGACACAAGTTGGCTGAATACAGTACATAAGCCTCTATACAAAGGACAGTTTTCATCAACAGTTAAGCTGCTCTCTAGTAAGAGGACACAAGTTTGCTGAATACAGTGCATGAGCCTCTATACAAAGGACAGTTTTCATCACCAGTTAAGCTGCTCTCTAGTAAGAGGACACAAGTTTGCTGAATACAGTGCATGAGCCTCTATACAAAGGACAGTTTTCATCACCAGTTAAGCCGTTCTTCAGTAAGAGGACACAAGTTGGCTGAATACAGCACATGAGCCTCTATACAAAGGGCAGTTTTCATCACCAGTTAAGCTACTCTTCAGTAAGAGGACACAAGTTTGCTAAATAAAGTTGATGAGCCCCTCTATACAAAGGACAGTTTTCATCACCAGTTAAGCTACTCTTCAGTAAGAGGACACAAGTTTGCTGAATACAGTACATAAGCCTCTATACAAAGGGCAGTCTTCACCACCAATTAGCTGCTCTCCAATAAGAGAACACCTCTCTATAAAGCAATGACTCTCAACTGTTGATTTGGCTGACTGACATCGGTTTGCAGAAAATTTTTATATGTCCTAGAAAAAATTTTACCTGTGTCTGTGTTTAAAAAATTCTTATTAAAAAAAATATATAATAAAGATTGAATTTTGACAGATACATCTTTAAAAGTTATATAATGCCTTATTTTTAGGATTCAAATAAAAGAATAATAAATTAGCTTATATAATAATGATAAGGCACAATTTGGATTATAGATTATAAACACAAGGTAATAAGATCAAATCCAAATAAATAAATAGTGTGTGACGTTTCAGTAACAGTGTCGTTACCGAAACGTCACACACTATTTATTTATTTGGATTTGGTCTTATTACCTCGTGTTTATAATAGTTATTTAGTATCTTCAATTTTTTTCTTTAAACAAACAAACAAAAAAAGCACTGGTCTGGTCACCCTCTCTCCTCAGAATTTCCCCCCAAATTTTACCAATCCAAGCCAAAAAAAAAAGGTGAGAAATGCTGTTCAAAAAGAAACTTTAGCTCTTCTTCTTTTTTTTTATCTCCACTCTATCATATCAGGGTATCAAGCCTGTAGAGCTTGTTGATGGTGTTTGCTGGGGAAGAGTAGAGTTCATCAATGGATTAGTCTATGATGTGATGAGCAGTTTGGCTCTTCAACTTGGCGGAAAGAGGTTGTACTGTACCTACCTAAAAGGTATTAGGCCTCTCCTCAATAAGCAATGTTGGTAAGTTTATAAAGAGGAAGTAGAAGAGTGATTGTGATTAATAACAGGATGTGAGGGGTTGCAACACTTTGCATTTTGTAATGCTACCAACATTGTAACAATGTTCTTTGTCATAAGTTGATTGGGAATTGCTGACAATAATGATTTTGTAAGCATTCACAACAATGAAAACCTAAGATGCATCATATTATAATTGTTCTAAGAAGACTCAACTTGATGTTTGGGGAATAGAAATTGCTCGGAGCATTTAAAATTATCTGTATTTATACTGTCCCCCCTTAAAGCTTATGTCCATATTTCATTTAAAATACCTTTTCCAAGAGGTCAAGCTTCAGTATTGATATAAAAGGAAAACATTTTCATTTTGGCGTGAGAACACCAACAATGTGAAAAATAGTACAAAAGTGAAATTTAGATGGAAATTTTGCCGGGAGGAAATTGATCTTAAGAGACAAAGGTCGCCTCTCCCGTCAAAATAGACGTCTAAAACCAGACGCCATCTATTGACCGTCGCCGCAACTAGCGGTCTCGGGTCGGTGACAAAGCCACAACACCAGCTTTGGCAAACTGAAAAGCGTCCACCTAGAGACCATGGTTTCAGGCTAATGGCCCTCGTCAGTCTAGGGCTGACTTTAAAAGTGAAATTGTACAGGGAACAAGTACAGATCCCAGTACAAATTCAGTTTTGTACTATTTTTCACATTATTTGGTGTTCTCACACACTTCTGGCCTTGAAATACCTGTTTAATGATTTTTCAGGATGCCTAAATGACTGCTTTTTTTTTTTTGCCGTTAAGGTACAGCTTGCACCACACTGATCAGGGCCAATAGCCCAAAAATGTGTACATGGTTATCTTGTTTTAATGAATCAGGAAAGTGTATTTAGCCAATTCCAGAATAATTAAAACAATCAATGATTGATTGATATTTACTCTGACAGATTGCACAAGCCATCAGCAACTTTTAGTTACAATATCAGGGGATGCCTTAATTTATCCACCTGATCCCAGTACAATTCAACTTTTGTAACATTTTTCACTTATGATAAAGCACAATTTGGATTATAGATTATAAACACAAGGTAATAAGACCAAATCCAAATAAATAAATAGTGTGTGATGTTTCTGTAACAGCGTGGTTACCATCTTCAGACAACGTACTTACCGAAACCTCACACACTATTTATTTGGATTTGGTCTTATTACCTTGTGTTTATAATCTATAATCCAAATTGTGCCTTATCACACACACACACAAAAGCCTTTATTAAGACACACAGGTCTTACAGAGGATTCTCCTTGGGGTTACAAAACGGAGAAAGTGGGAAATAAAAATAGTGAAAGAATATATACATATGGTAAATATATACAGATTATAAGAAATAATAAAGAAATAAGAAGAATTTTAAAAAATAAATAAATAAAATAAAAAAATTTTGGAAACATGGATGGTATATACAGGAAACATTATATAAAACAATCAAGCTAATAGATTAGTCTGAGTAAATTGGAGGAAAAGAAATTTATTATACAACAACAACAACAACAAAAACCCTATTAAGACCTTTCAGTCTTATACAGATTCTCCAAGCAGAAATGTAGGGTACATACAGGAAAAAAAAAAAATAATAATAGTACCTTAATGGTACATTATAGTGGAAACATTTTATAAAACAATCAAGCTAATAGATTAGTCTGGGTAAATTGGAGGAAAAGAAATTTATTATACATGGATTTGCCACGGATTCACCGCAAATGAAGATAAAAAAGCAAAAGCTAATCACAATCAATATTGAGATAATGAAATTTATACATTATAATTAAGACAATTGAGCTCATTAACATATTTAAAAGGGTAAATCCGAGAGGAAAAAAAAGATACAAAATAAAAAAATGAAAAAAAAAAAAAACACTGGAATTTACATATGATACATACACCAAGATTTTTCGTCTTAATAAAATAATTTCTCAGCTGATGAATGAAGGTTATAAAAATTTGAAGCGTAGATTTTTTAAACAATATTTTCATTCATAGAAAGCGAAATATATAAGAAATTAAAGCAAGGAAGGAATAAACATTATATCATGTCAGGTCTTGTTGAATTATTCGGTAGCGCAGCTCTGAGACAATCGAACAATCTTTTTGCACCAGGGGGTTCGCTCTTATCTCGCCGATAACGACTAATGTCAGATAACAGTTGCAAGATTTTCCAAGAGAATTTTCCTTTTCCCCTGTAAAAGATTGACAGTCGAGATAATGACAACTCCCTTAGGGCGGTTGTTTATACACAGATAACATTCCTGACCTTCTTTACTGAAAGACAAATAAAAGTCCTGGGAAGATTCGTGTTGAACCACCTAGAGAAGAGAAATTTAATTAAAGAAAACGTATCAAAGAGACGTAGAAAGTGAGAAAAGCAAAAGGAGAAGGTAATAAACAACAACAAAAACCTTTATTAAGACACTATTATTTGTAGGGTAATTTGAGTGGCGATGATTAACTGAGCATGTATTTCGGGTTTTCCTATTTGGCGGAAAGATTGGATGATCTATTGATAGTCTCTGCCAGCAGGTCAGTGAAAAGGTATCGTTGGATTGACTATTTACAAGTGATTGTTTCCTAACTGCTTGCTACAATGAATGTCCATTGGCATCTACAATTTGTCCATCACAGACCTTATATGCTATGCCATTAATTAATAATTTATTGTCCCTTAGCTTAGCTAGAGTACCTTTTTCGACGAGTTCTCTTCTTTTGACATTCAAAACGCGCCGTTGTTCTCTCATCTTCATGCTATAGTCTTTCGATAGTGATATCTTAGTTCCTCTTAAATTGAGAGCAGCTTTGAATAGAGTTAATCTATCGTTTTGTTCTGGGACTTCAATCAGGATCGGTGCACCAGGTTTTCTGGATAATCGGTGGCATCGCGTGATGTTTATCTTCTCCGTTGTTTGCATATTTTCTTCGATAACCTTCCGTATCCGTTCTCGGCAGTCCTCGTTATTATCTTGTTCTATTCCGTAAAAAATGAGGTTCCTTTCTCTGCTCTTTGCATCCAAGTGTTCAAGCTGGTCTTCTAAGTCTTTTATTTTTTTGGAGTTTTGAGAGAGTGCTGCCTTTGTAACGGCAGAAGATTCCTCTAGTTGTTGCAGTCTTTGGTTTATATTTTCTACTCTATCGTCGATTGCCGAAAGACGGGATTCCAGCCTCTCACCCCAGCTATCCAGCCTTTTGGTGAGTGCATTTATCAGATCTTTGATATCTTTATCCCTATCTAAGCTTGCTTCCAACGTCGTTTGTTTGGACATCTTAGGGCCTGGGTTTTGTTCAATGCCAGCTAATATTAAGAGCATTAAAACTACACATATAAGGTGAAAGTTTCGGAAATATTTTGAGAGTGAAAGATTCACACGTGATAAGCAAATCTTTTTGCCGCCATATGTATCCGGCTTGAAAGTATGTAAATTTGGCTCAGAATTCTTGTCTAATAGACATAAAATTATGATGGTAAGATATATTGGATATGTAGGTTTCATTTCAGATAGATTGAATTTGCACTTTAGTAAAAATAGAGAAAATATTTTAGTCAGACAGTTCACTTACCGAGAGCGACGTTGCGTGCTGCCTATACGTGCCGCCTCCTAGCGGAGAATCTTCAATTGTGCCTTATCTATATTCAACGTTATTCCCGAAACATCACACACTATGTGTGGAGGATTATCGTGTGGAGACTCTTAAAGTGTTCTCTGCGTGCTTTATCGGTGTCTGGCAATCTCCTCACATACCTGTTTGACCCTGGTCAGATCCCTACCAACGCTACAATAAAGATAAGTACAGGTTTTTTTTATTTTATTTAACAAATTGTGTTTATTATTTACCTTTTTTTTGTTGTTGTTGTACTCTTAAGTGTACGTTTTTTTGTATGTTTAGTTACTATTACTTTAGGTCCTAGTTTATTGCATTTTGTGTTAACCCGTACAAAGAAACTTTTGTCATTGGCCTGTGGTAGGCCCCCTCCCAATATATATTTTTTCATCGCAGTAAGGGCAATAGAAGTTTGTATTATGTATAAAAGAAACATTCGTGCTTTTAAATCCTTTCATTTTATATGTATAGATGGCGCGTTATTGATTTGTGTTTGTTTATAGATTATGGTTAACCTTGTTGCAATTAAATTAACTATTAAAACACAAAGTCACAAGGTAACAGTAACTATTTAAACCATGCTGTGGTAAAATTTCTCATTCAGTACTTTTGTCTGAAGATGGTAACAACGCTATTACAGAAACATCACAAACTATTTATTTATTTATTTGGATTTGGTCTTATTACCTTGTGTTTATAATCCAAATTGTGCCTTTATCTTAAAAGACAAAGTATTGTGACTATCCTTTATTTCTAAATAGGAAATGTTACATACTGTGTCTTGCATCATGAGGGATGTTGCTAAAACAAGAGAGAATGATGCACATCTTGTGTTATACAGGATCCTACTGTGTGGTTTGACATTGAAATATTTGTCTCAGCAGCCAGAGCTCCACCAAAATATTCCCTCAGTTCCAAGAAGCCATCGGCCCAGCTGTAGCTGACACACCTGCCATGAGATTCTGCAGTAACATCGTGGAACCAGCACAGATACTGTCATTCATAAGTACAGTAGAACCTCTGTAAAAACTGCCTCTTTTTATAATAACAACATGGTTATAACAATACATCTTGTTCCAAAATCACTTTATTAGGCACTGCTCAACAAGAGCAACCTAGTTTATGATAATTGCAACAATGAATAATATGTGAAGGTTATTCACACAAAATGTTAACGCGGGATTCAATCCCGGTTCATGGCTGTCAGGAATCAAGGGTGTTACTCACTCGTCCACTGACTCTTTTAAAACAATAGAGTGAAATCTCTGTGTTACAGCCTCTTTTTAAAATTAGAACATGGTTATAACAATACAGTGTAAAACCTCATTTTAAAAGTCACTTTTTATAACAGTAAAGACCATTGGAGATGGCCTCTGCAAGTTTTATCTATCTATATTCTGAAAGGTATAGAAGAATAAATAATTGTTTTGACCCATGTTGAGATGCTAATGTAATAAATTATACAATGGAACCTATTTACATCAGCCTCTTTTATAACACCAACTTGGTTATTATAATATTAGAGTCCCAAGTTTTAAGTTCTAATTGTTTTAACCACGGTGATGATAACAAATAGGTAGTAGCCACATAAAATCTTGGTCCCAAGTGATGATGTTATAGTGAGATTCGAATGTACAGCTCATGTAAGCCTACATACAGTAAAACCCCGCTAATACGAACCCTGGATATAACGAACCTTCCCTTATAACGAACCCACGCCGATTCCCAATTCCATTCCATTGAAAAATACCATCGTTATAACGAACTTTGCGATTTTTAGAATAACGAACTACCCCTATAACGAACCTATTTTCGGTCCCAAAATAATAAAATCTATTTAAAATACTATGCTTATAACGAACTTAGAATTGTAATTAAAAAAAAAATTAAAACAACCAAATTTTGAGCATGTTTCAGTTGGCGGATCGCGATTTCAAAACAATAAATTTAGCGGCATTGTTTGTTTTGAATTTTGCACTTTATTTTTGCTGTATGTTGTATAAATTTTAACACATTATACTTTTTATTAAATAGAATATATTTTCATCCATTAAATTTGAAATATAAAAATACAAATGGCTTCCAAAATGAAGAAAACAAAGGCATTTTAAAAACAAAAGCGTTATTTCTTTTAAAAAAAAAGGCCATTTTCAGAACTTTTCAAAGTGAAACAACACAGGCAAAATGTTAAGAACATATTAAAATAAGATAATATAACTTTTCTATTATAAAAGATAAAATATAAAGCTATTAAAAATTGTTACAAAGAGGAATCAACCTCAACTTTTGCCGCGATCGCGATCGTACGTTTTAGGGCTAAAAAAAAAAAATCCAAATAAATGGTCCCGTGATCAAACAAAAACTATTTTTATGCCATTAACTATGGTGATTTTAAAGTCAGCAATGTTTTGCATGACAGGTTTAAAAAAAAAACGAAATCTAGACCAAGAAGAATATGTGGGAAAATGAAATGGAAGAAAAACACCAACTTTATTTGAATGGTGCAATACTTGAAGAATGCTTTGAAGCAACAAGGTGTTAGAGCCATTTTTCCAAGTAAACAATGTATTATATAATGTGATAATGATGTTTTAAAATCATTTTATATCTTTGAATATATATTTAATAAAACTTTGCCTAGGATTTGTCTTGATTTTTAAGTTAGACATAGAGGTACATGTATGTTAATGATAAGAAGAACCTATCATCTAATGATTTCTATTATTATTCAGTATTAATGTATGGAAATTGGTCAATTAAGGGAATTAAAACAAAGTGACCACTATTAAGAGGAAGCTTCTTCCAGTGTGTATGGCTGTCCTTTAATTATACGGTCTAAAAATTTTGAAAAGTAAAAAAATGGCCAAACCGTGGCTATAGTGAACCAAAAGCTCTGTCCCATTGGGGTTCACTATAGAGGGGTTTTACTGTATATATTTTTTTCTATAAAATATTTTGAGCCCTAAATCATGTCTATTCAATATTTGTTGATGAAGAGAAAGAGAGAGAGAGAGACAAAATATTTTTTGTTAGAAAATATTAATAAAAAGGTATTTTCTAGATGTATAGTCACTTATAGATTCAATTGACTGGTGAAGTTGTATGCTGCGATAATCTAATGTGATGATTTTGAAATAAGCTGTATTAATTGAGTTGGTTTGTTAAAAAAAAAAGCTCATACACAGTTGAATATTACTATAGCACTAAGGACCAAGAGAATTTATTTTATTAAAACCATGTTGTTGGGATAAAATAGTCAAAACAATTGAGACTTGAAATAGAATGTGGGGGTCAATGGACAAGTGGTAGCAACTGTTGCTTTTCAACGGCCATGAACCAGGATCTAATCCTGATTCAGGGGCAAATTTTTCTCTAATTAATTTTTTTTTTTTCCAATGGCCCCTGATTCTTTCAAAAGTACAATTCCCCAAGTAAGTGCAAGTAAGCAAACTGGGCATTTTTAAAGTGAAAAAGTCTCAAAAGGGCAAAAGTATACATGTGGTGCACTTACAATAAAAAGCAGTTGCCAAATTCTACCCACCATGATTACCATGGTTGGTTTGTACCATATGTACTTGGGATAATTAAAAGAAAAAAAGAAATAGGATGTTATAACTGAGTAATTATAAATTCATATATCTATAATCCAAATTGTACCTAATCATTCCAGTACATCCAGGTCCGTTTGGCAAGACCTTGTCCCAACCAAATGTAAGGTAGGGAAATATATAAGGCAGGCGTCAGATGATGACAAAGCTGTTTATTTTTATTCCGGCAACAATTACTAAACAAAAAAAAAGTTGTTATTCATTTTGAGGCATTGAGGTGAGGTGGTGCATAATATTTATAGTACTGAGTATCGAATTGATTATTCAGAGATAAAATACAATAGAATCTCTCTCTAAAGGACAACATTGTGGCAGAGCTAAAGTGTTCTTTTAGAGAGAGGTGTCTTCTTATTGGAGAGCAGCTAATTGGTATTAAAAATGTTAAAATTTTGGCAATATGAGAACTGCGGTGATTAAGATTATTTAAAAGGGGGTCAGTAGAAGGATGTTCTAAACTGTTGGTTTTTGACCGCTACGACCGTTTCGATTCCTGCATTGGGTACTTTTTTCAGATTAAAAAAAAAAATACTCCAAGGGTCCCAGATTCTTGCAAAAGTCCAACCCAACCAGCGAGTGCAAGTAACCAAAAGGAGCTCTAGCATATTTGTAAGTGCAAAGTCAAACTGCTTTTCACATGTGTAGACATGTGGTGTACTAACGGTAAAAACAGTCGCCGACCTCTACTCACCATGATTATCATGGCCTGTACCACATGTACTAGGGATAAACAAAATATATATACAGTGTACTCCGCTTATAACAAAGTCGGTTATAGCGAAATTCCGCATATAGCGAATGAAATTGTCTGCACGAAAGAAAAGAAGGGCTTAAACCATTAAAAGAACTCTGGATATTGCGAAGTCGGATATAAAGAATTTTCGCTTATAACGAAGTGATTTGCATGTATAAATTTTTATTTTATCCGTTTATAACGAAGTTTTCTCATTTACCATTATAATTGACTAATATATTATGCATAATATATATCAAATTACAACGTGTGAATGACACAAATTTAATGATACACAACAAATAAGTTAATAATATACAATTTTAAAATATGCAAACATATTATAAGTATTTTTTTTACATTATTTAAACAAAATTAAATTGTTTAATAAACGCTTATATTTTATTAACGTTTACTATGGCAGGAGAACGAAAACAAACAAGAAACTCACTATCTCTGTCAGTCAAGCTGCAAATCCTAAGAGAGATTGAAGTGTACTTATGCTGACGCTGACAATGACGTCGTTACAAATGCCATGTTATCCGATGTAGAAATTGTCGAGAGCATTCTTCAAGCAAAAGAAGAAGAAGAAACGGACCAAGTTGATGAAGAAGTAGACCCAATTGTCCACATTCCGCATCCAAAAGAGGTCTTGGAGAGCATTCAAACTCTGCGATTGTTTCTTCAATGTCAGGATGAGTCCAAGTCTCTTCATAGGCATCTGTCAGACTTGGACAACATCGAAAAGAGTGTTCAGCACTTGTTACTGACTTCTAAATGTCAAAAGAAAATCACAAACTACTTCTCCAAAAACACCTGATGAGGTTGTTATTGATCTTTGTGTTGCTCTTTTGAGTTGAATAGTAAATAAAATTATTGGTACAAAACTTTTTTTTTTTTCCAACTGCGGATATAACAAACTTCCGATATAACAAAGTGATTGTCATGGATAATGCGACTTCGTTATAAGCGGAGTACACTGTATTTAAAATGATAATTAATTAAAAAAGAGAAAAGGTTGATAGAGGTTCCACATGGATCTCTTCCTAAATGACAACACCTTGTTACGTCAGAGCCAAAGTGTCCTTTTAGAGAGAGGTGTCTTCTTACCGGAGAGAATCTAATTGGTACAAAAATGTTTTAAAAATTTTCAAAATTTTTACAATATGAAAACTTTACGACATAAATGTTTCTTTTCACAAAAAAAAAATCTAACTTCTATTGTTCTTACTGCGTTTAAAAAATATTGGGAAGGCTTGGCTCATCAGTGGTGAACCCTCCCAGCGGTTTCACCAATTTAATCTACCAGACCGCCTTTTTTAGAGCTCTAATACTGTATTGGATCATTCTGCTTATATATGCTACACTGAAGGGTGGAATCTTAGAAATGGTATTTAAGCAAACTATGGACATAAGGTTTTAGGACAGTAGAATTACATTTGTTAAAAGAAACATTCGCATCGTAATGTTTTTCATTTGTTATATATAGATGGTGCGTTATTGCTTTGTATAATATGAAAACTGTTCTTTGTAAAGAGGCATCCTGGAATAAGAGTGTCTCTTATATGGAAGCTCTACTGTAAATGAAAGATGAACCCTTCAAAGGGTTTTGCCATTTTAATCCCCAGACCGATCTACTATTGTATTAAGACTCTCTTCTTCTTTCTTATCTCAAAGCCATGATAATCATGGTGGGTAGTTAGCGACTGCTTTTACTGTAAGCGCACCACATGTCTACATATGTGAAAAGCAGTTTGACTTTGCACTTACAAATGTGCCAGAGCCCCGTTTAGTTACTTGCACTCGCTGGTGGGGTTGGACTTTTGCAAGAATCGGGGGGCCATTGGAACTTTTTTTTTTTTAACAGAAAAAAGTGTCCAATGCGGGAATCGAACCCGGGTCGTAGTGGTCGAAAACCAAACGGTTTAACAAGCCTTCCATCGACCCCCATTATTATGTATTAAGACTGAATTACTTATATAGCCTGCGATATTTGCTATTGAATACGGTAAATGGGTGTTTTGAAAGAACTATTGACTAATCTAAATTAAAGATTTTATGCATCTAAGCATATAGATCCATTAAAAACACATTTACCATCCTCAATAGCACAAATGTAGGATATATAAGAAATGCTGCCTAATACAAAAGTAGAGCAGTCTGGAGATTAACATGGTGAAACCACTGGGAAGGTTCACCACTGATGAGCCATGCCCTCCTCCCTTATTCAATTTTTATTCATTGCAGTATAAAGGGCTGTAGAATTAGATTTTAATTATACATATTTAAAAAGAAAAAAGTAGCGTTGAAAATACTTCCAATTTTCAAAATTGACTAGGTTTTAAAATCATAATTTCCCAAGTTTTTAAAGACCAAATTATTTTGACTGTGGTTAGAACAATTGAAACTTGTCACTTTGGAATTATGATTTATAAACAAGTTACCGATGAGGTATAATTTTTGTATTATGGATTTGAAACATAAGGTAATAAGACCAAATCCAAATCAATAAATTCTACATAACATTTCTGTAAAAACATTGTTTCCATCTTCAGTCAAAAGTATTGAATCTAGAATAAGAATGTTAATAGCACACACACACAAATGTCATGCAACAATTTATTGATTTGTGATTTGGTCTTGTTACCTTATGTAACTGAGCTGGTGCTTTAAAAAGATGCTACTTTAAAGAGGGTCCTCCGTATTTATGATTTCCTCTGGTCAATCAATGTCCAAATTCCATCCCAACACATCATTGACTCTATTCATGATAACGCTTGAAAGCTAGCGTTTTTTTAAATAAAAAAGATACTCATTGTGAGAATATAATTGTAATTTTAATACATCATTGACTGCATTGACTGATCCGTTGATGAGCTCTACTCATCCCCAGCAGACACCATCAACAGGCTCTACAAGCTTGATATCCTAATATGATTGAGTGGAGATAAGAAAGAAGAAGATTCCATCCAACACCCCAAAACACATCATTGACCTTATTGACTCATCCATTGATGAGCTCTACTCATCCCCAGCAGACACCATCAAAAGTCTCAAACTATACAAGCTTGATACCCTGATTGAGTGGAGATAAGAAAGAAGAAGATTCCATCCAACACCCCAAAACACATCATTGACCTTATTGACTCATCCATTGATGAGCTCTACTCATCCCCAGCAGACACCATCAACAGGCTCTACAAGCTTGATATCCTAATATGATTGAGTGGAGATAAGAAAGAAGAAGATTCCATCCAACACCCCAAAACACATCATTGACCTTATTGACTCATCCATTGATGAGCTCTACTCATCCCCAGCAGACACCATCAAAAGTCTCAAACTATACAAGCTTGATACCCTGATTGAGTGGAGATAAGAAAGAAGAAGATTCCATCCAACACCCCAAAACTCATCGTTGACCTTATTGACTCATCCATTGATGAGCTCTACTCATCCCCAGCAGACACCATCAACAAGCTCTACAAGCTTGACACCCTAATATGATTGAGTGGAGATAAGAAAAAAGAAGAAGATTCCATCCAACAACCCAAAACACATCATTGACTGTATTGACTCATCCATTGATGAGCTCTACTCATCCCCAGCAGACACCATCAACAAGCTCTACAAGCTTGATATCCTGATATGATTGAGTGGAGATAAGAAAGAAGAAGATCTTACCCAACAATCCGAACGGCCTTCAAAACTCTGAAGGCTTGGAACTTCACGTAGACCAAACGCGACAAGAAATTTGTCAACAGTCCAACATGTCGAGATATTACAAAAAAACCTAGCTGATGATATATTTATAAAAGTGGCCAATTTGGAATGGACATAAATAACATGAGAGCAGTTAAAAAAGATCAAATATTAATAAATGTTCTGGTAACGGGGACCCAGTTGGCCTTGTTGGTCTTCCACCTGTCAGGGGTGTATTTACAACTTATTTACAACGATATTATAGTAAGCCCGTTGAAGAGCGATAAACGCTTGAAAGCTAACGTTTTTTAAATAAAAAGATACTCATTGTGAGAATATATTTGTAATTTTAAAACTTTTTTCACAATTTTATCATCAATACAACTTGTATTTACAACTAAATGTCTCATTTTCTTCTATTATTTCATTACTGCTGAGGTACAATTTGGTATTGTATAGATACAAGGTAACAAGCTCAAATCCAAATAAATAACTTATGCAGTGACTGATAAGGCACAATATTTTTTATTTTATTATTACAGAAGCACAAAGTCTATCAGACTATTGTGCTATATTAGAATTATTTACATATATATCTTTAATTATTTACACGATGAGTCGTGATTTATAAATCTGTGTACAAATTGCTCTAACCGTCCAAAGTTTTCATAAGATTGAGTATATACAGAAAGATGGCATTATGTCAAAGTAAGCAAGTACAATTTGGTTAGTCAGAGGGCAAGCCAACAACTGGTGTTTCAACATCTAGACAGCATTCACATGTTGGATCATTTATAACTCTCAAGTCAAAGAGAAAACTTAAAATTATAGATTACCAACACAAGTTAATAAGACCAAATCTAAATAAATAAATAGTGTGTGATGTTTCAGTAACAGCATTGTAACCATCTTCAGACAAAAGTACTGAATATACTTTCATTCAGTACTTTTATCTGATGATGGTAACAAGGTCTTCTTCTTTCTTATCTCCACTCAATCATATTAGGGTATTAAGCTTGTAAAGCTTGAGACTTGACAACCATCATGACTGGGAACAAGGTAATATGTCACACACTATTTATTTATTTAGATTTGGTCTTATTACCTTGTGTTTATGCAGTGAGTGTTTCAGTATTGTGTGACTGGGTTATGTGACATTTGGTGTTATCAAAACACACACACATGATGTATAATTTATTTGGATTTGTGTGGTACCTTACACTTCTATCCAGTTTGGTGTCCATGTTGTATGAGGACTCATCCATTATCTGATCATTGAAACAAAGCATCAGACTGTCTAAAAATAGTTGATGTGTTGTTCTTTGTGCTACCTTTATGTTGGTGTTCTAACTTATGCCATCAAACACAAGGTAATAAGACCAAATCCAAATAAATAAATAGTATGTGTATCTATGTGTTTATAATCTGTATTTATAATATATAATCCAAATTGTGCCTTATCATTGTGCCATCAAATAATGCTTGAAGCCTGTTTGGTCTAGGGGTTCAATCCATAAACTATGGTATGTTCTCCTTGCTGCAGTTTCTCCATGCTATCAACCACCTAGTACATACATCCACTTCTGATACGGAGGTTGAAACCATCATGGAATGCCATTCCACTCTGTTCTGAGCAATTCTCTTTTGCCTCTTCATATTTTCTGATTCCAGACTATCCTATTAAATTATCAAACTAACCCTTGTGCCTTATCATATTTGATAAGACTTCAATGGAGCTAAGAAGTTATTCTTCCTATGAACTGAAGAATTCCAAAGTCAATATCAATGTTGATGCCATCACTTGAAGATTCTATTTTAAGAAGTTCAGGATCTCAAGCTCTCCTCTATTTTTGAAGATGGTAACAACGCGGTTACCGAAACGTCACACACTATTTATTTATTTGGATTTGGTTTTATTACCTTGTCTCTCCCTTCATTCTTCAAAGTGTATTTCTCCAATATGGTTGTCAATAGATGATCTCTTGATGATCCTCGGAAGTACATCAAACTTTCCTTTTGATTCATTTAGAAGAATCTTCATTAAATCTTCTTCTAGCCCATTTTTGTTTTTATCAATATCTGTTCATTTAATCTTGAGAATTTTTCTAGCACTTCAGGAATGCCAAAAGAGTTTAATTTCATCTAGGGCTCTTTGGTCAAGCATTCTTTCCTTCAGTTCCATATTTATTTGATTTGGTTGACAAATAAATGGC
Source organism: Cordylochernes scorpioides (assembly GCA_030710605.1). Lineage (NCBI taxonomy): Eukaryota > Metazoa > Arthropoda > Arachnida > Pseudoscorpiones > Chernetidae > Cordylochernes > Cordylochernes scorpioides. The sequence goes on along the minus strand of CP092871.1, from coordinate 13,569,107 downwards.
AATCATTTGTAGTCTAGGCATCTTACTTGAAAATTGAAAATCCTATATACAGTCTAGCTATAACAACTTGCTGTGTGTCAACAAGTAGCCAACTCATGGAGCAGTACAAATTCCATTCCTCGACACTTTTATTTTTCCGTTCATCATTACTCTTCATAATTCACCCTTTCATACCTCATCCAAAAAGGTTAGAAATAGTCAATATTTCACCTTGAAATAAATTTTGATTTTTCATTGAAAAGAAACTCATGCGGTGTAACTTCAAGTGTTGTTTTACAATCACAGGCCGCAGTGCATTATATTGTATTACAGATTATTTTATTTATTTTTATTTTTTTAATTAATTACTTATCATAGAAATGGCACTACAGAGAGGAAGGGGTTAAATTGTATTTGACCATTGACCACCGTTTCGTGGCAATGCCAAGTTATTGTTTGACCCTTCGTCTATTTTTCAGATTTTTAACCCGGCGATTAGAATGACCAGCTACAGCTCCATCCCCTCCTACAACCGGCTCGGTGAGACCCAGAACATCATGACCTTCCTGGACTGGACTAGAGCCCAGCACTGCACCAAATAAACCTTCTGAGCATCACATCCCCGCCTTTGTCTCATCTGTATATCTACTTATATAATTGCCTTATTCTGAAGCTCATGGATAGAATGCGCGCCCATTGGCTGCCGGCGAACATGTGTCTTCCCTGCCCCCCTCTAGACAACCCTGTTATCAGCTGTGTGATACATACACCTGTCTATAGCGGCCATTCTAGACAACCCTGTTATCAGCAGTGTGTTACATCCACCTGTCTATACAGACCACCCTGTCTAAAGCGACCACTGACCACCCTGCCAATAGCGACCACTCTAGACAACCCTGTTATCAGCAGTGTGTTACATCCACCTGTCTATACAGACCACCCTGTCTAAAGCGACCACTGACCACCCTGCCTATAGCGACCACTCTAGACAACCCTGTTATCAGCTGTGAGATACATCCACCTGTCTTTACAGACCACCCTGTATATAGCGGCCATTCTAGATAACCCTGTTATCAGCTGTGTGATACATACACCTGTCTATAGCGGCCACTCTAGACAACCCTGTTATCAGCTGTGTGATACAACCACCTGTCTATACAGACCACCCTGTCTATAGCGGTCACTTTAGGCAACCCTGTTATCATCAGTGTGTTACAATCACCTGTCTATACAGACCACCCTGTCTATAGCGGACACTTCAGGCAACCCTGTTATCAGCAGTGTGTTACATCCACCTGTCTATACAGGTCACCCTGTCTATAGCGGCCACTCTAGACACCCCTGTTATCAGCAGTGTGATACATACACCTGTCTATACAGACCACCCTGTCTATAGCGGCCACCCTAGACAACCCTGTTATCGGCTGTGTGATACATACACCTGTCTATACAGACCACCCTGTCTATAGCGACCACCCAAGACAACGTTTTTAAAATATATTCGCACTCGGGTAAACCCCGGGCGTTGCCCGGGCCATTCGTCTAGTATGACATAATGATGAATTCCAAAGTGAAAATCAATGTTGATACTAAGTCATCTTCTTCTTCTTTCTTATCTCAAAGCCATGATAATCATGGTGGGTAGTTAGCGACTGTTTTTACTGTAAGCGCACCACATGTCTACACATGTGAAAAGCAGTTCGACTTTGCACTTACAAATATGCCGGCGCCCCCTTTGGTTACTTGCACTCGCTGGTGGGGTTGGACTTTTGCAAGAATCAGGGGCCATTGGAGCATTTTTTTTAAACAGAAAAAAGTGTCCAATGTGGGAATCGAACCCGGGTCGTAGTGGTCGAAAACCAAATGGTTTAACCAGCCTTCCACCGACCCCCTATACTAAGTCATAACGACTTGAAAACATGGGACTTTAGAATTATGATACAAAAGAACCTCTCTGTAAAGGATAACACCTAGTTGCAGAACCAAGTGTCCTTTAGAGAGAGAGGTGTCCTCTTACTGGAGAGTTGCTATATAGAAAAAATGGCATGATAAGTCATAATTGGCATTATAGATTAGAACTGGTGATAAGACCAAATTTGGGGTCATGCAATTATGATGTTAGAATGAGGTTTCATTGCGAAAAAAAAAAAGAATCAAAAGCTATAACAACACTTGAGACCAGAATTTTATGTTTTGGTATATAAGAACAGTTAAAAAAAGCAGTTTAGACTTAAAATTTGGGGTCATGCAATTATGACATTAAAATGAGGTTCCATTGCAAAAGAGGAGATACAAAATTACCAAAATATATCTTTTAAAATATCTTGGCTATACTTAGAATGTCATAAATACAATTTTTTTTAAGAAATGGGATTTTGAAATAGTCCTTGAAGGTATTGAACCAGAGGTTTCTAAATATGGGGGGACAAGGGCGGGCGTTCCCTCCCTCCCAAATATGTGAAGGGGTAACACACATCTTGTGGAGGATCTGGGGATGGAATACTTGCAATACTTTTTTATTATCCCTAGTACATGTGGTACAGGCCATGATAATCATGGTGGTTAGGTATAGACTGCTTTTACTGTAAGTGCACCACATGTGAAAATTTGCACTTTTGCACTTACAAATGTGCCAGAGCCCCGTTTGGTTACTTACACTCGCTGGTGGGGTTGAACTTTTGCAAGAAACGGGGGCCAATGGAGCATTTTTTTTTTTTTTTAATTAGAAAAAAGTGTTCAATGCGGCATTCGATCCCAAGTCATAGCAGTTGAAAACCAATAGTTTAGACAAACCTTCCACTGACCCCCCACTTGTAATACTGAATATACGGGGGAAAAACAGAGAGAGTGTTGTGGTGTGACTGCTCAATAAATAATATAGAGAAGCCATTGGCCACTTGAATTAGTATTTTGATTTGAATTAGATTTTTTATTAAAAGACTTGATTCACAGATTTAAGTGCTTTAGTGAAACCAAAAAAATGGTTCTTGATTCACTTTTTTTTTTTTGAGTAATTTACAAAAATATATATACGAGGGTTGTCCGTTAAATAAGTTCCACAGAGGTTTTTCATACAGAAAAACAGGTTTATTTGCCCTGAACTATACATTTTCGAAAATGTCAGACTTTTTTTCATTTTTCTACATATTCCCCGTTTCGTTCGACGCATTTTTGCATTCGGGACACCCACTTATGGAACCCAGAGTCAAAGACTCTGCCGCCTGGCCGCGTAGAAAGCCTAAAACCGCTTCTTCCAAACTCGTCATCGTCCTGGAATTGGGTTCCACCCAGGTTTTTCTTCAACTCGGGGAAGAAATGGAAGTCACTAGGAGCTACGTCCGGGCTGTAAGGTGGGTGTGACACCAATTCCCATCCAAATTCTTCGATGAGGGCAGTGGTTTGATGGGCGGTGTGCGGCCGAACGTTGTCGTGGTGGAAACGCACCCCTTTGGTTAACATCCCTCTCCTCTTGTTCTGAATCACGCGTCGAAGTTGTTTCAAGATCTCACAGTACCAGTTGGAATTGATTGTTGTACCCCGACGCATAAAGTCACACAACAATAGGCCCTTTCGGCCCCAAAAGACGGTAGCGATAAGTTTCCCGGCAGAAAGTGTTTGTTTAAACTTTAGAGGTTTCGGCGAAGAAGTGTGCTTCCACTGCTTGGATTGCTCCTTTGTCTCCGGTGTGGTGTAGTGTACTCAGGTAACATCACCAGTAACGATCGAATCCAAGAATTCCTCTCCGTCAGTTTTGTGGCAATCGAGAAATTTCTGGGCCGCATCAACCCACTGCCGTTTATGGTCTTCAGTCAGCATTTTCGGAACCCATATTGCGCAGACCTTTGAATACCCTAAATGTTCACGCAAATTCTTGTCGATGGTGGTTTTACTGACATCAGGAACCAAATCGCAGAGCTTCCGCACAGTAACCCGTCGATCTTCAAGCATTGCTGCTTCGACTTTGGCAACGGTTTCATCCGAAACCGATGGCCGTCCAGCACGCGGTTCATCGTGGATGTCTGTTCGGTCGTTTTTAAATTCTCTGACCCATCTGTGTACCATCCCGGAACTCATACACCCTTCTCCATACACTTGACAGAGTTTAGTATGAATGTCCTTCGCCGAATTCTTCTTTGCGGCCAAAAAGCGAATTACTGACCGTAATTCACAGCTGGCGGGAGACACGAGGGGAAGCTCCATCACTAACGGCTGCTCAGCCAAAACTAAGCTTACCAGCGACGTGTCCTTGGTGTGAAATTGGAGTGGGGAGAACAAGCTACGAGCCCGTGCAGTCGGCTCGAGCCTAAAAGCGATCCTCATGACAGTGGTGCCCCGTGGAACTTATTTAACGGACAACCCTCGTATATACAGTAGAACCTTCATGAGAGGACACTCGCGTTAGAGGACACCTCTCTACAAAGGACAGTTTTCATTTGCAAAATTACCATTTTTACTATTTGGCAATTCTCCAGTAAGAGGACATCTCTCTATAAAAGACACTTTGGCTCTGTGCAATTAGGTGACCTTTACAGGGAGGTAGTTCTACTGTATATTAAATTGAATTAAGACAATCTCCATATTTGCTATTGAAGATGAACTACAAGTCGGGGAGAAGAGCTTATAAAGAAGCTGTTCTCCCAGACTTGAATTAATTCTTCTACATTGAATTAGTGCAATTTAGTCAAATAATAACTCCGCCTTTGCCGGTCCCAAGCCCGGATGAAAAAAGAGGAGGGGGAGCAGTAACAAGCTCACTAAAAAACCTGGGTTCAGCTGGCCCAGCTGATAGTACCCTGTAAGGCTCCTAATCCAGGGATACAGGATGAGCAGCGTTTGTACTCCATGTTAGGAGCAGCTGTACATGGTGTACAAGTCGGCCTGCCACTGAGTAGTGCTTCCAGTCTTAATGACAAAGGTAGACGCATTCTACTTCACCCAGTCATGATGGTTGTCAAACTCATCCATTGATGAGCTCTACTCTTCCCCGGCAGACACCATCAAAATTCTCAAGCCTTACAAGCTTGATACCCCAATATGATTGAGTGGAGATAAGAAAGAAGAAGAAGAAAGTCAAATAATAGATGCTTATTATTATTACAAATAAACTTATTTTCACTCATAAATTGAATCTGTGTATATTTGATAGAACCTAAATTTGGGGACTTTTGGCACACCAGTTTGCAACTCTGTGATGGTTATTTGACCCAGCAAAGTTAAATATAAAAATTATAAAGTCAAACCTCATTTCTAAATGAGATAAAAGCTGACAGAGTTTCTTGCGACACAGCACACACAATTTATTTAATGTAAAACAAATCAAAATTTATTAGGTCCTCCTTGATGCTGCTAACCTCTCCATTTCTCTTAACCACATCATTGATGAGTGCAAAAGTCCTATATATAAGAGTTATATTGGAGTTATATATAGTTATATTAGATAATAAAAAGGCATATATTGGATTTAATAAAAGATTTATTTTGCCAATATTTCGGCTGGCTGAATGCCAACCTTTATCGAGGCATTACATCTTTGTATACACACTTCAGCACCGCATAGTTATATATATGAGTTATGTTGGAGAGTTATATATAGTTATATAAAAGAGTTATATATGGCAATAATATTATTGTCACCTCTATCTACAAAAAGCAGACACATGCAGGAACTTATTGGAACTATAGTTCACAGCACCATTTTAGTCAAAAGGTGGGATTAGTCAAAACTCTTATATATAGGACTTTTGCACTCATCGATGATGAGGTTAAGAGAAATGGTGAGGTTAGCAGCATCAAGGAGGACCTAATCAAGGAATATTTTCCTATTAAATTGATAGACAAAATAATAGAAAAAATCAAAATTTATAAAACACCTATCTGGTATTTTATAAATTTTGATTTGTCTTGCTTAAATAAATTGCTGTGTCGCAATGAGGGAAGTTTATATTAATAATCATGATCAAAATTTGGACAGAGGTTACTGGCCATATATAACATATTTTGCTACATTATTGTTATAACCACATGATAGGACTGTTAAATTATGATGTTATAGCCAGGTTATTGTTATAACGAGGTTCCAATGATATGGTACAATTTGGATTATTGATTAGAAACATAAGCACATCTACAGTGCTGGACAAAACTTGAGGAAGTTGTACCTTTCAGCATGTATATAGTGATTGAAACAATAACTCTGAAAGATACACTCGTGGACAAAACTTAAGGAAGTTGTACCTTTTAGCATGTATATCGGGATTGAGACAATAACTCTGAAAGATACACTCATGGACAAAACTTAAAGAAGTTGTACCTTTTAGCAATGTATATCGAGATTCAGACAATAACTCTGAAAGATATTACAATGACTTTTATTGAAGACACACCAGATAACCAAGTGTGAACAAAATTGCCTCTCGCTCCTTAAAAAAAAAAAACAGATGACTGGCGATATCAAAGACTTTCTTAAGTTTTATCCATGAATTAAAATGAATAAATTATATGTGATGCTTTGGTAACAGTATTGTTAACGACATGTATGCATAATTTATTTATATGGATATTGTCTTGATACCCCTTATGTTTCTAATCTATTATCCAATTCGGGTGTTCTGGTAAATTTGACATTAGTGTTTAGCAAGGTTGAAATTATGGCCGGTCTTTGAATTATGTTGATAAATAAGAGATATAGTATGAAAAAGGCATCTCCTTATTGTGCAACTGAAAGTTGATGATGGCTTGCGCCATCTATCGAAATAAATATCAACTATTCTCATTGATTTTTAATTATTCCAGAATTGGCCAAATACCCATTCTTGATTAATCAAGAAAAGCTAACCACGGACACGTTTCGGGCTGTTGGCCCTCATCAGCGTGGTGCAAGCTGTACCTCAACGACCAAAAAACTGGTCCTTCAGGTATCCTGAAAAATCATGAAATGGGTAGTTAAGGCCAGAATTGTGTGAGACCGCGACACAATGTGAAAAAATAGTACAAATGTGACATTGTACTGGGATAAGGTGCATAAATTATGAAAAAGGCATCTCCTTATCGTGCAACTGAATGCAAGTGATATAGTGTCTTGATGTTTCTGGCATGAGTGTTCTTTTATTCTTATATCCATGGTTTCTTCTTTAGCTTTTACTAGCTCTTACTCAAGCCTACTGACTCCATCAATCATAATGTTTTTATAAACCTATCAATATTAATTAACATACAGTAAAACCTCGCTGAAGTGAACCTGGGATATAGCGAACCTTCTCTTATAACAAACCAGGAGTATAATCCTCATTTTTATTTTATAAAACAGTGAACTATGGCTATAACAAACCATGGCTATAGTGAACCATGGGTTCAGTCCCATGGAGGTTCGCTATAAATGGGTTTTGCTGTATTTACAAATTTGCTTTTCATAATATATATATATATTTTTAATTTTCAAATACAGTAGAACCTCTCCCTAAAGAGCACCTAGTTGCATAAACAAAGTGTCCTTTAGAGAGAGATGTCATCTTACCAGAGAGCAATTACAGTAATTGGTAAAAAATGATCATTTTAGCCAAGATAACTGTCTTTTGTAGAGAGGTGTCCTCAAGCGAGAGTGTCCTCTCTTGGAGGTTGTTCTACTGTATTGTTGTTGTTGTCTCCAATGAAGAGCCTCAGATGTCTCCATACATCTCTATCACAGCAGTTGCAATGTCCTCTATCTTGGGTGTGTATACTGTATTGTTGTTGTTGTTGTGTCCAATGAAGAGCCTCAGATGTCTCTATGTATCTCTATCACAGCAGTCGCAATGTCCACTATTTTGGGTATGTATACTGTATTGTTGTTGTTGTCGTGTCAAATGAAGAGCCTCAGATGTCTCTGTATATCTCTATCACAGCAGTCGCAATGTCCTCTATCTTGGGAGTGTATACTGTATTGTTGTTGTTGTTATGTCCAATGAAGAGCCTCAGATGTCTCCATGCATCTCTATCACAGCAGTCACAATGTCCTCTATCTTGTGTGTGTATACTGTATTGTTGTTGTTGTTGTTGTGTCCAATGAAGAGCCTCAGATGTCTTCATGCATCTCTATCACAGCAGTTGCAATGTCCTCTATCTTGGGTGTGTATACTGTATTGTTGTTGTTGTCGTGTCCAATGAAGAACCTCAGATGTCTCCATGTATCTCTATCACAGCAGTCACAATGTCCGCTATCTTGTGTGTGCATACTGTATTGTTGTTGTCGTGTCCAATGAAGAGCCTCAGATGTCTCCATGTATCTCTATCACAGCAGTTGCAATGTCCTCTATCTTGGGTGTGTATACTGTATTGTTGTTGTTGTCGTGTCCAATGAAGAACCTCAGATGTCTCCATGTATCTCTATCACAGCAGTCACAATGTCCGCTATCTTGTGTGTGTATACTGTATTGTTGTTGTCGTGTCCAATGAAGAGCCTCAGATGTCTCCATACATCTCAATCACAGCAGTTGCAATGTCCTCTATCTTGGGTAGGTATACTGTATTGTTGTTGTTGTTGTGTCCAATGAAGAGCCTCAGATGTCCCCATGCATCTCTATAACAGCAGCAGCAATGTCCTCTATCTTGGGAGTGTATACTGTATTGTTGTTGTTGTGTCCAATGAAGAGCCTTAGATGTCTACATGCATCTCTATCACAGCAGCAGCAATGTCCTCTATCTTGGGTGTGTATACTGTATTGTTGTTGTCGTGTCCAATAAAGAGCCTCAGATGTCTCTGTACATCTCTATCACAGCAGTTTCAATGTCCACTATCTTGGGTGTGTATACTGTATTGTTGTTGTTGTGTCCAATAAAGAGCCTCAGATGTCTCTGTACATCTCTATCACAGCAGCAGCAATGTCCTCTATCTTGGGTGTGTATACTGTATTGTTGTTGTCGTGTCCAATAAAGAGCCTCAGATGTCTCTGTACATCTCTATCACAGCAGTTGCAATGTCCTCTATCTTGGGAGTGTATACTGTATTGTTGTTGTGTCCAATGAAGAGCCTCAGATGACTCCATACATCTCTATCACAGCAGTTGCAATGTCCTATATCTTGGGTGTGTATACTGTATTGTTGTTGTTGTCATGTCCAATAAAGAGTCTCAGATGTCTCCATGCATCTCTATAACAGCAGCAGCAATGTCCTCTATCTTGGGAGTGTATACTGTATTGTTGTTGTTGTTGTGTCCAATGAAGAGCCTCAGATGTCTTCATGCATCTCTATCACAGCAGTCGCAATGTCCTCTATCTTGGGAGTGTATACTGTATTGTTGTTGTTGTTGTGTCCAATGAAGAGCCTCAGATGTCTTCATACATCTCTATCACAGCAGTAGCAATGTCCTCTATCTTGTGTGTGTAAAGCTGCTGTTCTAGGTCCATGTTAATTTTCTGCAAGGCTGCGGCCATTGCTGGACATGAGAATATGTGGATAGGTGTTAGTTCCACACCAGGACAATTGTTGCATGCTAAATACCATTGATAACTTTATCATTATTTACAGCTTCAGTAGGCAGGAGAAGAAACTAATACTCAAAAGCTAGCAGATTTTACACTAAAAATGGGGTCGGTGGAAAGATGATCTAAACCATTGGTTTTCGACCTCTACGACCCGGGTTCGATTCCCGCATTAGGCACTTTTTTCCATTTAAAAAAAAAATGCCTCAATGGCCCCCGATTCTCGCAAAAGTCCAAACCCACCAGCGAGTGCAAGCACAACCAAATGGGGCTCAGGCACATTTGTAAGTGCAAAGTCAAACTGCTTTTCACATGTGTAGACATGTGGTGAACTTACAGTAAAAATCAGCCGCTAACTACCCACCATGATTATCATGGCCTGTACCACATGTACTAGGGATAAGCAAAAAAAAAAAAAAACTAAAAAAAGAATCACCTTGCAATTTGTCTTTTTTTTTTTTATTTTATTACACATTTTGAAAGTATCTTTAGCTTGTGAAGAAATGGCAGTTACAAAATCCTGGCAGTTAACAGAATAAATGGCATTGTGCTGTTCTATATGAGAGCTAGGTTTTCTTCCTGGTGACTCGGTGTCCAAGGTTCTTAGGGTTGTAAAAGAGAAATTCCCTACAGTTTTTAGATACAAGAAAATATGACCAAATCCAAAAATATTAATAGTGTGTGACATTTCGGTAACAGCATTGTTACCATCATCATGCAAAAGAATAAAATGATGGTAACAACGCTGTTAACGAAATGTCACACACTATTAATTTATTTGGATTAGGTCATATTTTCTTGTAGCTATAATCTATTATCTAAATTGTGCTTTATCAGTTTGAATTCTTATTTAATACTTTTATTGATTGGTTATAATAAGGCATAATTTGGATTGTAGAATAGAAATTAAAAGTAAAAAGACAAAATCCAAATAAATAAATAGTGTGTGACATTTCTGTAACAACATTGTTACCATGATCAGACAAAAGACTTTACTGTCAAACACTATTTATTTATTTGGTCTGTTTACCTTTTTATTACTTTCAGTCTTTTGTTTGATGATGGTAACAATGATGTTACCAAAATGTCACACACTATTTATTTATTTGCATTTGGTCTGTTTACCTTTTTATTACTTTCAGTCTTTTGTCTGATGATGGTAACAATACTGTTGCCAAAACATCACACGCTATTTATTGATTTGAATTTGTCTTTTTACCTTTTATTTCTTTCAGTCTTTTGTATGATAATGGCAACAATGCTGTTAACATCACACACTATTTATCTATTTGAATATGGTCTTATTAAGTTTTATTGACTGTGGAATAGTAGCTGAAAGAAGGTAGAACTGTGGGTCAGATTTTGGCGGAGACCACTTCTATGTACGGGTCTATTTATAAAGTGGAGAGAGGGGGTTTCCTACCACTCTAAGTTTAGGATGAATGTTTATCCCTTCTCTTTCTTCTTTAAGTGAACACAGCAGGCTTCCAGTGTCTTTCTTCGTTAGGATTTGGACTACTATGATACATTAGCGTGCCATCAGTTATGAGAATTCTAAACTATTATAGACGCGTATGATTCTTTTAAAAATTAAACAATTTTCTACTGTCCTTACTGCAATGAAAAATTAATGGGAGAGAGCCTGGCACATCAGTGGTGAACCCTCCCAGCAGTTTCGCCAGTATACTCTCTCTGAGTCTACTTCTTTTCAAGCCCTAACAAGTGAAGAACAAACAGCAATCTCTAGATTACCAACAGGACACCTAAAGACTCTTAAATATTTAGGAAAAACCAAGACTTTCCCAAACTGTCCACAAAATAGGCCTTCCAACCTGCCTGCCCACAACACCTGCTGTCCCTAAGACAGTCCAGTAAAAAATTGACCTCCGTAAAAAGCCCAAATTTACAATAGAACAACTGAGGAACCTGTTGGAGATCCACTGAATTATATCAGAGAGGGAATAAGAAACAACAATTCCATTAACTGCCAGGATTATAATACCATCTATACAGCGGATAGGACCTTAGCAGTCATGTTTCAGATCTGCTAACAAAATTGGTCATAATTAGAATTTCAATTAAGAGAAAGGCCTCTCTAGATCATGCAACTAAAATTTACTGATAGCTTGCGCCATCTGTCAGAATAAATATCAACTAATCATTGATTTTTAAATTAATCCAGAATTGGCCAAATACCATTTCTTGATTAATCAAGAAAAGCTAACCACATACGCATTTCGGGCTGTTGGCTCTTGTCAGTGTGGTGCAACCAAGGAAGGATTGGCTAGATAATCTACTAGAATGGTCTGGAATTAAAAGAGAGGAATAATGGGAGAAGAATTGCTCAGAATGGCATTCTTTGATTGCATAACATGATAGTAAAGACATAAAATCCATTGAAATTCATAGAAGAATGAAACAATAAGACCCGCTATCCTAAACTGAGCTTTTATTTTTGAGTTTCCATGTGCATTCACTATTCAAACATCAGGTAATTCTTCTTTTTGATCTTTGGGAGCAAACAGAGTGCCAATCTTGAGGATGTGTCAGCCTCTGGATATCCCATTTGACTTTCAAGAACACATAGTTTGCCTTAAAACATGGTAATAAGACCAAATCCAAATAAATAAATATTTATTTATTTGGATTTGGTCTTATTACCTTGTTTTATAATCTATAATCCAAATTGTGCCTATCAATAGTTTGCCTTTTTCTTAATAATCAGCATCACTCGCAGCTTTATAAAATTAAAAATTTCAAAGAAGGAATCAATTATTAATTTCTTCATTATTATACATTCTGAATAATAAAGAAACTTGTTGCCGTCAGCTTTGATTCCTTCTTCGAAATGATGTCTGGCAATTTCCTTCTTTTGTAAAATGCAAAATATTTAAAAGTAAAGTTTAGGTCAGTCAGCGCAGTATAGTATTGCAGTCTGTCTATATGTCTACATGATGAGAAAGAGAAGTTACTGCTGGTTATCCAGGGGGCACCACGTGCAGACTTTGTCCCTCATGGGCCAACAGGCAGCAGCAACCTATATTCCCAGGCTTAAAACTGGCCATGCAAGACCACTCCTTTTCCACAGGATGGTGTCTGTCTACCAGACAAACCTAACCAAACATTATCCTAGAATATGCCAGGACTTATATGCCAATCCTATCAAGATTGTAAATTTAATCCATTAATTTTAGTCTTTATGACCTTGTAATATAACACTAGATAGAAGAAAATAAGACCTAATTCAAATAAATTATTAATATATATATATATATTTTTTGCTTATCCCTAGTACACGTGGTACAGGCCATGATAATCATGGTGGGTAGTTGGCGACTGCTTTTACTGTAAGCGCACCACATGTCTACACATGTGAAAGCAGTTCGACTTTGCACTTACAAATGTGCCAGAGCCCCGTTTGGTTACTTGCACTCGCTGGTGGGGTTGGACTTTTGCAAGAATCGGGGGGCCATTGGAGCATTTTTTTTTTTTAAACAGAAAAAAGTGTCCAATGCGGGGATCGAACCCGGGTCGTAGTGGTCGTAAACCAAACGGTTTAACCAGCTTTCCACCGACCCCCCCTTAATATTTTCTTGTACAGTAGAACCTCCCTTTAGCGGACACCCCGCTAGAGGACACCTCTCTACAAATGACAGTTTTACAAAGTATAATTTTATGGTAGCAGTTGTTTCGAAGTCTGATGGTGGTTGGTAGAAGGATGGTCTAAACTGTTGGTTTTACCGCTACGATCCGGGTTCAATTCCTGCATTGGACATTTTTTTCTGATTTAAAAAAGAAATGCTCCAATGGCTCCCGATTCTTGCAAAAGTCCAACCCCACCAGCGAGTGCAAGTAACTAAACGGGGCTCTGACACATTTGTAAGTGCAAAAGTCAAACTGTTTTTCAGATGTGTAGACAAGTGGTGCACTTACAGTAAAAGCAGTCGTCAACTTCTACCCACCATGATTATCATGGCTTGTACCACGTGTACTAGGGATAAGCCAAAAAAAAGAAAAAAAGTCTGGTAGTGTATGTATGAAAGGGTTTATTATCATAAAAGTTTTGGTATTGATTTAAATCTCCTGGACATTAATTAAATAATTAAAAAGGTTTCCGGAGATGAGTTTCTCTTTATTTTAAAACCATCTCAAACTTTCAGGCATTGATGAGCTCTACTCTTCCCCGGCAGACACCATCAACAAGCTTTACAAGCTTGATACCTTAGTGTAATTGAGTGGAGATAAGAAAGAAGAAGAAGGAATCTCTGTCTTTCTACAGGAGAACTTATACCATAAATAAAACTGCCTGAGGTTTGGCATCAGACGGTATTTTATTCATATTACAGTTAAACCTGTCTATAGCACCCCCTCTTGGGACTCACCAAAATAGGGTGCTATAGAGAGGGGTTGCTATAGACAGGTCACTTTTAATGTAAATCGCATCGTACTACAGTTAAACCTGTCTATAGCGCCCCCTCTTGAGACTCACCAAAATAGGTTGCTATAGAGAGGGGGTACTATAGACAGGTCACTTTTAATGTAAATCACATCATACTACGTATTTAAAATCGGGTGCTATAGAGAGGGAGGTGCTATTTAGAGGGGGCGCTATAAACAGGTTTAACTGTATCTTGAAAAAGAAGATTTTTCATCATAAATAAGTTTGATACTGGCATGAAGATTTTTGACGAATTTTGATAATTCTGAGTTACGTTCTCTTGCAGAAGGACAGAGATGTCCAAAAGCTCGAGATGGTTTTAAAATATAAAAAAAAACTCATCTTTGGAAATTTTTTTTAAGTTTTGTTATATATGAGAGGTTTACTTGTATTAGATTTAGAAT
>CP092871.1:13500054-13553065 GCA_030710605.1 Cordylochernes scorpioides | reverse complement strand
ACAAGTTTTTCATCCTGTGTGGCTGGGGTTTTGTTTTATTCAATAGGGATGGATGTACACCCATACATAGAGGATACTGAACAATGGACCTTAGGCTTTGTGGGAAGAGATAATTTGCAAGTTAATGATGGAGGAAAGGTAGCGTCTGCCTGTCTACCTCTACCCGCCCACCCAATCTTATCTCGTCGGCTGCTGCTGAAGGAATTGTTTTATTTCGCTCTTATCGAGGGGGGTGGGCGCCGTAAATTGTCATCTCTATCTCTCTCTCTCGGTTCTAACGTGTTTGTTTACCTACTGGGAATACCTTTATTGCCTTCAACTTTGGAATCGTACCATATTATATATCCCCTTGTTTTATCTTATGGAAAATATAATAAAATGTAAAATATAAGGTACTAGTCCAACTTTTTTTTTGTCAACCTCCGGTGAGAGACCACCTTTGTAGACCCAAAGCAAACAACCTGTCAACCTCCAATGAAAGACCGATTGAAGCCAAAAATTTTCCAAAATTTACAGGGTCTGTTTATGAATTGAGAACATTGGAGTTGATTGTGATATTGTTGTAGGTAGTATTCGTGTTGATAAGTTTGGATTTGACATGTATGTTTTCTCTATCTGAAATTGTCATCTCAACACCCAATCTTTTACCTTGTTGACACCAATATAGGGTAGTTTTGACTTTACCTTATATGTGTTAGGTCCTCGTTCCATTCTTGTCAAGGGGAGTGCTAACTCTCCTTTTTTATACCTTGTTTGATAGAGGGCACTTCCAAGGAGAGACTGTCTAAAACCTAAACCTATCAACCTCCGATGAGAGACCTCCTTTGTAAAACTAAAACCTGTCAACCTCCGATAAGAGACCAAATTTATAAAACCAAAACTAACAACCTGTTAACCTCCAATAAGAGACCAAATTTATAAAACCTAACAACCTGTCAACCTCCGATGAGAGACCACCTTTATTAAACTAAAACCTATCAACCTCCTATAAGAGACCAAATTTATAAAACCAAAACTAACAACCTGTTAACCTCCAATAAGAGACCAAATTTATAAAACCTAACAACCTATCAACCTCCGATGAGAGACCACCTTTGTAGACCCAAAGAAAACAACCTGTCAACCTCCGATGAGAGACCGATTAAAGCCAAAAATTTTCCAAATTTTACAGGGTGTTTATGAATTGAGAACATTGGTTTTGGAGTTGATTGGGATATTGATGTAGAGTTTTAGGGTAGTATTCAGATTTATTTCTTGGTGGTTACTACAGTAGAGAACTTCTCTCTAAAGGACATTTAGAGATAGAGAGAGAGAGAGAGTTATGCAGAGCCAACCTTCAGAGAAGAGGTATTCATTTACTAGAGAGCAGCTAATTAATGACAATTGTAATTTTTGGCAATGAAAACTGTCCTTTGTAGAAAGATGTGGAGGTTGTGTTCTACTGTATTATATATCTGGTTAGCTAGCTGTCTAGTTAGAACTGTCTGTCTCTCACCAATGTAGAATCTATGTCTACTCCCTGTGTGTTATTGATCCATGGTGGATGGTGCAGGTGCGGCATCGCACCACGGGCCAGATCATGGTCCTCAAGATGAATACGTCCTTTAGCAACCGCTCCAACATGCTCCGTGAAGTGCAGCTCATGAACCGCCTCTCCCACCCTAACATTCTCAGGTGAGGATCTTCTCTAATGTGGTAAACACCAATCTCCCTCCCTTATATTGAAATGTAAAAAAAAAAATGCTCCAAGGCCCCACAGATTCTTGCAAAAGTCCAACCCCACCAGCGAGTGCAAGTAACCAAACGGGGCTCTGGCACATTTGTAAGTGCAAAGTCGAACTGCTTTTCACATGTGTAGACATGTGGTGCATTTACAGTAAAAGTAGTCGCCAACTTATACCCACCATGATTATCATGGCTTGTACCACGTGTACAAGGGATAAGCAAAAAATATATATATATATGACAGAACCTAACCTGGCCCCTGGATGATACAGAATGGTAAAGTGTGTACTCTGTCATCCCCTTTTAAAGTCTCTCAATTCCAAGTTCAACAGAACCATGTTCCCTTAGAAATAATCTGAAAGTAAAAGATAAACCACAGAGCGAAACTTCTTCAATATCTGCATTGTAATCATCTGGTTTAATAACAAAGTTAGCAATGACACTACCTCTTTGGTCTCATCACCTTTTATTATTTTATTGATAAGTCTGTTGTTGTTTCTTATCCCCTTGTGTAAAGATTACACAAATTCCATGGGAATGGGGGTGTAGGGGTGCAGCTTTAGTTGATCATGGCACCATGATCCAGGCACACTTTGGTGAAAGTCTGACTTTGCCTGTAGTTTGAGGCCGTCCCTAACATGGAAGCCTTTGCTGCCGACTCTAACATGAGTACAGATTGATAAGTCTAATCTGTGTTATAAGGGGGGAAGTAGTAGAATAAACACACTGGATTACCTTATAGTAACAGTAGTTCACCATCACTTAGTGCCTTCTCCAATTCAGGGATTGACCATCGTAGAACACCATTCCACCCTGTTCTCTTCACCTTTTCATCCCATATTTCAATTCCAGGCCATTCTATCAGATAACCTAGCCAATCTTTCCTATTAAAAAAAAAAGAATGTTTTTATTTGTCCCCTTTTGTTTCAAACTAAACTAAATACCCTATATCTGGCATTTTGTTCCACTTGAGCACTTTCATCCCATGCATTTTGACTTTTTAGAATCTATTTCAGCTATGGAAGTAGGAAAAAGGCATGCAACCAGTATTGAATTATACATATTATATAACTGACGAGCTCTAACAGTGCAAAACGCGTTCGTGGATGGCTTTTCTTGATTTATCAAGAAATTGAGTTGGCCAAATATCAGGGAACAGGTTAAATTTTGTTGATTTCTGTTCCACCAGATGGTGCTCTGCCTTCTGTAAAGTACATGTGCTCCTGGTCAGGATTTTGGGTTTTGACCATCATCATTACTGGGTGGCTTCAATTTCCTAATATCCTACAAAGGGACACAAGGTAATAAGACCAAATCCAAATAAATAAATATAATATAAATCTTCAGACAAAAGTACAACATTCTCATTCACCGCTTTTGTCTGAAGATGGTAACAACGCTGTTGCCGAAACATCACACACTATTTGGATTTGATCTTATTACCTTGTGTTTATAATCTATAATCCAAATTATGCCTTATCATCCTACAGAGGGAGTTATGGCCAAATGGTTGAATTGGCCAAAAAGGTATTCAAACTGGTGAATATCTCCACAGGGGAGAGTGACACGGAGTCCACTGAAACATTAGGAACTAAGTAAAAGATTGGTTGAGGTAGCCATATATTTGTTTATATATTCCCCTCTAAACACCAACAGTGAGTGCAAATAACCAAACAGGGCTCTGACACATTTGTATGTGCAAAGTTGAACTGATTTTCACATGTGTAGACATGTGGTGTGCACTTACAGTAAAAACAACTTCTACCCACCATGATTATCATGGCCTGTACCACGTGTACTAGGGATAATAATACCACCACTGGAGAGGTGGATAAGCTACAATAGTCCTCCTGTTGAAAGGTGACACACTGGCTTGTAGAGCTGTGACTAATCTTCTTGTCAGATTCCAGAATAGCTCCCGCCCCAGCCAAACAAACACCTGCCAACTTTCTGCTGGATTAATTCTCATTATGTTTTTCTACCATCTTCACAATTACCTTGAAACACTCAAACCTCAATATAACTCTGTTGTTATAAACACTGTTAAAAACAATTTGTCGTTGAAAATTTGGACTTAAGAATCATGATTTTATTTTATGGTTGTTGTTATAAAGGAGACTATTATGACAACCTCACTTGGGAATGTTGTTATAACTGTTTTTTTTTTTTTTTGCTTATCCCTAGTACACCTGGTACAGGCCACGATAATCATGGTGGGTAGAAGTAGGCGACTGCTTTTACTGTAAGTACACCACATGTCTACACATGTGAAAAGCAGTTTGACTTTGCACTTATAAATGTGCCAGAGCCCCATTTGGTTACTTGCACTCACTGGTAGGGTTGGATTTTTGTAAGAATTGGGGGCCATTGGAGCATTTTTTTTTAAATCAGAAAAAAAGTGTCCAATGCGGGAATCGAACCCGCGTCGTAGCGGTCGAAAACCAACAGTTTAGACCATCCTTCCACCGACCCCCTGTTATAACTGTTATTATTATAACCATGGTTAAAACAGTTTTAACTTGAAACTTTGGTCTTCACAATGATGTTGTTATAATGAGAGGTTGTTGTTAGAACTATGTTGGTGTTATAACCACGGTTACAATAATTATTAGAATAAGGGGGTCGGTGGAAGGATTGTGTAAACTGTTGGTTTTCGACCACTATGACCCGGGTTCGATTCCCGCATTGAGCACTCTTTTTCTGATAAAAAAAAAAAAAATGTTCCAATGGTCCCCCGATTCTTGCAAAAGTCCAACCCCACCAGCAAGTGCAAGTAATCAAATGAGGCTCTGATACATTTGTAAGTGCAAAGTTGAACTGCTTTTCACATGTGTAAACATGGGGAGCACTTACAGTAAAAGTAGTCGTCAACTTCTTATCCACCATGATTATCATGGCCTTTACCACGTGTACTAGGGATAAGCAAAAATAAGAAGTTTAGAATTATGTTGACATGCTGAGGTTGCTGGTATAAAAAAGATACTGTTATAACAAGGTTTACTGAGACAGCTTCACTTTCTTATACATTCCCAACCTTCATCTTTGATACCACACAATAGCTCTGTTACATCTTTAGATTAAAGAACCTCGCCCCTTTTTCCTATGTCTACAAGTGAATCTGGCTATAACAACACTTGAAAACAAGATTTTATATTGTTATAACTGAAAAAAATAATAGAAAAAAATAAAAAGATCAGGTGTTGATATTAAAAATAAAAAAAGTATATCCTGACAAGGAGCACATGTGCTTTTCAGAAGGCAGAGCGCCATCTGGTGGAACAGAAATCAACTAAACATTGATTTAGCCTGTTCCCTGATATTTGGCCAACCCAATTTCTTGATAAATCAAGAAAAGCCATCCACGTTCTTGATTAATCAAGAAATTGGGTTGGCCAAATATCAGGGAATAGGTTAAATCAATGTTTAGTTGATTTTTGTTCCACCAGATGGCACTCTGCCATCTAAAAAGCACATGTGCTCCTTGTCAGGATATGCCTATTTTATTTTTAATTGTTATAACTATGTAGTTGCTATAACCACACTTGAAATAATTGGAACTTAAAACTTTGGCGCGCATTAGAATTATGATGTTATAGCCATAAATTAGGCTATTGTAATGAGTTTTCGCTTGTACCTCTGTCTTCAACTGTTTACAACCTAACCCTATATAAGATGACAAAGGGCCAATATAGAGATTTGGTTATAAAATAAAAGACAATTAACTGAGGGAAGAGTTTCTTTTTAATCATGATAACACAAGCTTTCAGATGTAACAGCCTTTCTCAAAAGGTATAATTACTTCTCTAAAACTTAGAAAATTAGAGACAAATTTACATATATTTAGATTCTTAAAATATTTGAAAAGGTTTAAACAGTAAATCAGTTTTTAGGATAAATATTTAAAGTACAGTTGAACCTCCCTGTTCTTCAAGAAGAGGTGTCCTCTTACCGGAGAGTTGCTAAATTGTAAAAATGGTAATTTTGCAAATGAAAACTGTCCTTTGTAGAAAGGTGTTCACTAGCGGGGTGTCTGCTAAAAGAAGGTTCTACTGTTTTTTAGATTTTAGTTAAATTTTTTTTAAAGATGTAAATTCCTTCTACATTGTAGGTACTGGCAAAATAATTGGCCTAATGATGAGCTAACACTTGAAAGTGCTTACCATTTTTATCTTAATAAAGGAACTTTTTGCATAATCCATATACAGTAAAACCCCTCTATAGTGAACCCCAATGGGACAGAGCTTTTGGTTCACTATAGCCACGGTTCACTATAGCCACGGTTTGGCTATTTTTTGTTACTTTTCAAAAATTTTAGACCGTATGATTAAAAAACAGCCATACACACAAGAAGAGGCTGCCTCTTAATAGTGGTCACTTTATTTTAATTCCCTTAATTGACTAATTTCCTTATACTGTATAATTAATACTGAATAATAATAGAAATCATTAGATAATAGGTTCTTCTTATGATTAACATACATGTACCTCTATGTCTAAGTTAAAAATCAAGACAAATCCTAGGCAAAGTTTTATTTTAAATATATATTCAAAGATATGAAATGATTTTAAAACATCATTATCACATTATATAATACAATTTTTACTTCAAAAAATGGCTCTAATACCTTGTTGTTTCAAAGCATTCTTCCAAAAATTGCACCATTCAAATAAAGTTAGTGTTTTTCTTCCATTTCATGTTTCCCCATATTCTTCTAGGTCTAGATTACGTTTTTTTTTTTTTTTTTTTTTAACCTGCCATGCAAAACATTGCTGACTTTAAAATCACCATAGTTAATGGCATAAAAATAATTTTTGTTTCATCACGGGACCGTTTATTTGGACTTTTTTTTTTTTTTTTTAGCCCTAAAACGTACGATCGCGATCGCGGCAAAAGTTGAAGTTGATTCCTCTTTGTAACAATTTTTAATAACTTTATATTTTATCTTTTATAATAGAAAAGTTATATTCTCTTATTTTAATATGTTCTTAACTTTTTGCCTATGTTGTTTCACTTTGAAAAGTTCTGAAAATGGCCTTTTTTTTTTTTTAATCAAATAATGCTTTTGTTTTTAAAATGCCTTTGTTTTCTTCATTTTGGAAGCCATTTGCATTTTTTATATTTCAAATTTAATGGATGCAAAGATATTCTAATTAATAAAAAGTATAATGTGTAAAAATTTATACAACATACAGCAAAAATAAAGTGCAAAAATCAAACAAACAATGCCGCTAAATTTATTGTTTTGAAATCGCGATCCGCGAGCTTTAAACATGCTCAAAATTTTGTTTTTTAATTTTTTTTTTAATTACAATTCTAAGTTCGTTATAAGCATAGTATTTTTAATAGATTTTATCATTTTGGGACCCGAAATAGGTTCGTTATAGGGGTAGTTCGTTATTCTAAAAATCGCAAAGTTCGTTATAACGATGGTATTTTCAATGGAATGGAATTGGGAATCGGCGTGGGTTCGTTATAAGGGAAGGTTCGTTATATCCAGGGTTCGTTATAGCGGGGTTTTACTGTATATAAAGAAGTAGGAAATATAAGAGAGATGGATAAGATTTTGTTGCAGGGGTTCAACAACCTCTTACTTTCAAAGAGATAAGTTGAGCGATTATATCAAAAGCTTTGCACTGGAATGAATTTTTTAAAATAAAAGTTGATTGGAACTGTGCCGAGTAAATATGTTGATAACCACAATCAATAGATGATAATTTATCTCTTGGCTTCTTTTCATTTAAACCAGCTCGCAGCTAGCACTTCTTGATATGTAACTGGCTCCTAATTACTTTTTAAGCAATTTGAACTATTTTTGATGCACATATTTCTTTTTGATATAAATAATACAAGAAAATAAGACCTAATCCAAATAATAGTGTGTTATGTTTCTGCAGCAGCATTGTCACCATCATCAGACAAAAGAATAAATGAGAAAAAATATCACAGGAAGTTCTTTAAAAAAAAACACTTGATAACAGTACTATTTAAGAACTTGCTGTGATATTTTTTCTCATTTATTCTTTTGTCTGATGATGGCGCCAATGCTGTTGCTGAAACGTTTGGATTAGGTCTAATTTTCTTGTATTATAATCTATAATCCAAATTGTGCTTTATCATTTTTGAATAAGGGGGTCAGTTGAAGGCTGGTTAAACCGTTTGGTTTTCGACCACTAGGACCCGAGTTTGATTCCCGCATTGGACACTTTTTTCTGTTTAAAAAAAAAAAAAAATGCTCCAATGGCCCCCGATTCTTGCAAAAGTCCAACCCCACCAGCGAGTGCAAGTAACCAAACGTGGCTCTGGCACATTTGTAAGTGCAAAGTCGAACTGCTTTTCACATGTTTAGACATGTGGTGCGCTTACAGTAAAAGCAGTCGCTAACTACCCTCCTTGATTATCATGGCCTGTACCACGTGTACTGAGATAAGCAAAAAAAAAAAAAAATGTTTTTGATATAAAATAATTATTTATTGCCCTTACTGCAACGATAGCTAAAGAAATGTTAAACCTGTTTGTAAAGGCTCTTCATTTAATATTTTAGAAATATTGATGAGACAAATGCGGGGATGTAATACTCAGAAGGTTTATTTGGTGCAGTGCTGGACTCGTGGTCTGGTCCAGGAAGATCATGATGTTCAGGGTCTCACCAGGCCGGTTGTAGGAGGAGATGAAGCTATAACTGTACATTCTAATCGCCGGGTTAAAAATCCAAAAAATAGACGAAGGGTCAAAACGATAACGGGCACGTTGTGTTGCATTTAATGCATTGCCGCGAAATGGTGGTCAATGGTCAAATACAATTTATACTCGTGGTCCCGTTTCTCTGATTAATTAATTAATTAAAATTTAAAAAAAATAATAATAATAATTTGTACTGCTCCCGGGTACCATCGGTTGGCTACTTGTTGACACACAACAATACATATATAACTTCAGTAGGACCTTGTTATAACAGCCTCTTTAAAAAAAAACAGCAACTTGGTTATTTAATAGAGTCTTGCATTAAAGAAACATGGCTACACATGGTATCACCTAGAGCATGTCTCTCATTAGAGATTTATATCAGACTAAGCCCTACCAATAGAGTACAAGTAATCAAATGGGATTTTTTTTTTATCTTGTAAGTGTAAACATGAAAAAAATGTTTGGAAAAAATATAACTACATCAACCAATTATAAGGCACAATTTGGATTATAGATTATAAACACAAGGTAATAAGACCAAACCCAAATAAATAAATGGTGTGTGACGTTTCGGTAACCGCATTGTTACCCTCTTCAGGCAAAAGTACTGAATGTTACCATCTTCAGACAAAAGTACTGAATGTTACCATCTTCAGACAAAAGTACTGAATGTTACCATCTTCAGACAAAAGTACTGAATGTTACCATCTACAGACAAAAGTACTGAATGTTACCATCTTCAGACAAAAGTACTGAATGTTACCCTCTTCAGACAAAAGTACTGAATGTTACCATCTTCAGACAAAAGTACTGAATGTTACCATCTTCAGACAAAAATCCTGAATGTTACCATCTTCAGACAAAAGTACTGAATGTTACCATCTTCAGACAAAAGTACTGAATGTTACCATCTTCAGACAAAAGTACTGAATGTTACCATCTTCAGACAAAAGTACTGAATGTTACCATCTTCAGACAAATGTTACCATCAAAACCATCATGCTGATTCAGTACTTTTGTCTGAAGATGGTAACAACGCTGTTACCAAAACGTCACACACTTTATTTGGATTTGATCTTATTACCTTGTGTCTATATCAACCAATCATATATTTATCTCCTGACGTTTCAGTGACTTGCTGTCATTCTCCTGTCATCCCCCTGAGGAGAGTGACAGGAAGTTACTGAAACATCAGGATTTAAATAAATGTTGTTGTTGTTATTTCTTATCCCCTTGTGTAAAGATTACACAAATTCCATGAGTTCATGCTCCTCAAGCTGTTTTATGATAAGCAGCAGCCTCTCCCAAAGGTACTGTTTAGTGCATCTAATGCAAGCCAAAATGTGTTCTGGAGCTGCAGGTGCCAAGCTACATTTTGGGCAAGTGGGGTAGATTTTGTTATTATTTTCTATCTTCATTGGCTTGAGATGGCCTGTTATTTAAATCTGATTTGATCATGAGATCATATTCAAATAAATAATTGATTGATGTAGCTAAATTTTTTCCAAACCAACAAATGATCTTCCAATCGAAAAATGTGTGTATTTAGAAAAGAGGTATCAGCAATTTTTTTAAACAACATATCCAACAAATGATCCAAACCAACAAATGATCTTCAAATCGAAAAATGTGTGTATTTGGAAAAGAGGTAACAGCAATTTTTTTTAAACGACATATCTATTAGAAATGACTGTAAGATATCATATGAAATGGTGAAGTCACAGCAGTACTGGATGGATTGGTCACGTTGGTGACATCACCAGATAAAACTGACCCACTTTGTAGGGAAGATAGAAATACCGTAAGCTTCCCATATGAGTGCCTCCTGATGTAAATAATAAATGTAATTCTACTGTACTATAAGCTTATGTCCATAGTTTACTTAAATACCATTTCTAAGATTCCACCCTTCAGTGTACCATATATAAACAGAATTATCCAATACAGTATTAGAGCTCTAAAGAAGCAGTCTGGTAGATTAAAAATTGACGAAATTGCTGGGAGAGTTCACCACTGATAAGCCAAACCCTCCCAATATTTTTTTCATCGTAGTAAGAACAGTAGAAGTTTGATTTATTTGTAAAAAGAAACATTTGTGTCTCAATGTTTTCATTTGTTATATATAGATGGCGCATTATTGCTTTGAATAGATAAAATTTCCCAGCAAATGTTATCTTTAGTCCTTCTTCACCATTGTTTCATCATTTCGAATAAATGTATACATCTTTCGATATCTCCCACCTTTTCCCATACCTATTCCACCCTATTTTTATGGATTTTGAAAAAAAAAAAGCGTTTTTTAATATAAAGTTGTTAGAAAAAAAAAAATATATATATATATAGCAATCAAATTGATATACAGTAGAACCTTTCTGTAAAAGGGCTAGTTTCAGAGCCTAAGTGTCCTTTAGGGAGAGCAGCTAATTGGTAAAAATGATCATTTTTTGTCAAATCAAACTGTCCTTTGTAAAGGCATCTTCTAGCAGGAGTGTTCTCTCTTGGTGGTTCACTCTACTGAATTTGAAACTTTGCATACACACCTTTTTTTAAACCTGTGTCTATAATAATTACAAGATTTGATATGACAATGCAAGCAAGAGTGAGACATGTAATACTTTGAAAAAATGTATTTTCCTAGAGGTGTAGCAAAAGGCCATTGTGTGGGACCATCTGGTGTGTTGGGAAACCAAGCTGTAAAACTTGGCAGCATGGAGAGAAAGGGAAGTTGTGTAACTCTTGCACCGGGTGTTTCAGATTCATGGGGGTCTGTGTCCATGAAGGGCAGCTCCATGCTCTAACAGAGGTAAGTCTTTCTGTTCTTCGTCCTCATTCTGTGATATCTCTAACTGGAGTCTTCCTCTTGTTTCTCCAGTACATTGATGGAGGCAGCTTAGAGCAGCTACTCCTGCGGCGGGAGGAATCCTTGCCGTGGGGGGTTCGTGCGCAGCTTGCGCGAGATGTGGCCTGCGGTATGGCCTACCTCCACTCCTGCGGTGTCTTCCACAGGGACCTCACATCAAAGAACGTGCTCATCAAAGCCCAGCCTCACTACATCGGAGTAGTGGGGGACTTCGGCCTGGCAGAGAGGATACCAGACTCCAGGTGGGGTTTGGCTCAGAGACTGGAAGGCAGACCTCTCTACAGCTAGTGCAATCTATCAAAATCTTGGTTCTGTAGGAAATTATCTTAACTTCATACTAACAGAACTACCCATGATCTAGCCAAATGGAGGTTTGCCCATGAAACAATGCAAGATTATCAGTAGTAATAGTATTAGTGTGAGAGTACAAATCATTAATAGAATAAATCTTTTATAATATATTGGTTGATACCACTCAATATTGTACATAATCATCCTTGCCTTTACAATTTAACTTAAGTAACCAAATGGGGCTCTGGCATATTTATTTGTAAGTACAAAGTCGAACTGCTTTTCATGTGTGTAGACATGTGGTGCACATACAGTAAAAGCAGTCGCCTTCTACCCACCATGATTATTATGGCCTGTACCACGTGTACTAGGGATAAGCAAAAAAAAAAATAATATTAAGTTTAACTAAATCAATAAGCAATCCAGGACCAGGTATCTTTTAACCATTCTTTATTTCTCAAGCTTTCAGGTCAATATGTCCTTCAACAGGAGACCTAGAAGTACCAGCCAATTATAAACAAATGTGTGTAAATATGTGTATAATTGGCTGGAAGTTCTAGGTCTCCTGTATATATTGGCTTGAGAAATAAAGAATGGTTAGAAGAGACCTGGTCCTGGATTGCTTATTGATTTAGTTAAACTTAATATGTTGTTGTTTCTTATCCCGTTGTGTAAAGATTACACGAATCCCATGAGTTCATGATCTCATGAAATGGGGTATAGGGGTGCAGCTTTCGTTGATCATGGCACCATGATCCAGGCACACTTTGGTGAAAGTCTGACTTTGCCTGTAGTTTGAGGCTGTTCCTAACATGGAAGCCTTTGCTGCACTCTAACATGAGTACGGACACAGCTCCTCCGTATTCCTGGAGTGGGACCCTTGTTGAGGACCATCAACCGGGTCAGTTGAACTCAGGATTTTTAAAGGGGGAGTGTCCCTCCTGGTTACAGCATCAAGTCTACTAGAACAAGACTTGATACGATCGTGTAGAGGGTTTTCTGTACTTCCCTAAACATAATATTGTAACAGGGGGCGCTCTCTTACTGGGGGAAAAATATCAGATATTAACGACATGTCAAGTATTGCGGAAACAGTTGTGAAACAAACACACACACACAACAAACAAACATTTTCCTTTTATTTATATAGCTATGCCTCTTTGATATATTTATTGGTGAAAGACAAAAAGATGTGGAAGGCAGTCTAGACCATGCAAGGTGTTGAAAGAGCTGCACTAATAAATTGGGAATTACTCCAACTTATGCTCTGAATGATGCAGCAGTAATGATGCTTCTCTCTGAAAAATCATTACCTACTCTGGATAGTTTCTCTTCAATTTATATTGTTAAAACTTATAATCCCTTTTGTGGGGGTCGGTTAAACTAGAATAGTATCACAAGATAATATCAAAGATAATCAAATAAAAACCCAGACAGAGGTTAGATTTGTTGTTGAAATAAAGAACTGTACATTTATTTGTTGGTTTCTCAACTATAAAAGAATTCTAAGAGATTTAAATTAAAAACCCAAAAAGAATTTAGATTTGTTGTTGAATGTTTAATTAAAGAACTGTACATTTATTTGTTGCTTTCTCAACTAGAAAAGAATTCTAAGAGATTGAAATTAAAGATCCAGACATAGAGCTAAGATTTGTCACCCAACACTAGAGCAAGATGTCATCCTGCTGTCAAGATTAGGAGGCCGCTACTCCCGTGCCTAATTCCACAAGATAAGGACAGTGTCACAGTTATGAAATGTCACTGTTACCTTGGACTTGGAAAATCTGCCAGGAAGGCATCTCTTAGCCACTGTTGTTGTTGTTTCTTATCCCCTCTTGTAAAGATTACACAAATTCCATAAGTTCATGCTCCTTGAACTGTTTGATGATAAGCAGCGGCCTCACCCAAAGGTCCAGCTAAGTGCCTCTAGGTAATATAACAGATAGTAAAAACTATATAGTAAGGAACATACAAAAATGGAAGTCAAGGCAAAAATTCCAGGCCTCAAATATCTAGATGAAATTTTTTGAAAAAAATTACAGCCTTGAAGTTACATTTCTCTTCTTTCTCTTTCATAGTGGTTTCTCAACCATGAAAACATTTTTTTCCCCAGTATTTCCTTTTACTTTAAAGTAGTGAAGACACCTATGTTCCATCATAGAATGTAATTTACAACTGTTTAATCCTTTTTCAATGACTTTTCAACAAAAGATCTTTTCAATCCTAATTTTGAAGTTGCAAAAAAATATGAAACAATGTGCAAGATTGCGGATGAACCTCAAATACATTTATTTTAGCTTGACATTTATTCTATTAAAAGATTTTTGAGATGAAACTTCAATGAAAACTTTTCTCAAAATGAAGTGTCATTTCTAAATAAATAATTATTGGAAGAAGGATTTTGCCCATAGGAACTCAGATTATAAGTAATGATAAATCACAATTTGGATTATAGATACATGAAAATAAGACCTAATCTAAATAATTTAATAGTGTGTGACGTTTCGGGAACAATGCTGTTGCCGAAACATCACACACTATTATTTGGAATGGGTCTTATTTTCTTGTACAGATTATAAGTAGTATTCGGTCACACACCTCAGAAAGAAGAGAAATTCTCTATTTTCCAGTTGAAAATCTTGTAGTCAATTAGCTACTTCTTCTTCTTCCTTATCTCCACTCAAACACATTAGGGTATCAAGTTGTGACCCTTGATGGTGTCTGTTTGACAACCATCATGACTGGGTGAAGTAGAATGCGTCTGCCTTTGTCATTAAGACTGGGAGCACTAATCAGTGGCAGGCCGACTTAGCTCCAAAAGAAATGGCCGCCTCTGACATGAGGAATAGACGCTATGTGCAGCCGCTCCTAACATGGAGTACAAACGCTGCTCATCTTGTATACTTCGATTAGGAGCCCTTACAGTGTACTATCAGTCAGGCCAGCTGAGCCCAGGTTTTTTAGTGAGCTTGTTACTGCTCCCCCTCCTCCTTTTTCATCCGGGCTTGGGACCAGCAAAGGCTACTGAACTACTTGAATCAAGCCTCCTACATATTGTGTGATAGCTAAGCTTGGTGGTGGTGGTATGCAGGGACAGGAGCCGTAGGTTACCTATCGTGGGCTCCCCCTACTGGATGGCCCCAGAGTGCCTCAAAGGGCTGTGGTACAACGAGAAGGCCGACGTGTTCTCCTACGGCATCATCCTGTGTGAGATCATCGCCAGGATCGAGGCTGATCCAGACCAGCTGCCCCGCACTGAGGTGAGACTCTCTTTTTGACCCCATTCCTTTTATAGATTCTCCCGGAAAAAATGTTTACATCTATTTAGAATTGCCCATTTCACCAGCTAAACACCCTCTTTGGAAAGATTCTGAAGATTTAACAAATCTCTTGTATGAAACCAAGACCAGTCTCCTGAACTGAGGAGGACCTTCAGCCCAAACCATGGTCTCCAGGTCATCCTTCTGGGTTTGCCAAAGCTGGTGTTGTGGCTTTGTTACCAACTTGAGTCTGCTAGTATTGTAAAAACTGCTTAGTTTTACCATCTATTATGGTGGAAGAAGTGACCATTCTTTTTAAGCAAATTCACTCATGGACAAAACCAAGGAAGTGGAAAGTCTTCGATGTTGCCGGTAGTCTGTTTTTGTGAAGGAGATAGAAGCAAATTTGTTCACACTTGGTTATCTTGTCTGTCGTCAATAAAGATCACTGTAATATCTTTCAGAGTTATTGTCTCAATCCTGATATACATGCTAAAAGATACAACTTCCTTAATTTTTGTCCATGAGTGTATACTTACATATACAGTAGAACTACCTCTCAGTAAAGGACAACACCTAATTGTATAACCAAAGTATCCTTTAGGGAAAGTTGTCTCCTTACCGGAGAATTTCTATTTTTATATGTTAAAACTAAAGATAATCTTTATAAGCAACATTATAACCTTGTTTGACACTTAATAAACTAGTTATAAATACACTCTATATAAAAAAAAAATCGACATACCAAGAAAGAGTTGTCAATTTATATGAAAATACATATACAAAGAGGTTTCGACTAATATTGCAAATGATTAATAAATTTGGTGACCAATTTATGCAAAGCAAGAGCTCCAGTGCATCTGAACTGTGCATCTAGTACAAGTATTATTTAATTTTTTTGCAGTAAGCCTATATCTACTGTATCATTGCCACGCTGAAAGATTTGTGCTCAATATTAACATACATTGGTCAAATCAACTAATCGCTCTGTGTTTAAGTGATGTGGCTATTAGACGATAATCACAAGAGTGGATGGACCAACAACGGAGGATTGCAACGTCAGGATGGCAGTGGTAGACCAAGGGACACATAGAATGAGAGGACAGAGCGATTGTCAGAATGGCTGTCGCACCACTGCAAACGACATTATCTACCATCCAATGTCACACAAGTCTACAAAATGACCATCGATAGACAGCTGAGAGAGCAGAATCTAAGAGGTCATCGACTGTTGTGATGCCTACCCCTCACACCTACACCGACAAGTCCGACTACAGTGGTGTCGAGAGTGATCAACTTGGAACTGCGCCGACTGGGGACGTGTCTTTAGTGTGATGAGTCCAATTTTTAAATAAAAATCTATTTATGGATTGCTCTCTCTCTATTTTCAAAATAAGACCATATGTGTGTGTTAACAAAAGCTTGTGATCTATGAGCAGTTGTGGAGGTATAGATTGTGTGTATCTTCTCCTTCTTTCTATCTCCACTCAATCATATTAGAGGGTCAAGCTTGTAAAGCTTGAGAGGGGAGATTTGACAACCATCATGACTGGGTGAAGTAGAATGCGTCTACTGTTGTCATTAAGACTGGGAGCACTACTCAGTGGCAGGCCAACTTAGCTCCAAAAGAAATGGCCGCCTTTGACATGAGGAACAGATGCCATAACATGGAGTACAGACGTTGCTCATCCTGTATCCCTGGATTAGGAGCCCTTACAGGGTACTATCAGCCGAGCCAGCTGAACCCAGGTTTTTTAGTGAGCTTGTTACTGCTCCCCCTCCTTCTTTTTCATCCGGGCTTGAGACCGAAGGCGGATTTGAGTGTATCTTAATAAAGAGGCTTGTGTATATTTGAGAAGTTGGGGTATAGACTGTGGATGTGTGCAGAACTTCGGGGTGGACTACGTGGTGTTCAGTGAGATGTGCCCTGAGTGTCCCCCACCCTTCCTCAAGCTGGCCTTCTCCTGCTGTCGGGTGGGTAGCTGTACCTCTCAGTGCTGTGGACATATCTCTTCCCCCCATTGTGGGATCTTTCATGGTAGTTGTGGTCTTTTATAGTCCCATTGTTATCTATTTCACACCCATTGTTGGATCTTTCAGGGTAATTATTATCTATTCCACACTCATTGTTGGATCTTTCATGGTAATTGTTATCTATTCCACACCCATTGTTGGATCTTTCATGGTAGTTGTGGTTTTTTATAGCCCCATTGTTATCTATTCTACACTCATTTTTGGATCTTTCAGGGTAATTATTATCTATTCCACACTCATTGTTGGATCTTTCAGGGTAATTGTTATCTATTCCACACCCATTGTTGGATCTTTCATGGTAATTGTTATCTATTCCACACCCATTGTTGAATCTTTCATGATAGTTGTGATCATTTATAGTCCCATTGTTATCTATCCACACTCATTGTTGGATCTTTCATGGTAATTGTTATCTATTCCACACCCATTGTTGGATCTTTCATGGTATTTGTGGTCTTTTATAGTCCCATTGTTATCTATTCTACACTCATTTTTGGATCTTTCAGGGTAATTATTATCTATTCCACACTCATTGTTGGATCTTTCAGGGTAATTGTTATCTATTCCACACCCATTGTTGGATCTTTCATGGTAATTGTTATCTATTCCACACCCATTGTTGAATCTTTCATGATAGTTGTGATCATTTATAGTCCCATTGTTATCTATCCACACTCATTGTTGGATCTTTCAGGGTAATTGTTATCTATTCCACACCCATTGTTGGATCTTTCATGGTAGTAGTGGTCTTTTATAGTCCCATTGTTATCTATTCCACACTCATTGTTAGATCTTTCAGGGTAATTAATAAAAGAAAATAAGACCTAATCCAAATAATTTATTAGTGTGTGACGTTTCGGCAACAACATTGTCACCATCATCAGACAAAAGAATAAATGTGAATAAATGTCTGATGGTGGTGACAATGTTGTTGCCGAAACGTCACACACTATTAAATTATTTGGATTAGGTCTTATTTTCTTTTATTAAATCTATAATCCAAATTGTGCTTTATCAATTTCAGGGTAATTGTTATCTATTCCACACCCATTGTTGGATCTTTCATGGTAGTAGTGGTCTTTTATAGTCCCATTGTTATCTATTCCACGCTCATTGTTAGATCTTTCAGGGTAATTGTTATCTATTCCACACTCATTGTTGGATCTTTCATGGTAATTGTTATCTATTTCACACCCATTGTTGGATCTTTCATGGTAGTTTTGATTTTTTATAGTCCCATTGTTATCTATTCCACACTCATTGTTAGATCTTTCAGGGTAATTGTTATCTATTCCACACTCATTGTTGGATCTTTCATGGTAATTGTTATCTATTCCACACCCATTGTTGTTTCTTTCATGGTAGTTTTGATTTTTTATAGTCCCATTGTTATCTATCCACACTCATTGTTGGATCTTTCAGGGTAATTGTTATCTATTCCATACTCATTGTTGGATCTTTCATGGTAATTGTTATCTATTCCACACCCATTGTTGGATCTTTCATGGTAGTTGTGGTCTTTTATAGTCCTATAGTTATCTATTCCACACTCATTGTTGGATCTTTTAGGGTAATTGTTAGATCTTTCATGGTAATTTTTGTCTAATCCAATCTATATATTGTTGGATCTTTTCGTATACAGGCTCCATCTATGCCTCACAATCACCAGAGCCTTACAGCTTAGAGGGGTGAAGAGTAAGACATGGTTAGGTTAGATGGAGTTCTGGATGAACCATGGCATACAAAGGTCACTGTGTGTGGTGTAGGTGGAGCCCGACCCCCGTCCGTCCTTCTCCCAGATTGTGGATCAGCTAGAGGACAATGGTCTGACGGTCCCCAATGGGGAACGGTGGTCCCTGGTGCCCTCACAGGCGGAGACTGCCAGCGTGCAGGCAGTGTTCGGCCGCTGGCCTCGCAACCCCTTTGCGGCCCTGGCCTGGCCTCCCACGGCCAAGATCGTGGAGTGCTGTGCCTTACCTCAGCAGCAGCAGCAGCACAAGCGGCCATCTTCCTTCCACTCGGACGACTCCGGCTGCTGCTGTCTAGTCACAGAGGAGGAAGCCACCTGTACATAGTTGTTGTTGTTGTTGTTGTTGAGTCTTCCCCCTCCCCTAGCTTGGTTTTTTTACCCCTTACTTACTTACCTGTGTTGTCTTCCTCCTCTTTTATTGGTAGATCTGATTTTATTTATCCCTTCTACTCATTGTTGTTTTTTTTTATTCTCCCTCTACCTTTTCTTATTCTCCCCTTAAAAAATAATAAGAACACTGTTTTTTTTCCCCTCTCTACCCCTTTTCATTTTTTTTCCCTCAATAAAGAAAGAGTTTTTATTCTGTGAATCAATATAAAGTATATAAATAAGTAAAAAAGGAAGATTTTTTGAATTGCTGCCAAAGGAAAGAAGAATTTAAAAAGTATCCTCCACATCCTTGCTCCCAGAGAAAGAGACTTAAAAGTTATTTATTTTGCTAGATTCTAAATACAAATTGTGTACATAGCAGTTATGTCAACACTGAAGGACTATCTTCTTTATAAATAAATTTTAATAATTGCTTTCTACTCTGTGGTTGTTGTTGTTTTGGTACCTACTGACACACTTCTGTAACTAAATAACATTTTTAATATGATGCACTAGCGCGCCATCTGTTATCAAAATTTGAAATTATTTTAAAGGCGTAAGATTCTTTTTGAAAATAAACAATTTCTAATGATAGATTAAACTTGCGAAACCGCTGGGTGGGTTCATCACTGATGAGCCAGGCCCTCCCATTAATTTTTCCATTGCAGTAAGGGCAGTAGAAATTGTTTATTTTCAAAAAGAATCTTATGCCTTTAAAATAATTTCAAATTTTAAATAACATTTTGTATAAGCTATGGCTATATCAACTTACTCAGTGGCAGGCCGACTTAGCTCCAAAAGAAATGGCCGCCTCTGACATGAGGAACAGACCGTGTGCAGCCGCTCCTAACGTGGAGTACAGACGCTGCTCATCCTGTATCCCTGGAGCCCTTAGTATCAGCCAGGCCAGCTAAGTCCAGGTTTTTTGTCGAGCTTGTTACTGCTCCCCTTCCTCCTTTTTTATCTGGGCTTGGGACCGGCAAAGTTAGGTGTTATCTAATAACCACGATATACAAGAATATCTTGAATATATTCCAAGGAAAAATTTTCTATGGTAGGGAAGTCTCTCCATTGGGCTAAACATCAAAAGCATCAGAAATTTGAAACTCGTAATTTTTAATGGCATCAGCATGTATCAAAGTTCCATAGAGAGAGTTTATACAGATAGAAACTCAAAATCAAATTGAGAAAAAGGGCATTTCCTCATCGTGCAACTGAAAGTTACTGATGGCTTGCGCCATCTATTGGAATAAATGTTATGAATAAATTCAGTTACACAATCAGGAAATGCCCTTTTTTCTCAATTTATACACCTGATCCAAGTACAAATTCACTTTTGTACATTTTTCTCAAAATCAAATGTTATCTATTTCAAGTTTAATTACATATGTCACGGTAAGAATCAAAGACTTCTTTCTCAGCAGTACCTCGCAACGTGTCTTGGGCGGCTGCAGTGAAAACAAACTTGTCTGTTGTCGACTGATCTCCACTCTTCACATTTTCGTTTAGGAATTTCCAGTTTTGGTCTCCTTCATGTCACAATAATTTCCTCATTGGATCCAATTTTAGTCTTCGTGTGTGGAAGTCCCAATTTTCTCTCTTGCAAAATCATTCCAAGCATTTCAATTAGGGGAGAGTTTCGGATGCTTCATGATTGGTGCTAGTGACATCTTGACTCTCCGATAGACATTGTCTTCCAGTTGGTTGGAGGATCCAAGCCAGACATAACCTTTCTAGAACGAAATTTAGCAAATTTTACCGCAAATGTTTCTTTTAAACGAAAAATCGTAATTTTATTTTAAGAAGAAATAACGACTATTTCTATCCTTAGGGATGAAGTATGAAAGGATGAATTGTGAAGAGTAATGATGAACAGAAAAATAAAAGTGTCCAGGGATGGGAATTCCCATCCCAATAAAATTATGATTTTTTGTTCAAAAGAAACATTTGCGCTGAAATTTGTTAAACGTTGTTCTACAATCATAAGCCGCATTATATTGTATTATAAAATAAGGTTTCTATCTCTTCTTTTACAATCTTACAAAGGACACCCTCAAGTTCTTCGTCACTACCAGTCCATATATCCCCCAGCAAGTCATCAATATACTGGGAGGTCTGTGTGAGTTGGTGTAAGCAATCAACTGATGGATTAGAAAAAAAAAATAGTCAATATGGAATCAACTCTATCAATTCTTTCAAATTGAGATTTAATGATTCTTTTTTTTTTTTGTCCAAGATTTCAATCCACAGCAATCACTGCAAAACTCAGACATCCAAGTCAGACATAACGTTTCTAGAATGACGTTCAACAAATTTTACCGCAAATGTTTCTTTTGAATTGTAAATTAAAATTACGATTAGTAAATTCAAATTACGATTTGTCGTTCAAAAGAAACATTTGTGGTAAAATTTGTTGAACGTCATTCTAGAAACGTTATGTCTGATTCCATATCGACTATTTTTTTTTTTTTCTAATCCATCAGTTGATTGCTTAGTCAGTTGATTTGTTTGTTTCATTCAAAAGAAACATTTGCGGTAAAATTTGTTGAACGTCATTCTAGAAACGTTATGTCTGACTTGGATGTCTTGTTGTCTTTGTTGATTTGTTTTTCTAATCCATGTTGTCTTTGTTGTCTTGTTGTCTTGAAAAACAAACAAACAAACACTGCAAAACTATTTTAATTTATAATATTAAAAAAAAATAGTTGATATGGAAGTGACTATCAATTCTTTCAAATTGAGATTTAATGATTCTTTTTTTTGTCCAAGACTTCAATTCCACAGCATCCACTGAAAAACTCTTCCACTGTTTTAATTTCTCTGGGGAGTAGCGCCTGGTAAATATTTTCCTTCGCGCTTTTCGTGAGATGCCCTACTCTTTCAGCCTCCGCCATAGATGGATTAACTTGCAGACAAAGTACAAGGACATCCTCGATGTAAGATTCGGACAACTCGATTGAGCACAAGTTTTCAGCTTTGTCTCAGCCTTTTGAATGAAATATTTCCTGTTGCCAAACATTCTGAGTCATGAAAGTCTGCCATGACGTGAAACTCTCTTCTACATTTTCATACCAGCACTTAGCTATTTTGAAAAAGGCATCTCCTTATCGTGCAACTGAAAGTTGCTGATGGCTTGCGCCATCTATCGGAATAAATATCAAAATGCCATCAGCAACTTTCAGTTGCACGATAAGGAGATGCCTTTTTCATAATTTATGCACCTTATCCCAGTACAATATCACATTTGTACTATTTTTTCACACTTAGCTGTTTGTTCTAAAAATAAAATGACATTAGCGAGACTCATGTAGTCATCTCAACCATTGTACCAGGCCGCCTTGTCCTTCAGCCATTGATGGGGGCAATCCGATGTCTGTGAAGGTAGGACTGAGCTATTGCAGACCTAGAAGGTGACGTCCTATTCGTTCTTGATGGACATTTCTTCTCCTTTATTTTTCACCTGAATTTACCAGACTTAGATGAAGAACAAAAGTTACTACATGTCAACAAACAAATATATAACAATGATATTTACATATTTTTTAAACATTATTTATATCTACATACAATCATTGACCAAACTTAAGGAAGTGGAAACTCTTTGATAAGGACGGTCGTCTATTTTATTTATTTATTTCACTTATTCTACTCCTTCCATTTACTACTCCGTGTAATAAAGTGCTAAGTTTTGCTCCATCCCTTATGAAATCATGTGTCATCTTTTTATATCGTGATCAGAAAAAGGACACAAAAGGTATCTGGGTACGACAGCAAAAAAGCAATATATATATATATAACTTTTTATTCATTTCAGTATAATGTCTGTAGCAATAGTTCTAATCGCGGCTTCCAAACATAATTCCGACATCCTAAATCTCAACAACTCAAAATCCCCAAAAATTAAAAAACGAGTAAGTAAAATGTTTTACAAATACCTGATCAAATCTCTGGTCGGACTTGAAATTTATGTGAGACAGTGTTTCCGTTCCACAAGTTGACTAAATATGCATAGGGAAATTTTCCTTCATATGGATATTACTTGTAGTTTACGATACTTTTTGGATGTCTTGGAGCCAAACGATCAATTCCTTGGTTCTTCGCAACGTGAAGTCTTTAAAGACAGTGACCAGATATTTCAGCCTTGGAGCCGTCCTTGATTGATTCCTTGAGCGTTTCCAACATGCGGCTTCTAAAAGTACCACCGTTTTCTTTCAGCCTTAGTGCCGTCCTGATTGATCCCTTGAGCCTTCGCAACGTGCAGCCTTTAAAGACAGTGACCAGATGTTGTAGTCTTGGAGCCGTCTTTGATTAATTCCTTGAGCGTTCCCAACATGCGGCTTCTAAAAGTACCAGAGTTTTCTTGCAGCCTTAGTGCCGTCCTGATTGATCCCTTGAGCCTTCGCAACGTGCAGCCTTTAAAGACAGTGACCAGATGTTGTAGTCTTGGAGCCGTCTTTGATTAATTCCTTGAGCGTTTCCAACATGCGGCTTCTAAAAGTACCACCGTTTTCTTTCAGCCTTAGTGCCGTCCTGATTGATCCCTTGAGCCTTCGCAACGTGCAGCCTTTAAAGACAGTGACCAGATGTTGTAGTCTTGGAGCCGTCTTTGATTAATTCCTTGAGCGTTTCCAACATGCGGCTTCTAAAAGTACCACCGTTTTCTTTCAGCCTTAGTGCCGTCCTGATTGATCCCTTGAGCCTTCGCAACGTGCAGCCTTTAAAGACAGTGACCAGATGTTGTAGTCTTGGAGCCGTCTTTGATTAATTCCTTGAGCGTTCCCAACATGCGACTTCTAAAAGTACCAGAGTTTTCTTTCAGCCTTAGTGCCGTCCTGATTGATCCCTTGAGCCTTCGCAACGTGCAGCCTTTAAAGACAGTGACCAGATGTTGTAGTCTTGGAGCCGTCTTTGATTAATTCCTTGAGCGTTTCCAACATGCGGCTTCTAAAAGTACCACCGTTTTCTTTCAGCCTTAGTGCCGTCCTGATTGATCCCTTGAGCCTTCGCAACGTGCAGCCTTTAAAGACAGTGACCAGATGTTGTAGTCTTGGAGCCGTCTTTGATTAATTCCTTGAGCGTTCCCAACATGCGGCTTCTAAAAGTACCAGAGTTTTCTTTCAGCCTTAGTGCCGTCCTGATTGATCCCTTGAGCCTTCGCAACGTGCAGCCTTTAAAGACAGTGACCAGATGTTGTAGTCTTGGAGCCGTCTTTGATTAATTCCTTGAGCGTTTCCAACATGCGGCTTCTAAAAGTACCTCCGTTTTCTTTCAGCCTTAGTGCCGTTATATATATATATAACTTTTTATTCATTTCAGTATAATGTCTGTAGCAATAGTTCTAATCGCGGCTTCCAAACATAATTCCGACATCCTAAATCTCAACAACTCAAAATCCCCAAAAATTAAAAAACGAGTAAGTAAAATGTTTTACAAATACCTGATCAAATCTCTGGTCGGACTTGAAATTTATGTGAGACAGTGTTTCCGTTCCACAAGTTGACTAAATATGCATAGGGAAATTTTCCTTCATATGGATATTACTTGTAGTTTACGATACTTTTTGGATGTCTTGGAGCCAAACGATCAATTCCTTGGTTCTTCGCAACGTGAAGTCTTTAAAGACAGTGACCAGATATTTCAGCCTTGGAGCCGTCCTTGATTGATTCCTTGAGCGTTTCCAACATGCGGCTTCTAAAAGTACCACCGTTTTCTTTCAGCCTTAGTGCCGTCCTGATTGATCCCTTGAGCCTTCGCAACGTGCAGCCTTTAAAGACAGTGACCAGATGTTGTAGTCTTGGAGCCGTCTTTGATTAATTCCTTGAGCGTTCCCAACATGCGGCTTCTAAAAGTACCAGAGTTTTCTTGCAGCC
The DNA here is from genome assembly GCA_030710605.1 of Cordylochernes scorpioides. Taxonomy (NCBI): domain Eukaryota; kingdom Metazoa; phylum Arthropoda; class Arachnida; order Pseudoscorpiones; family Chernetidae; genus Cordylochernes; species Cordylochernes scorpioides. Next base: position 13,528,221 of record CP092871.1, on the reverse strand, counting down.
TTAGTGCCGTCCTGATTGATCCCTTGAGCCTTCGCAACGTGCAGCCTTTAAAGACATTGACCAGATGTTGTAGTCTTGGAGCCGTCTTTGATTAATTCCTTGAGCGTTTCCAACATGCGGCTTCTAAAAGTACCAGCGTTTTCTTGCAGCCTTAGTGCCGTCCTGATTGATCCCTTGAGCCTTCGCAAAGTTCAGCCTTTAAAGACAGTGACCAGATGTTGTAGTCTTGGAGCCGTCTTTGATTAATTCCTTGAGCGTTCCCAACATGCGGCTTCTAAAAGTACCAGAGCTTTCTTTCAGCCATAGTGCCGTCCTGATTGATCCCTTGAGCCTTCGCAAAGTGCAGCCTTTAAAGACAGTGACCAGATGTTGTAGTCTTGGAGCCGTCTTTGATTAATTCCTTGAGCGTTCCCAACATGCGGCTTCTAAAAGTACCAGAGTTTTCTTTCAGCCTTAGTGCCGTCCTGATTGATTCCTTAAGCCTTCGCAATGTGCAGCCTTTAAAGACAGCGACCAGATATTGCAGGCTTAGTGCCGTCCTGATTAATTCCTTGAGTCTTCCCAACATGGGGCTTCTAAAAGTACCAGGGTTTTCTTGCAGCCTTAGTGCCGTCCTGATTGATCCCTTGAGCCTTCGCAAAGTGCAGCCTTTAAAGACAGCGACCATATATTGCAGGCTTAGTGCCGTCCTGATTAATTCCTCGAGTCTTCCCAACATGCGGCTTCTAAAAGTACCAGGGTTTTCTTGCAGCCTTAGTGCCGTCCTGATTGATTCCTTGAGCCTTCGCAACATGCAGCCTTTAAAGACAGAGGCCAGATATTGCAGCCTTAGTGCCGTCCTGATTGATTCCTTGAGCCTTCGCAACGTGCGGCTTTTGAAACCAGCGGCCAGATTTCGTATCTTCTGCATTTCCCCGATCATTTCCTTGGGGATTCCTCAAGAAAAATACAAATTATTATCTTGAGATAAATCTTTACAAACTTTATCCTCCTTGAAAGTTAATTTTTCTCTTTTTTTTTATATACACTCTAAAATTGTCGTTTTAAGTCATATTAACTACAATAACAATATGATAAATGTTCATTTTATTTAATTAGAATTAGCCACATTTGTGTTACTAGGATTCGCTTGAACAATGGACTTTTTTTCAAATATAATATTATTCTTTACTCCCTGCCTCCTAAATATATTTTCCAAACATTTCAAAATTCAATTCTCTCAAATGGTAGATTACCACTAGACACAGCGCAAAACAATTTAACCTTTTTTTTTTTATTATAATCTACACTTGGAAAATGTTACTTAGCTTATTTTTATTCATAATATTTACAATTTTAAGTTAGGATTTTTATCATTATTTCAACACACAAAATGCGATATCCCAGCTATGGGATAATTGCGTCGATTTATATTTTTAAACAGAAACAGTTATAAACATATTATACAAGAAAAAATAATTTAAAATATAAAAAAGAGAAACAACAATATATATTAGGAACCTGAATAGGAATCTGTTTGAGAATAGGGTACCTCTTCATTTAAAATAATGTATTAAAACAATGAATTTTTGAAAGTAAGGGGTGTTCTTTATTTCCCATAAAATTTCCATATATATTTATCATAGCCATTGACAAGTACAGTAGAACTCTTGGATAATTGGAATGTCTTTAATTCTGAAACGTATTTAATTCGAATATTTATCTTGGTCCCTAGAATTTCCTATAAATAGAATTTCCGTTTTTAATTCGAATTTTTGGATAATTCGAATATTTTTTTGGTCCCTGGGCTTAGAATTATCCAAGTTTGACATATAATGTTCTAACCTGTCACTATAAGCCAAAAAATTATAATCTCCTTCAAAAATAAGTAGTGTTTGTAGTTTGCCGCTAATGACACAAAAATATTTAATTATTTTTCTCCTCCCCCCCCCTGGTTTTACTAATCGTCATAGCATTAAAATATATATGTGATATGATCCTGTCGACTCTTCTGTGATATGATCCTGTCGACTCTCAATGTGGCAATATAGTGATAATAATGTGGTGAGGGGAGAAATAATCACACGACGAGTTGGTAGAGGAATCACCCAGGCAGCCAGCGAGAGAGACGGGAGCGCGACCCGCCCCGCCAGGCGGCCGGCCGTTTTTGTCCACCACCACCCCGACTATCTAAAAATAGTCCTGCAGGGTTCCCAGAAAAGCCCCCTCAGGAATGTGGCCAAAATGGCCGTAACTTAGTTGTCTTCTATCGACGTCTCTCTCTCGTTGACTGTAGGTTTACTTTATTATTCCTGGAAGAGCATATATTATGACATATATATATATTTAAAATTTCTTTATCAGTTCTAAAAAAATGATTGTTTTAAAAATTTTACTTGTTTTGGAAAAAAAAAATTCTATATATTTTGGGATTTTTTTTCTATATGGAAATATATTGTAAAATGAAAATTCGAAACTATTATAGACGCGTATGATTTTTTTTTAATTAAACAATTTCTACAGCCCTTACTGCAATGGAAAAATTAATGGGAGGGCCTGGTTTCCATTGCAATAAGGGCAGTAGAAATTGTTTAATTTTTAAATAGAATCATACACGTCTATAATAGTTTCGAATTTTCATAACAGATGGCGCGCTAATGTATCATAATATTGTAAAATGAAATACACTCTGGAAAATCAAGAAAAATTCTATATAGAGACATTTCCTATACAAAAGTTCTATATAGTTTCTTTTAAGTGAGATGGGAAATCTAAAGGTGATTTTTCTTAATTTGTGTTACCTTTATGGACCAAATATCAGCTCGACTATAGCGCTCGTGTGGCCAAAGTTGGAACTAAAAATGTCATAGTAATTTTTAAGTTCTTTTTAGAGTGGACAATTTATATGACATACAACTTGATAATTATTTATATTAGGTTTATTACCTTATACTTTTTTCTATTCATGATAAAATTGTGAAAAACGTTTAAAAAATACAAAAATTATTTCATTGTAAATGAGTTTATTTTTAATTTGAAATGCTAGCTTTTTCAAGCGATAATCGCTCTTCAACGGACTTAATAAAAACAACGACTATATCTTACAAGAAAAATTTATAAAAAGTAAAAAATTTAAAAACGTATAAAAAAATACAACAAATATTTTCTCACAATAAGTTTCATTTTATTTTAAAATGCTACCTTTCAAACGATAATCAAGCTTCCCCGCATTGGGCGATTTTTTTCTGATAAAAAAAAAAATGCTCCAATGGCCACCGATTCTTGCAAATGTCCAACGCAATTAACAAAACGGAGCTCTGTTACACTTGTAAGTGCAAAGTCGAACTGCTTTTCACATGTGTAGACGTGTCGTTCATTTACAGTAAAAGCAGTCACCTACTTCTATCCACCATGATTATCATGGCCTGTACCATGTGTACTAGGGATAAGCAAAAAAAAAATGTAATTTTGGAAGTTTCATATACAGGGTGGCCCTAAGTCCCAAAAATTATTTTTTCTTTATTAAAAATTAAAAGGGTTTGGAACTTATGGGCCACCCTGTATATAGTGTTGCGGCGACTTCGAAAGTAGAAGTTAAGCAAGATTCGAAAAGCTGGCAGAAACCGTTGAAGATAACGTACGCGCCAGGAGAGTCCGACCAATGAGAGCGCGTGTATGGTGGCAACAGCGGTTCTTCCTTGGTATATTGCTGGTTGAACTGTATATTCTCTCTGCTTGTGTTCGCTAGTCTTGTCCTCTGTAATGTATGGAGCCAAGTTAAACGGGCTAAGAACAGAAATCCCAAGCGATTCTGCGTGCTTCACTTATTGGCCATCCTGCACATACAAGGGACGCCTTAGACTGAAGATCTAAAGGTCCCTGGTTCGATCTCGGGTTTCGGAATCTTTATTTGTCTTCGGTTCGATCCCGGGCCAGAACATTTTTTTGGGCTATATAATCATACATTTTGGTTTGTAGCCCGTAAAACAATATTTTCTCATACGAGGGACATCCCGCCTTTGGCGTAACAATATATACATACAGGTATACTGCACAGAGAAAAGTGTTTTCCATGTAAGCTTGAATGCGTATTATTCCATCACGAAAGGTGTAAACACTCAGCAAAATCTTTAAATTACTTTCTTATCTCCACTCAATCATATTAAGGTATCAAGCTTGTAGAGCTGGAATTTGAACGATATCTAAGCAAAATGCCAAAGCGAAATACGTGGGGTCTCTGGAGACCCGCTGGTGATTCTGCAGTGGTGGCAGAGGCGCCATATTCATTGTACAGTATCATGCCTGATATATCTATGATAGTATCATGCATATATATAATTATATTTTTAAAATAGTGAAGACTGTGCATTTTGGCATGTATTGACAAGATGTCAATAAAATTAGTTTAATTGTAAATTGTCACAGAGAATTTTAAAAGGTAGTGTTTATTTATTGTGATGGGGGAATATAGTTTGTCTGCACATCATTTCTGGCAGGTAGACCTGTTCAGTGCTAGGCCCTCAGTTCTTGAGGGACAAAGACCCTGAGCGTCTGTATGATGTCCTCCAGGAGTGTCAGACCAACCAGGGGATTCTCTAGCAGCTCTGCGGTCAACTTCTGCATGTTGCGTCTGGTGGGGCTTTCTCTCTGTGCCATCTGGAACATTGGAAGTTGTTAACATTCGGTTCCTAAATCACTTTATTAGGTACCGCTCAAAAAGAGTAACCTAGTTTATGATATTTGCAATAATGAATAATATGTGAAGGTTATTCACGTATTAAACAAAATGTTAACGCGCTATTCAATCCCGGTTCATGGCTGTCGGGAATCGAGGGTGTTACCCACTCATCCATCGAGTTTTCTTAGTTGTTAGCATCTCCTCTGACTGTGGCCATCAGCATTATCACACCGAGAGAAAGCCACTTTTGATATTTATGTTTGATTGGTGAAGTTATAAGTGCTATAAAAATAATTCAAAAATGATCTCTCAGCTAAACTGCTGAGATTTGTGCAATGAGTCCAGGTACAATTGACAAAGTAATGAAAAATGTTATAAAGCTCATATGTGCGAAGCTAAAAATCAACGTAATTTTCTCTGTAATTTTTTAAATGTGTAATCTATTTTAATTTCCAATTAGTGTATATTATATTGTTTATAAAAAAAAAAACTTTGCCATACGTTTTAGACAATAAAGAAACTATTCACAATTTACACTCATGGACAAACTTGAAGAAGTTTCATATTTTGATATCGCCGGTCATCTTTTCTTTCTTTCTTTTTTTTTTTTTTTTTAGGAGACAGAGGCAATTTTTTTCACACTTGGTTATCTAGCGTATCAAATATCTTTCAGAGTTATTGTATTAATCCCGATATACATGCTGAAAGGCACAACTTCCTTATGATTTGTCCATGAGTATATCTTTCAGAGTTATTGTCTTAATCCCGATATACATGCTGAAAGGCACAACTTCCTTATGTTTTATCCATGAATTTATCTTTCAGAGTTATTGTCTGAATCTCGATATACTACTCTGATCAAAAAGTTTCGACACTTTGCTCATAAAATCCTGAAAACTCAATATATTTTCTCCCGGTTTGTGACAAACGCAAGCGTCACCCTTGGCTTGGAGACCTGCCAATTTTCAAAAATCACGCGCCACAACAGCGCGAGCAGCGGCTGTTCGAAGTGGAGCCATTTTGCCCGTGCTTCGATTTCGTTAGTCACCGGAATGGAGTATCAACGAATTTGCATCAAGTTCTGTGTGAAAAAACAGATTAAAGGGTGCCGAAATTTTTTGGATGTTGCAAACAGCCTATGGGGATGCCGTCATGAGCCGAAGACGAGTTTTCGAGTGGTACTAGCGCTTCAAGGAGGGTCGGGAAGAGACCGCCGACAACGAGCGTTCCGGGGGACAGTCCACATCAACCACGCCTGAAAAAGTGGACAAGGTGTTGGAACTGGTGCGTGAAGACCGACGAATAACTGTCAATGAGGTCGCCGAAGAAGCAGGGATATCATTCGGGTCGACTCAATCGATAATGAAGGACATTTTGGGAGTGAGAAGCTTCAACGCCGTTCTCGTTCCCAAAGATTTGACTTTTGATCAAAAGAACGCCCGGAAAGAAACGGCCAGTCTCAATCTCGAAGCGACAACCGACGACCCCGAATTGCTGAAGAGGATCATTACTGGAGACGAAACATAGATTTACGGCTTTGATTCGGAAACTACCCAACAGGCATCGGAGTGGCGCTTCAAAAATGAGCCGAGACCAAAGAACGCGAGGAAGGTTCCCAGCAAAGTCAAGGTCATGTTGACGGTGTTCTTCGACTACCAGGGCATCGTTCATCATGAATTTCAACATCAAGGCTCTATAATAACTGCTGACTCCTACCTGGGAGTTTTGAGGCGATTGAGGAAAGCGATCAGGCAGAAACGGCCGGAGCTGTGGAGGAGCTAGTCGAGGATCCTTCACCACGATAACGCACCGGCGCAGACAGCCCTCAAAATCTCGAAGTTCCTGCAGGACCACGCAACCTCTGTGTTCTTACAACCCCCCTACAGTCCCGATATGGCCCCCTGCGACTTCTTCCCTTTTGGAAAGCTCAAAAAAAATTGAAGGGTCGGAAATTTCAGAGCATAGCAGAGATCAAAGTGGAATCGAAGAAGACCATGTAGGCGATCCCGAAAACAGACTACCAGAAGTGTTTTGCCGACTGGAAAAAAAAAAAAGGTGGCTGAAGTGCATCGCGGCCAACGGGATATACTTTGAAGAGGACAATTCGAATTTGGTAGAATAATAAAGTTTTTTTTTAACTTATGAGCAAAGTGTCGAAACTTTTTGATCAGAGTAGTACATGCTAAAAGGTAAACTTCCTTATGTTTTGTCCATGAGTGTATCTTTCAGAGTTATTGGGTGAATCCCGATATACATGCTAAAAGGTACAACTTCCTTATGTTTTGTCCATGAGTGTATCTTTCAGAGTTATTGTCTGAATCCCGATATACATGCTAAAAGGTACAACTTCTTAAAGTTTTGTTCATGTGTGTAAAAAGGTATCTTATTTTCTGGTCCACACTGTATAAGTTGAAAATACGTAAATATTTATTGTAGGATGTGATCTATGTTTTCATTGAGCCCATTGGGGAGCGATTATTTTTATTATTTAAAATGCAAAGACACTTCTTTCTTATCTCCACTCAATCATATTAGGGTGCCAAGCTTGTAAAGCTTGAGACTTTTGATGGTGTCTGCTGGGGATGAGTAGAGCTCATCAATGGATGAGTCAATACAGACAATAATGTGTTTTGGGGTTGCAGGTTGAGAATTGCACTTAGTACATAGTGGGAAAACCTTGCAACCATTCTGGAAAGTCATTGTCCATAGATGACCAGACTTAAGTCTGGAAATCAAAGACTGTTGTTCTCTTGGGAGGACAGAACTGGTGCTTGTCCTTCCTGCTCTGTACCAGTCATGTGCAGCATTAGATTTCCATTCCTGCAGGCATTGGGTTTTGATGGTACGGAGGAGGTCTCTTTCGCAAAGAAACTAATTGTGAGAAATTATTTGTAGTTTTTAAACGCTTTTTACAATTCGATCTTGAATCAGGAACTGTATTGGTTCATTCATCCTGTTCTAAGAGCCACTGACCTCGAGCCCCAGGGCGCAGATATCCCTGTAATCTCCCTGCTGGTAGGATGATGATGCCCGTGAAAGGAGCTGGCGGAACTCCTGCAGGGGCTCAGCTGGGGCACAGGCATTGCTGTCAGTAGATGCTGGTTGGGCGTTTGCAAAGGCCAAAACCAGGGGTTAGTAAACTTTTGAGTCGAAAGAGTCAAAAATTACAATTTACAAAATTTCCAAGTTTTTAAAGAGCCACAACATTTTTTCTTGCCTAATAAATAGTACTCGCATAAATAATATTTACATATGGAACTATATAAACAGTTTCACATCCAAAAGAGCTGCATGTGGCTCGCTGCCGCAGTTTTCCGACCCTTGACCAAGATTATAAGGTTGTCCCAAAAGTTCGTGTTTTTCTTAAAACGTTGTTTTTCTTATTACTTGGTGAATAATATTATTACGCCGAATACATAATAATACAATTACTTTATACATAACGGCGAATAATATTGGTATTTCAGTTTTTTGCAAGTGTTTAGTAACTTTTGGGACAACCTTGTATTTATATATAATTGGATATATTTAATGGGCCAAATTGTGGTAATTTCTTCTAGTTTTAATAATGAAGGTGCCTCAAGTTACGATTGTTGTTTCTTGGTTTTGATGTTGTGATAATGACTTCTATATGTTTGAATATTTGAGATTGGTTTCCAATTCATCTACCTGGTTCCAATGAACTCTAGATAGCATAACTGCAACAACGAAGAATTCAGAACTTCTCTATTTACCTGCCGCCATTTGCTCTTTGTCAATAGAAGTCTTGTAGGTCCGGGCTGGGCAATGCTCAGGTCCTGGGAATATTGTTATATTGGACGTGTATGCCATGCCCTTCTTTATAACAGTTTATATATAGAATGGGAATTTGGGGTATTATAGGTCAATTCATATATATTCTGCCTTTCATATATATATATATATTGCGAAAGAGAATTGCTCGAAACATATTTTATGATTATAATTATATACATTTCTACTGTCTCCAAAACTTATATTTAATTTGAAATATATTCTCCAAGATTTTATCTTCATCATCAGTATAAAAGAAAAACATTCAAATGTTGCAATATTACAGCGGTATGGTGGATTAAATTGACGAAACTTCTGAGAGAATTCACCACTGATGAGCCAAGCCTTCCCAATATTTTTTCATCTCAGTAAGGACAGTAGATTTTGATTTATTTGTGAAAAGAAACATTCGCGTTTTAATGTCTTCATTTATTATATACTAGACGAATGGCCCGGGCAACGCCCGGGGTTTACCCGAGTGCGAATATATTTTAAAAACGTTGTCTTGGGTGGTCGCTATTGACAGGGTGGTCTGTATAGACAGGTGGATGTATCACACAGCTGATAACAGGGTTGTCTAGAGTGGCCGCTATAGACAGGTGTATGTATCGCACAGCTGATAACAGGGTTGTCTAGAGGGGGGCAGGGAGGCCACGTGTTCGCTGGCAGCCAATGGGCGCGCATTCTATCCGTGAGCTTCAGACATACAGACAAACAGACAGAATAAGGCAAATATATAAGTAGATAGATGGCGCGTTATTACTTTGTACAAAGTGATGGGGTGTACATGTTCTCTCCATATAGATTGGATTCAACATGAGAGGAAAACGTACCAGCATGGGAGAAGGCCAGTAGGCAGGCAACCACCAACACGACAACTGTAGCCCTCATGTCAAAGCTGTCACAGCCATCGTTAACATGATTGAATGGACAGAAACAAATAACAATGAAATATAGAAGTTAAGGTTGTTAAGATAACCTAACAATGTGGACCGAAGAAACAATTAATTTAAAAATCAGATTAGATATCCGTGCAAATAGAAAATGCAGAAATCAACTCGGGTCAATAATTGGAATATGAAATATATATATTCACAAAGTAACAACTGTTCTTGATGAGCTCTATTCAAAAAAGGAATACTACCTATGATTGATTGTTTAAGTTATTGTTTAATAATAGTTCATGGAAATTTTTGGTCAACTGGTTCAACTCAGCAATCAAAACAGGACGCGAGTAAAAGCGCTCAACACTAGTCCATACTAGTGAGCTGGACTCGCCGGGTAGTTGGCGTTCTGTGCTCCCTGGGTTATAAATATCCCTCTCTAATAATAGTTCTTTATTCACATATTTACTCCTGGAGACCTACAGAACATTCCCAAGTACAGTACATTTGATAAACTGGATGTCCACCATTAGACATGAAGTCTCAACTGACTTTGTACGACTTTGTGACTTTAGTACGTGGTGGCTCCAGGAATCCTGGTTACTTCAAGAGATAGAGGTAATAAAAAGATTTACTGGCCGAAGTATCTTTATTTTCAAGAACTACGAATGCCGGCCAGAGAGCCTCTATCTTTGCGATAGAGAGTTCTTTATTTATATAAAAAAAGGGCGTACCTCTGGATCTGTAGAAGAGAAAAAATGCCCCTCAACTTGTTCTTATCACCTGATTAAAGGAAGCTTCGATCAAACTCTTTTTCAGTTAACTAGAACGTATAAACAAGGCCAGACATTGCAGTGAGCTATTTCTTCAAAGATCTGATGACCTACCTAAGCGGGTATTTGAGGAGGTAGAACGAGAGCTGTTGTCTTACCTTATTTTCCAGTAGGTAAATGAAGCAACTGTAGCCTTGATATAAATGGTAGCTTCCATCTGGGGTCCATCTGGCCGTAATGCCCTACTACTTGGAGTCATTATGTTTATGGCGGCAACGTGCGTAGTTCAAGTTACCGAGTGGAAAACATATCTACTAGTGTAGATGTTGTTATTGGTGGTGTGACACATGTCTTCTTATCTCCACTCAATCATATTATGGTATCAAGCTTGTAAAGCTTGAGATTTGACAACCATCATGACTGGGTGAAGTAGAATGCGTCTGCCTTTGTCATTAAGACTGGGAGCACTACTCAGTGGCAGGCCGACTTAGCTCCAAAGAAATGGCCGTCTCTGACATGAGGAACAGACGCCATGTGCAGCCGCTCCTAACATGGAGTACAAATGCTGCTCATCCTGTATCCCCTGGATTAGGAGCCCATACAGGGTACTATCAGCCAGGCCAGCTGAGCCCAGGTTTTTTAGCGAGCTTGTTACTGCTCCCCCTCCTCCTTTTTCATCCGGGCTTGGGACCGGCAAAGGCGGAGTTGTGACACATGTGATCTACGACACTGTCGACAAACGACTGAAGTAGTAGGGACACAAACAATATTTAAATAACGCGACATCTATGTATAAGAAAAGATCTAAGCACGAAATTTTCTTTTACACATAAAACAAACTTCTACTGTCCTTACTGAGATGGAAAAATATTGAGAGGGCTTGGCTCATCAGTGGTGAACCCTTCCAGAGGTTTCGCTAATTTGATCTACCATTAGAAGCTCTGAAAAGCGATCTGGTAGTTTAAATTGTTAAATTGACGAAACCGCTTGGAAGGTTCACCACTGATGAGCTAAGTCCTCCCAATATTTTTTCATCGCAGTAAGGACAGTAGAAGTTTGTTTTATATGCAAAATAAAATTTCGAGCTTAAATGTTTTCTTTACTTATAGAGTATTTAATATTCTCACCTCAGAAAAGTTGGAGAAGACAAAGATACCAAGCCAATGAGTGCCGTTCATGGTAAACAACAAGCGGATGTGGTTTCCAGCTTCAAAGAAATGTTTGGAGCAATTCAAACGAAGTCCAACGATTTTGTTTTTTGCTTATCCCTATTACACGTGGTACAGGCCATGATAATCATTAATATTATGTTTAAAAATAATCAAGGCATATCCTGACCAGGTGCACGTGTGCTTTTTAGATGGCAGAGCGCAATCTGGTGGAACAGAAATCAACTAAAAATTGATATAGCCTGTTCCCTGATATTTGGCCAACCCATTTTCTTGATAAATCAAGAAAAGTTATCCACGAACGCGTTTCGGGCTGTTGGCGCTCGTCATTATTATTATCGTTTTATTATTTTAAATTTTTACACACACAAACATATATATAAACCAGTTTTTTTTTTTTTTGTCGTGAAGTACAGCTTTCACCACGCTGATGAGGGCCAACAGCCCGAAACGCGTACGTGGTTAGCTTTTCTTGATTAATCAAGAATGGGGAATTGGCCAATTCTGGAATAATTAGAAATCAACGAGAATAGTTGATATTTATTCCGATAGATGGCGCAAGCCATCAGCAACTTTCAGTTGCACGATAAGGAGATGCCTTTTTCATAATAAATATATTATATTGCTACTCTGTAAACTTCCCTCATTGCCTATCTTTTTTTATCAATCAAAGTTTGTTCTTACCTTAAATAAATTTCTGTGTCATCTCCAGGAATCGGATTACCTCAAGAGAACTGACAATGTCCATATAAGACTATATAAGGTTAAATACAGAGATAAATAAGATTATATAAATATATGAATAAATAAATATAAATATATAAAATAATGATAAATATACATATATATATCATAAGGTGGAATCCTCTGGTGTATAATAAGCAACAAACATAAATAAATTCCGAGGATAAGTTTCTTTTATTTCAAAATAATAGTACTTCGAGCTTTCGGGCGTAAATAGCCCTTCTTCAAGAATATAGGAAAATAATTTCAAATTAATATATATATACTAGCGGACGTACCCGGCTTCGCCCGGGTTTTACCCGAGTAAAGGTTTGTCTAACGAATCTCTCGATAAAGTGAACATTTTTTCCCGGTCCCTTGAAAAATACTCGATAAGTTGAATAAAATCAATATTAATTGGTTCCCTCGGTAATTGGAAGTTAAAGGAATAGCATCTTGCCTTGGAATTGCTTCATTATTCTTGTATGGACGTACCCGGCTTCGCCCGGGTTTTACCCGAGTAAAGGTTTGTCTAACCAATCTCTCAATAAAGTGAACATTTTTTCCCGGTCCCTTGAAAAATACTCGATAAGTTGAATAAAATCATTATTAATTGGTTCCCTCGGTAATTGGAAGTTAAAGGAATAGTATCTTGCCTTGGAATTGTATCATTATTCTTGTTTCAAATAAATTGCCGTGTCATCCTGAATTTTGTCTTTCCTAATTTTCTACATTACAAAATCATCGTATCATCATGATAATATTTAGAGCAGATTGTTGAATTATAACAAATAAATTAGAATATTTATCTTGATTATTTTAAAGCGAAAAGTTATTTCAAAAATTTTATTTGCTAGAAACCTTCCCAGTACTATACTAAATAACTTCCCAAAGTTTCATGGCGTTCCAATGAGTGGTTTGGTCAGGCATAAAGGACAAACAGACACACACACACATACATTCATTTATATATATATAGATTTATATATATATATATATATATAAATAAAAATGGCATATCCTGACCAGGAGCACATGTACTTTACAGAAGGCAGAGCGCCATCTAGTGGAACAGAAATCAACTAAACATTGATTTAGCCTGTTCCCTGATATTTGGCCAAGCCAATTGCTCCTGGTTAGAATATGCCATTTTTATTTTTAATATCAATACCCGACCTTTTTATTTTTCTATTAATTTTTCATATATAAAAATATATACAAGGTCTTCATTGGTGGCGCCCAACGCGGGAAAGACTCCGCCACCGATGGACTGCGAGAGTTCTTTCCCACAGAGTGGGCAGGTCAATGTGATGGCTGGTGTTACCCACCTCAAGACCAAGATGGTACTTGTAGATGGTAGCCTTCGCCACACTTGTTAGCTTAATAGCCTCGGGATGGAGGCCGACACCGAAGAGCAAGGACTGCAGATCCAGGGGAACTTCTCAAGAGAGAGGAGAGATCTATGTCATCCTGGAGTTTGTTTTTCCTAACTTTCACGTGACAATATTAACAAGGGTTTAAAGGGAACATGGGACACAAGTCCCAATTACTGGGAGTTGACGGTATAGGAATTCTCGGATTGATTTAGCTGTTTTATTTCTTGGCAAACAGTACAAGAAAAGAGTATACTTGGGACTTGTCAGTGAGAGAATCCTGTGTTTCCAGACCAATAGCTCGACAAATACCTAGCTATCATCGTGTATTAGTAATGGCCACTGATTAGTGTATTTGGTAAATAATTAAACTTTATATCTTTTTTTTTTTAATATATATATATATTTTTTATTTTTATTTTATTTTTTTTTATGATTAATATTTTTTATTTTTTATTTTTTTTATAATATATATTTTTATTTTAAATTTATTTATTCAACTGTAAATACAAAGCGCGATGCCCCGCCAAGGACACTGGCGCCCAAAGGAAAGCAATACAAGAGAGAGAGAGAGAGGGAGAATCTATTTATATATACAAAAACATATGCTCAAGGCATTTACCATATTCTTGAAATTGATTTCAAACAAGCATACTATATACATAGGTAAATTAATTTAAACACACCTCAAAATAAAGAAAAAGGAAAAAAAATCATATATACAGCACATAGTTAATTATACCTAACACTTGAGATTATTTAAAAACTTTGATATAAATTTATAAAATCTATTGAATACAATATGTATGAATCCCTGCTGGATATCAGTTCTCTTGGATAGGTACAGAGAATACCGTTATTGAGTCTGTAGTCTTGAAATGCTGGGCACTTAAGTAAAAGGTGAGTAGAATCTTGAATGCGGCATCCACAAAAACAGCCCGGATCCTCCGATGCGCGGATTCTTTCCAGAAAACTTCCGAAATTACCATGGTTGGTTACAAATTGTGTGTTGTGGAAATTAGGGCGAAAATAATTTGGAATACCCCGGTTGAAAAAACTTGTAAATGTCTCGTTTGTATTATTCAGTAAGAGCAACATTCTTTCGTCTATATAGGATTTAATTATAAAGGGAATATCGATGTTGCATTTTTGCTTGTCCTCGAACGATAAGTTATTTAAGTCATATTTCATATTTTTTGCTTCAATGTAATCTGCAATCAATGGAGTCTTAGCCAAACTGTGAACACAGTTGTACGAAGTTGTCTTGTAAGCTTGAATGCTCCATATTAATATCTGATATTGCATTGAGTTTAATTTTTGTATCGATTTTTTATTTAAAAATTTGAACCATATTTCTGATCCATATGTTAAAGTTGATCTGAATAAAGATTTATACAATGTAATTCTTTTATGGGAGCTCAAACCCCATGATTTGCTGCACAGAGAGAATAGAAATTTTTTTATTCTTAGAGTTCTGCTCACTATTTCCTCTATATGAAAAGCAAAATTTAATTTGTTTTTTCTTCTATGATTTGCAATTGTTATTCCTAAAATTCTTATTTTTTGTACTGGTGAAATTAATCCACTCTTAAATTTAACTGGGATCTTCTCTTTATTATGCAAATATAAAATGTTTGTTTTTTCGGAACTGATTTCTAACTTGTTCTTAATACACCACAATTCGATAGTATTTAATGCTTCCTCTATAACTATTTTTAGTGATGCTAGATCTTTATTCCAGCATATGATCGAAATATCATCCGCATAACAAATCATTGAGTCTGTAATCACCTCACAATTGGGCACCTGAAAATTCATCAGCAAATCATTCAACAAAATTGTCCATAGAAGTGGAGAAAGCGGACCGCCCTGAGGACACCCCTTAGTAATTGGCTTTGAAGTTGTTAGATTGTCGTAACTGAAAGAAATGATCCTGGAATTTAAATATGATTGTAGAATTTTGATCAGTTTTTCCGGTAAATTATCCGAGTCTATTCTTTTGATGATCGCTGGCCACCAGGCATTATCAAAAGCCCCCGAGATATCTATTGTAACTAGTGCAGACAGTTCTTTTTGCTTATGCTCCATTAATACATCGATTATAGTATTCAAAGCAGTGATAGTTGACTTAGACTTGATAAATCCGTGCTGCCTCGAGCTTAACAGATTGTTTTGAATATAAAATTCATATATTTTATTTTTGAGAATTTTTTCTAGAATCTTTGAAAAATTTGATGATAAAGATATCGGACGGTAGCTTTTAGCTGATTCATAATTGGTTTTGCCGAGTTTGGCTATTATTTTGAGTGGTGCTGTTTTCCATTTTTTTGGGAAGTATCCTATTTGAATACATTTATTAAACATTGAGTGTAAAATCGGAAGTTTTTGTTGAAAAGCATTCTTTATCATATTATTACTAATATTGTCTGGACCAGGAGCTTTATTTACATTAATTTTGTTGATTAGCTCTTCTATTTCTTTCTTATGAATATTGCATGAGTTGGAGTTTGTAAAATTCGGTGTATAGTTCCTTATTGATGTATGGTGAGCAGTATCCGATATAGTTGTATCATCAGGAATTAGTTCATTAATCAGATCTTTTATTAGAGTTTCTTTAGAATCTACTGGTGCCTGTTCAATTATTGGTAATCCCTTTTGTTGATTAGAGGAGCTCAGTTTTTTTTAAAGGTTTTATAGGCGTTTCCAAACGGATTATTAGATCCATTTTCTTCTATAAAATCTCGCCAACTATTCCTCTTAGCTTTTCTAATACGATTTTTATATTTATTTCTGACAGACTTATATTCATTAACACTAATTGCTTTATGATGAAAGTATAGATTTCTCACATAATGAAAATACTTTTTCTTTTGTTCTAATTCTTTGTTCCACCACTTGATCCCGGTATCGAAAGTGAAGTTGGAAGATTTCACCTCCAGTGATTGATATGCAGCTTCCAGAATTATATCCGTTAGCCTGTCAACTACCATGTCAATATCAGTTTCTTTTTCGACCTTTTTTATATCGTTTTCCAATCTTCTTACTTCCTGTTTAGAAATTGTATTTGAAAACAGTGACCAATCTGCTTTCTTTTCGCTGAATTTCCATGTAGATTTTTGTTGATTGTTTGTAATATCTAAGTTAACATTGATATCAAATGAAACTGTCACATGGTCGGAAATATTGGTTAATTCAAAAGTTTGCCAATTGTTCACCAGTTTCAATGAATGTCTATTTGAAATAGTGAGATCTATTATGCTTTTATTACGACAGGTAGGAGTTTTGTTATTGTGAATAAAAAGATTATATTCATTAATAATAGGTTGCATTTTAAATCCGTTAGAGTTTGTAATTCTATCGAACCAAACCGGGTGACGGGAATTAAAATCTCCACAGAGGATTAGGGGAGTACACTCGAAGGTAGCTATCAAATTCTTTAAAAAGTTCAAATGTTCGTCATCGCATTTGTTTGGAGGAATATAAAAGTTTGCTATTATCGTCCTAGATTTAGGTGTATTTATAGAGATTGATGTACAAAACTGATTTGTGAAACCCTCCAACTTCCTATATTTTATATTTTTATTAAATATAACCGTTGCAGTATAAGTGTTTTCTGTTGAGGAACAATGTACAATGTGCGAGTCCATATCGAACACGACCTTTCTATTTAAAACATAAGGCTCTTGAAGAAGGAGAATATCTGGAGGATTGTCTCTAATTGAGCTTCTGAGTTCGGTAGTTGCAATGTTTAATAATATTTTAAAATATTTTTCATAATATTTTTTTTATTTGGAATTTTTTCATATATATATATTTTTAATATTTCATTTTTTATTTTTTGAATTTTTTATATAAGTATTTTTTTTTTGAATATTTTTTTCTTTTTTGAAATATAATTTTGCAGCGCTGAGTGAGAAGAACACCCCCAGTGACTGGATCATGGTGACTTCACTGGGGAGAGCGGCGGGACATCTCGGCTCGGATCCTCAGCTGGGAGGGAGCGGGGACCGAGGGATCAGGACGACCCGCTGGAGGACGGCCACGGCAGACGGCGCCTGGGCGGTGGTGGCAGGCGGTGGCCACCCACGAGGAGCAGCAGCACCGCGGGCTGAGGGACGTCGTGGCCCGCGGTGCTCCGCCCGGGGGGGCTGCTCCTGGACCCGCCTTGTTGGAAACAATGCTAGAGTTGGGGACCTGGCTTACCTCGCAGCCGCCCGGGGTACGCCGTCTGTCGCAGCAGCTGTGTCGTCCTCCAGCTCTAGGACCCCGGGAGCGTCGACGGGGAGGTAGGGTGGGGCTCCCGGGGTGACGGCCGTCCTGGTGAAGTCCCTCGATCCGGCGACTGACATCTCCCTGCTGGGCCGAGCCAAACCCGCCGCTCGAGGCCCTCTCACTCAGCGCCATTACAATAATGTAGCCCTATTGTAGTCCTTGATTCTTTTATCAGTCTAAATTAGTAATGTTTTTAACTACTTTGATTTATCATTTGATAAACAGAACTACAAATATAATACTATTTGTATTAAAGACAACAAGATGTGTGTGTGTTAATTGGCAATTTAAACAAGATGTGTTCCTGATATATATGCCTTTTTAATTAAACATTTATTTATGGATTGCTATATTTTCATAAAAATATATCTCAATGTTCTAAAATTCCCCTTGCTGATTCTTCCTGGGCTCAACCGACCATCTCAGCTGGGTGGAATATGTTGAAATTTTCTCTCAGAATCATTAAATTGGATTCCTTTCTTGGAAATATGGATCTTTTAATGATATAGGCTTAGCAAAAATACGATGTTTTCTTTTTAAGGATTTCTAGTTGTTTTTGTACTCACGTATGTTGTAGTTACGAGAACATCCCTTTAGATAAAAACAAATATATATTTATTTAAGGAACGACTTGTTCCAATACAAATATTGTTAAAACAAGCTGGCGATAAAACATAACATAAAGGTTGAAGGTAGAAGTTGGAAGTGACGTCAGCATCGATGATGATTAAAGTCAAAGTTTGCGTAAAAATTCCCTCCTTACTTTGTCTTTACTCCCACGACGCTGAGGTTCTCCAGGTGTTTCTTCATTTGGTCTCGGGATAGGTCCTTTGTGAAGATATCCGCCTCCATGTCCTGAGATGGCTTGTACAGAAGGCAGATGTCTCTGGATTCATAACAGTCTCTCAAGAAGTGGTACTTTCTGTTGATATGTCTACAGCGACTGCTTTGTTTAGGGCTGGAGATCCAGTTGATCAATGACTGACTGTCTGTATAGATCGCAGTTGGTTTTTCCATGAAATTCCATTCTTTCAGCTCTCGTAACAGGTTTATTATCCACTTGATTTGACAGCAGCTTTCACAAGCAGCTATCATTTCCGCTTCCATTGTGGAGAGGGCGACGAGTGGTTGTTTACTACTTTTCCAGTCTATAGTTGCTTCGCCGAGCTTCAATACATATCCGCCGTAGGATTTTCCATCATGAGTGGTCGACCAGCTGGCATCGGTGTAGGACTTCAGGATTCCAGTCTTTCCTCTTTCAAATTTCACTCCTAGGTCAATTGTTCCTCGTAGGTATCTCATCACTCTTTTGATTGCTGTCCAGTGCATCTGTTTTGGTTGTCTGGAGTACTGTGAAAGTTTGCTAGTGATGTAAGCGATGTCGGGTCTGGTGTTAACAGCTAGAAACATTAGCATTCCAAGGGCTTCTTGGTAAGTGTGCTGATCACAATTGTCATCTTCAATATGATTGTCCAAATTGATTTCTTTGGAACCTGGTGTTGGAACTTCCTTACAAGTTTCCATTCCATATTTCTGCAATATTTGTTGTACATAGTGGCTTTGCTGTAGCGAAATTCCCTCCTTGTCTTGTATGATCTTGATTTCCAAAAACATGCCTTTACATGTTACATCCTTTATTTCCAGGTGATGTCTCAATTTATTGATGATCTGTTTGAGGTATTTTCAGAATCTGAGACAGTGATAAAGTCATCAACATATATCCCTACATAGAAGTATTTGTTTTCATTCTTCCATTTAAATAGGCAAGGATCAGATTTAAGTTTTTCCAGTCCACAGTTATGAAGTACTTGACTAAATTTCTCATACCACGATCTTCCGGATTGAGGTAGACCGTAAATACTTTTGTTGAGTTTGCAAACTTTGTTTCTGTCTTGGACAAATCCAGCAGGTTGTTCCATGAATATTGTATTTACAATGTTTCCATTTAGATAGGCTGCTTTCACATCAAATAGTTTAATGACTGAATCTTTTGTTGCTGCCATTGATAAAACAGTCCTGAGGGTGGCAATTTTAATTACAGGGCTGAAACTTTCGTTGTAATCTCTTCCTGGGATTTGGTTGTATCCCATTGCAACAAGTCTAGCTTTGTAAGTTTTGTTTTTGTTTTCTTGGTCTTTAGATATTTTGAACACCCATTTACTTTTGACAACTTTAGCGTTTACAGGTCTAGGTACCAGTTCCCATACTTGATGCGAGTACATGTTCTGTATTTCCTCAAGCATTGCGTTCTCCCAATGTTTATTGTCTTCGCATGCGATGGCTTCCTCATAGTCTTTAGGAATGGTTTCATTCGTAGTAGCCAGAACGTAGTCATCGAATCTTTTAGGTATTTTTCGAGTCCTTTGTGGTCTGTCTGATCCACTTGACTCTGTCTGTCTGTTGATCATGGTATCTGGTGCTGGCTCTTCAATATCAACATCTGATAGAACATGATTGTCCAGTTGTTCATCCTCCTGAATGAAGAAATATGTGTCAGTGTCCTTATTATTATCACTTTGTTTTTCTTCCGAGATGACATTATTGTTCTCTCTGAAGTGAATGTCTGCGGTTTCAAGAATGACTCTCGCTGTGATATCAAATACTCGATAAGCTCTTCTGCATCTTGAATAGCCTACAAATATTCCTCTCTTAGATTTAGCTTCTAGTTTGTGTCTTTGATGATTCTCGAGTTTATATAAGACTTCACAACCAAATCTCATGATGTGAGAGACGGATGGCTTTTTACCTTTCCATTTTTCCATAGGGGTAGTGTCTGGGTCATTGGTTGTGGGAGTTAGATTGTACAGATATGCAGCTGTATTCACAGCTTCTGCCCAGAAGTGTAGGGGTAATTGGGAGTCTGCCAGAAGTGTTCGGTCTTTGTCTAATAGTGTTCTGTTAGCTCTTTCAACTCTCCCATTGCTTCTTGGGGTGTACGGTGTAGTTAGTTCATGTTTAATTCCTTTCGATTCTATGAAGGTTTCAAGGTTTTTATTGATAAATTCTGTTCCGTTATCTGTTCTAAGTCGTTTTAGTTTTGAGTTTAACTCGTTTTCTCTCTTTACAATAAACTTCTTCAAAACTTCTGCTGCTGAAAGTTTATCTTTGAGAAATTCTACAAATATTCTCCTAGAAAATCCATCTACGATGGTCAAGAAATATTTACTTCCGCCCAAGGAGTTTATTCTCATTGGACCACAGAGATCGACATAAATGGCTTCGAAGGGGTAGCTTTCCTGATTGCTATCTGTGTGAACATAGAGTACTTTGGTCATTTTTCCCAAGGAGCAAGCATCACATTGATCAAGGGTACCATTTATAGAGTTCAAGCCTTTTAGAAGATTGTTCTTCAAAATCAGGTCTAATTTGTTGTCACTAGGAAGTCCTAACCTTCTGTGCCATGCAGTACTAGAATTGTCCTTTGAAATCAAGCAATGTTCATTTGGAACATGAGTTGCTTCAGGTAAACGTGATAGGTTCAATGTGTACATGTTACTATCAAAGTTGCCTGTTCCTATTAGCTTGTCATCAGAAGAGTATATGTATGCTCCTTCAGAATTCAAAAGAACAGAGTTCCCTCTTCTTACTACGCTTGGAATGGACATTAGATTTCCTTTCAGGTGTGGTACATGGAGGACATTATGCAGGGTTACAGCGTTGTTAAGTTTGTCCTTACCTTGTACAGTAGCTTGGATTGATCCTGATGAGGCAGATTCGATGTGTCTCCCTTCTTCCGCCACTTGTATGCTTCTTCTCTCCTCCGTCTTGTGCTCATCTATTCACCATGGGAAGTCATGTGGCTTGTGCACGCAGAATCAATTATCCACACGTCCTGAGTTGTCGGGCGTTCCTCCCTTGTGCTTGCATGTAGTGCGTATTCTGAAGTGGAGTCTCTTCGTTGGGATGGTTCCTCCGTTCGTTCTTGGATTGCTGATCTGGCCGTGTCTTTGTTTTGTTTTGGTCCTTTATGGTAGTTCCTTGTACTGGCCATGTTATTTTTGCTTGTTGTAATCTTTTGATTTCCTTTGTTGTTAGGGTTGATCCAACAGTCTTTCTTGAAATGTCCTTTTCTTTTGCAAATGAAGCATGACTTTTCTTTGAATTGGTTGCCTGATGATCTGAAAGCATTTTCATGATTTTTGCTTCTGTCCTGTCTTTTCTTCTCAAAATCCAGTAGAGTTTGTCTCAAGTCTGGTAAGGAGATTTCTCTGTTTATTGACAGTGCTGCTGTGATCATGTCAAAGTTAGGTGTGAGTCCTTCAACAATGTAGCGTACAAGTTCTCTTTCTGTTACTGTCTTTCCTAGCTGGGTGATCTCTTGTGCCAGTTTCTGTGCTCGTACAATATACATGTTAACATTTTCATTTGGGTTCAATTTTAGTCTGGCTAGATCCAACATTAGGTCTATCCTTTTATTTTCTAGAGATCCTTCAAACCTCTTCTTTATGTCGTACCAAATTCTTTTGGCCCTTTTATCGCCTCGAAAGATGATTGTTAAGTCATCCGAAAGTGACAATATTATTAGGCTGTATGCTTTCCGATTCTTTTTCTTCCAAATATCATATTCTAGTTTATTATTTGTAAAATCCAGCTCGTCATTAACAATTACGTCCTCGAAGAGATCTTTTGAATCTAGAATTGCTTCCATTTTCATGGACCACGTTGTATAGTTGTTTTCTGTTAACTGTTCGATTTTTGCTAAGTTATATGTATCCATTTTTATTCAACTTTTTTCTTTCTAAATTGGCGGTTAGTCAAATTATTTAATTTCTTTTTGATTTAAATGGATCAATTGGCGGTTAGTCCAATTCGCGCACCCAAACCACGCTCTGCTACCAAATTGATATAGGCTTAGCAAAAATACGATGTTTTCTTTTTAAGGATTTCTAGTTGTTTTTGTACTCACGTATGTTGTAGTTACGAGAACATCCCTTTAGATAAAAACAAATATATATTTATTTAAGGAACGACTTGTTCCAATACAAATATTGTTAAAACAAGATAGCGATAAAACATAACATAAAGGTTGAAAGTAGAAGTTGGAAGTGACGTCAGCATCGATGATGATTAAAGTCAAAGTTTGCGTAACATTTAACTATATAAATAACTTGATGATACTGTTCTTTTTTTTTTTTTCTGAACACCTCTTGTAACTACTTTGACTAAGATTGTACATTTGTTGTTGTTAACGTCCATCAAGTTGACTTTTGGTGGCTTTAAGGATGAATATTCTCTGATTACAAGACACACGTGTTGTTAGTGTCAAACAAGTGGACTTTTTGTGATTATATGGACAAATATTCTTCAATTTGATCTGTTGATGACCATCACTCAGCAGTTCATCTAGTGACCTTTCGGTAGTTTTCTTGATCGCCTTTCCAGCTAGCTCATTGCGAGGTCTTCACCTCTTTCTTCTTTCTTTAATTTTTCCCAGCATCAACATCTTTTCTAATCCATATTCCCTCATTATGTATCCAGAGTAAGCCAGTCTTTAGGATTCTAGTGATCTACCAGGATTGATTTCATTTAAAATATTGAATATTTGTCTTTTTGTCTGTTCATGGCACACTCTGAGTAGCTTTAACTATTTCTATAAACGGAGTTCTTGCTGGAATACAACTTAACAAATATTCGAGTAATTATCTGCGAAGATTCTAGTTTTACTTTTTTTTTCAGTTTCTTTCTCTCTTCTGAAGGTGGAGGTTGCCTGGCCGGTAATCATATATTCAGTATAGCGAGTTAACACCTCGGTCAGAAGTAAATCTTTATCTACGTTTGGGAGAATATGACCCACTTCATCATTTTAAAATATTGTAACTTAGAAAATTAGGAAAGAAAAACTTCAGGCTGACGCTGCAATTTTTTTAAGGTACAAGCACCAACTAAAATTGATAAAATTCAAAAGAAGCAATGAGGAAAGTTTACGCAGAGTAATAAACATCATATATAAACATCAAAAATTAATAATCTGTTTTAAAAATGATGAATACTTCGCTACAATATAAATTATAGATTAGCAGAGAATAACACGCCTCGTTTACGCGTGGATTCTATATTTTTTTACACAGATATATTACGAGTCAAGCCTTTAAAAATCAATAAAATTATTATATATAATAAAATAATATCTATATATATATATATAAATGAATGTATGTGTGTGTGTCTGTCCTTTATGCCTGACCAAACCACTCATTGGAACGCCTTGAAACTTTGGAAAATTATTTAGTATAGTACTGGGAAGGTTTCTGAAAAATAATTTCTTGAATATCTTGAATATCCTTAGAGTTATTTGCAGATTTGTAGCTTTAACTCGCAAGCAGCGCCACCTTGCGACGGATATAGGCTTAGGTCTGCCCCACCCCGTCGAGAGAATGGAATCGTCCGGCCGCCGGCCGGATGGACAGTCCAAGTACCCACCGACCAATCAGGGCAGAGTTGGTGACACAGCTGTGCCAAGTAGACAAGAAAAAAAGCCTCGCGGGAGCTTGCCCAAGATGACCTCCGGGAACTTCGTCCATCTTCCATAAACGACCATGATTTTATTAAACTTATCGAGTATTTTTCAAGGGACCGGGAAAAAATGTTCACTAGATAAAACGATGATTTTGTAATGTAGAAAATGAGGAAAGACAAAATTCAGAATGACACGGCACACAGGGACCGGGAAAAAATGATCACTTTATCGAGAGATTCAAATTTACGAGTTTCAAATTATCAAAATATATCTATTTTTTTAATAAGTTTATAGAGAATTGTTTTAACAAATGTTCGTTAGACAAACCTTTACTCGGGTACCGATTAATATTGATTTTATTCAACTTATCGAGTATTTTTCAAGGGACCGGGAAAAAATGTTCACTTTATCGAGAGATTCGTTAGACAAACCTTTACTCGGGTAAAACACGGGCGAAGCCGGGTGCATCCGCTAGTAATATATAAAAAAGAAATCTTTCAAATATATATTCATAATATATATGAGGGCTGTTCGATAAGTAAGGTAAAAATAATATAGATGGCGACACCTATCTCCATTCTGGGCTAGAAGGAAGTTCCTTTTTATGACGTCAAGCCTCGTGACTGTAACAGCAGCTGGCATGCCTACAGGATGTATAATAAACGATCAGTAAGCACATCACTGATGGTACTCTGTGGAGTTGCCTTTTTGAATTATTCTAATATATATCCACTTGTAAACTTATGTCTGATGTTATCAAAAAAGAAATAAAGACTTTTCTTTTTAAACTTCCAGATACTTCTTGCTGATTAACGTCAACTAAAACACAAGGACGTTACATGGTGGCAGCGGCGGTGGTAAACAACGCCACGTGGTAAGAACAGTGACTCCGCCTTTTAGAAAGCTCACGCCATAGCTGTTATCAAACATTTATTTTCTATACGTTGGTCGGCTCCCCAAATTGAAGCCAAGCTGAAAGAAATTCATGGAGACTCAGACCATCATATTTAAGGTCATTTATTACTAGATGGATGAATCTAAACGTGGTCACACGAAAATCATCACAAGGTGAACCACGTCACGGTCTGTCTATGGATGTAACCACATAAGAAATGATGTCAAAATCCATTGCATCGTTATGAAAGATCGACGAGTAAAGTTACGTGAGACAACGGGCATCTTATCAGACAGGGTACACCATATCTTTCATGTAAAAATACAGATGAAGAAGCTGTGTGATAAATGGTTGCTGAGATTCCTTATGATCGACCTAAAGCGCATGCGGACAGACATTTCCCCGCAGTGTTTATCGTTGATCGCTCTTAATCCTTGCGATTTTTGGCGTCGTTCTATTATACAAATGTCATTAGCTCGTAGGACAAGTTTGTGTAAGCGAGTCTTTGCAGTACAGGTCTTGCGCTTGTTTCGTTAAAATTTGAATAACTTAAATATTGTGCAGTTATTAAATTATTCGTTTGGGAGGTTCAACCCCTAAAAAATGATGCGAAGTTGCCAAAGGTTTTCAGGCACTCTCTCTCTATCTCTTTCCTTCAATTACAACCATAAAAAAGTGGGCAGCTGAATTTAAACGTGGGGTCCCACGTCGTTCGAAGAAGACTCGCGTGAAGAACGGCCAAATATCAGCATACAATAAATGAATACTTATATTTGAAGCCTATTTAATAAATTATAACAGATATATATACATTAATGTGAAAAAAATAGAACAAATGTGAAATTGTTCTGTGGATAAATTAAGAAAAAGGCCTCTCCTGAAAAAGGCATCAACTGAAAGTTTCACGATAAGAAGATGCCTTTTTCTTAAGAAATATTAATATTTATCTTGATTTTTAAAGTTTTTCTTGTAATTACAAGGAGATTTGAGATAGAAACCAAAATTTCAAGATTTCTTCCTACTTTTAGGTCATGAAAATCACTGAAAAAAAAGTCACAAGTCCAATTAGTTTTCGAGTTGAAATCGTGCATCACAGACAAACAGACTGAGACTGTATGTATAGATATGATTATACAGTGTGTTTAAATGTTAAAATTTTGTATCTGTAAAATAGTGAAACTATGCAATTCTCTGGATATGTGGTTGTGGTGGTGTGGGTGTGTACTCCCAACTTCGCCTTTGCCGGTCCCAAGCCCCGATGAAAAAGGAGGAGGGGAAGCAGTAACAAGCTCGCTAAAAAACCTGGGCTCAGCTGGCCCGGCTGCTAGTACCCTGTAAGGGCTCTTAATCCAAGGATACAGGATGAGCAGCGTTTGTACTCCATGTTAGGAGCGGCTGCACATGGCCTCTGTTCCTCATGTCAGAGGCGACCATTTCTTATGGAGCTAAGTCGGCCTGCCACTGAGTAGTGCTCCCAGTCTTAATGCCAAAGGCATATGCATCTACCTCACCCAGTCATGATGGTTGTCAAGTCTCAAGCTATACAAGCTTGATACCCTAATATGATTGAGTGGAGATAAGAAAGAAGAAGAAGACTCTCAACTTCCTCGGTCTTTGCATGTTCTGACCTTTTATTGTTTCGTAAATTAGCGTTATTTTATATTTATCTGGAAGAAAACTATACAGGCTCCAATCTACGAAACAATTAAGATAAATACATTTATTAAAGAGTTTCTTTCTCATTTTTTAACATTTTCACAAATGCTAACTAGGGTTTAAAAGCAATTTGGGACACATATATATAAATTACTGGGAATTGATTTAGCCTTTTTTTGTGTTATTTGATGGCAAATGGTACAAGAGAAGAGTGTAATTTGTGCTTATTGAATCCTGTTTTCCCAGACCAATAGCTCTACAATACATAGCTAACATCATGTATTAGAAATAGCCACTGTTCAGTGTATTTGGTAAATAATTAAACTTTTTAGTTTATTTATTTATTTTTTTATTTTAAATATTTTTATTTTTTAAATATATTTTAAATATTTTATATATTTTTATATAAACAATTTTTTCTTATTTTATTTTTTTATTATATGTATTTTTTTATTATTTTTTACTTGAGAATTTTTTCATATATATATTTTTTCAATATTTCATTTTTTTATTTTTGATTTTTTTATATAATTATTTTTTTAAAATATTTTTTTTCTTTTTATAAAAATAATTTTGCGGCGCTGAGAGAGAGACACCCCCAGTGACTGGATCACGAAGTCTTCACTGGGGGAGAGCGGCGGGACATCTAGGCTCGGATCCTCAGCTGGGAGGGAGCGGGGACCGAGGGATCAGGACGACCCGCTGGAGGACGACCACGGCAGACGGCGCACCTGGGCGGTGGTGGCAGGCAGTGGCCACCCGCGAGGAGCAGCAGCACCGCGGGCTGAGGGACGTCGTGGCCCGCGGTGCTCCGGTGAAGAAGCCCGGGGGCTGCTCCTGGACCCGCCTTGTTGGAAACAATGCTAGAGTTGGGGACCTGGCTTACCTCGCAGCCGCCCGAGGTACGCCGTCTGTCGCAGCAGCTGTGTCGTCCTCCAGCTCTAGGACCCCGGGAGCGTCGACGGGGAGGTAGGGTGAGGCTCCTGGGGTGACGGCTGTCCTGATGAAGTCCCCCTCGGTCCGACGACTGACATCTCCCGGCTGGGCCGAGCCAAACCCGCCGCTCGAGGTCCTCTCACTCAGCGCCATTACAATAATGTGGCCCTATTGTTGTCCTTGATTCTTTTATAGAGCTATTAGAAATATTTTTTACTACATTGATTTATCATTTGATAAACAGAAGTTTAAATAGTACTATTAAAGACAACAAAATGATAGACAGGTTGAACAAGATGTGTTCCTGATATATATATCAAATTTCTAACATTCCTTGCTCATGTTTCCTGGACTCAACTAACCATCTCAGCTGGGTGGAATAGGTTAAAATTCTATTAAAATCATTAAAGTTGATTCATTTATTCAAATTTTGGATCTTTGATCCTCTTAAATAACTTGATGATGATGTTCTTCTGAACATATTTATCCTACTTAGTCTCATTCTTGTACATTTTTTGTTGTGGGGTCCATCAAGTCAACTAATGGGAAAATTACCTATTTCCATGTTGGGCTAGAAGGA